>JAVJIF010007787.1:0-159097 GCA_038442645.1 Agave tequilana | reverse complement strand
ATCTTATTTTTCATCTTAAAACAAATCATATATTTTTCATAAAGTATTTTGTATTTAGCAATGCTTTATGAAAATAGTCATTCAAGCTCAAAAAGATCATAAATCACATTTTGTTGTACAAATGAAAGACATGAAAAATCACTTTTTTTATTATTATTTATTAAAACACTAATTTTCATGGTATATGTATGATATATCCAATTCTAACAATATGCATACATATCTCAAATATGAAAAGAGTCCAATATATATTGCATGAAGGCAAATGACTCAAGGGGTATACATGTATATTTATTAGATTTGAATTAAACACACATATACATGAAGTAAGATTAAAGATAGGCATAACAAGTATAAATGACCGAATCATCAAAACTAGCCTATACACATGCATATAGTGGATACAAATGAGCATGAAGTTCAAATATATATGAGTCAATTGTAGTTCACTATTCATATATGTATAAATGCAAGTTTTGACATATTCTACATTTAAGCATGTAAATGCCACAAGAAGTACCAAAAAAATATGAACATGCTACAAGAAATTAAAAACATGTGCATAAATGAAATAGGAGTTTAGAAATCGTTACCAACTCCAAAGCTCCTAGCATGGTGGTTGACCCACCTAAATTCCTTGATAGCGGTGCTCCAAGTATGTGTCATTTTAGTTCAAATGCACCCACCATCAAGGCACCAAATCTCTCACGTTTTGAGAGATTCCTCACCTACATCAAATACACAAGGTGGGAATTTTGGTACCCATATTTTCTTGGGTCCCTATGGGGTTAGTCTTGTAAGGAACCCAAGCATTTTTTATTTTATCAAAAATAAGAACATTTAACCTTTCATAACAAAATTTTCTTAGATGGCCTTTGCGGCCACAATGTGTACATGTGTACACCTTAGCATACTTATGAGTGGGAGTGTGAGCATGATGTGCATCATAAGCATGGTCATGATGATGATGTGCATGAGTATGAGGAACTTGTTTCTTTTGAAACACGGATTCCAATCTAGTATGATTGAATGCACATGAGCTCAAATTAGAGCTCAAATTATCAATTTTATTTTTCAAAATTTTAATCTCATTTTGATCAATGTGTGCATGAGAAGTATGATGAGATATAGAATCACTTTTCTTTTTCTTTTGTGAAACAAAATCTTTTTCTTTTTCACAAATTTTTCTTTTCAAAAATTTATTTTCTTGAAAAACATCTTCCTTTTGTTTTTCCACCAAATCAATCTTATTTTTCAAAATCATATTTCCTTCACATAAAACATTCAATTTAGACATTAAGGAAATATTCTCATTTTTCAAATCCTCATTTTCTTTTCTAAACATGCAAGTTTATTTCTAAAAGAATCATTTTCTACATGCATGCAATCAAATTTCTTTTTCCAACTTTCATTATCTTTTTCTAAGCATGCAATGTTATTTCTATATGAGTCATGTTCTTTATGCATGCAAGCAATTTCCTTTTTCAAAATTTTATTATTCTTTTAATCATGTCATATTTCTCAAGCAATAATTGCAAAATGTATTAAGCTCATCATATGACATATTAACATCCTCATCCTCGGATCCGGAGTTTACCTCAAGGGGGTTATCCCCTTGGACCATATAGCATACGTTGGAGATGTCGCTTCCAACGTCCGAATCGCTCCCCGCATAGTATAGGTCCTTTTCGCCAAGGGAGGTGATGATGTTCCAAGCTACAAAAGCCGATTCAAATTAGAAACCCTAGATAAATAATCATCATTTAGGGTTGACTTAATAGCATGAAGGGCTTTTGCATTAGCCTCAAGATTCTTACCATTTAAGCAATAATCATTATTAGTGATGGCAAGATATACACTAAGGCCAAGTCCTTTGAGGAACAAAGACATCTTAACCTTCCAAATTTGGATGTTAAGAATGTCAAAGGTGGGTGGTGACATGAAGTCCATAGTGTGTGTACAAATCTTGTGATTAGCCTAAAAGAGGATCTTTAACTCTTAGGTTGTTAGACTCAATATCAAGAGCACTAGCTCTGATACAATTGTAAGTTCACCTAGAGGGGGGGGTGAATAGGTGATGGCTAATCTAATGGTCACTTATGAACAAATAATGCGGAATTAAAAACTAAGATGACCAAATAAAACTTCTTTTAATTAAACACTTATGTATAACACAAGAGTGTTGCCGAATTCCCCTTGCGAGGCTCTGGACAAGCTCCTCTAGATTCCCCTTGAATGGGTTGAGGTGCCGCGTTGGCTCTCTGGTTGAATACTAGTGTTAACAACAATCCCAAGCAAGTATAGCAATTATGAGCACAAGGGTATATCATGCATATAAGAGATAAAGACTATAAAGTAATGCAAGAAGAAAGTGAAGCATGAATCTCATGAAAATCTTATTTTTCATCTTAAAACAAATCATATATTTTTCATAAAGTATTTTGTATTTAGCAATGCTTTATGAAAATAGTCATTCAAGCTCAAAAGATCATAAATCACATTTTGTTGTACAAATGAAAGACATGAAAAATCACTTTTTTTATTATTATTTATTTAAAACACTAATCTTCATGGTATATGTATGATATATCCAATTCTAACAATATGCATACATATCTCAAATATGAAAAGAGTCTAATATATATTGCATGAAGGCAAATGACTCAAGGGGTATACATGTATATTTATTAGATTTGAATTAAACACACATATACATGAAGTAAGATTAAAGATAGGCATAACAAGTATAAATGACCGAATCATCAAAACTAGCCTATACACATGCATATAGTGGATACAAATGAGCATGAAGTTCAAATATATATGAGTCAATTGTAGTTCACTATTCATATATGTATAAATGCAAGTTTTGACATATTCTACATTTAAGCATGTAAATGCCACAAGAAGTACCAAAAAAAATATGAACATGCTACAAGAAATTAAAAAATGTGCATAAATGAAATAGGAGTTTAGAAATCGTTACCAACTCCAAAGCTCCTAGCATGGTGGTTGACCCACCTAAATTCCTTGATAGCGGTGCTCCAAGTATGTGTCATTTTAGTTCAAATGCACCCACCATCAAGGCACCAAATCTCTCACGTTTTGAGAGATTCCTCACCTACATCAAATACACAAGGTGGGAATTTTGGTACCCATATTTTCTTGGGTCCTATGGGGTTAGTCTTGTAAGGAACCCAAGCATTTTTATTTTTATCAAAAATAAGAACATTTAACCTTTCATAACAAAATTTTCTTAGATGGCCTTTGCGGCCCACAATGTGTACATGTGTACACCTTAGCATACTTATGAGTGGGAGTGTGAGCATGATGTGCATCATAAGCATGGTCATGATGATGATGTGCATGAGTATGAGGAACTTGTTTCTTTTGAAACACGGATTCCAATCTAGTATGATTGAATGCACATGAGCTCAAATAGAGCTCAAATTATCAATTTTATTTTTCAAAATTTTAATCTCATTTTGATCAATGTGTGCATGAGAAGTATGATGAGATATAGAATCACTTTTCTTTTTCTTTTGTGAAACAAAATCTTTTTCTTTTTCACAATTTTTCTTTTCAAAAATTTATTTTCTTGAAAAACATCTTCCTTTTGTTTTTCCACCAAATCAATCTTATTTTTCAAATCATATTTCCTTCACATAAAACATTCAATTTAGACATTAAGGAAATATTCTCATTTTTCAAATCCTCATTTCTTTTTCTAAACATGCAAGTTTATTTCTAAAAGAATCATTTTCTACATGCATGCAATCAAATTTCTTTTTCCAACTTTCATTATTTTCTAAGCATGCAATGTTATTTCTATATGAGTCATGTTCTTTATGCATGCAAGCAATTTCCTTTTTCAAATTTTATTATTCTTTTTAATCATGTCATATTTCTCAAGCAATAATTGGCAAAATGTATTAAGCTCATCATATGACATATTAACATCCTCATCCTCGGATCCGGAGTTTACCTCAAGGGGGTTATCCCTTGGACCATATAGCATACGTTGGAGATGTCGCTTCCAACGTCCGAATCGCTCCCCGCATAGTATAGGTCCTTTTCGCCAAGGGAGGTGATGATGTTCCAAGCTACAAAAGCCGATTCAACATTAGAAACCCTAGATAAATAATCATCATTTAGGGTTGACTTAATAGCATGAAGGGCTTTTGCATTAGCCTCAAGATTCTTACCATTTAAGCAATAATCATTATTAGTGATGGCAAGATATACACTAAGGCCAAGTCCTTTGAGGAACAAAGACATCTTAACCTTCCAAATTTGGATGTTAAGAATGTCAAAGGTGGGTGGTGACATGAAGTCCATAGTGTGTGTACAAATCTTGTGATTAGCCTAAAAGAGGATCTTTAACTCTTAGGTTGTTAGACCCAATATCAAGAGCACTAGCTCTGATACCAATTGTAAGTTCACCTAGAGGGGGGTGAATAGGTGATGGCTAATCTAATGGTCACTTATGAACAAATAATGCGGAATTAAAAACTAAGATGACCAAATAAAACTTCTTTTAATTAAACACTTATGTATAACACAAGAGTGTTGCCGAATTCCCCTTGCGAGGCTCTGGACAAGCTCCTCTAGATTCCCCTTGAATGGGTTGAGGTGCCGCGTTGGCTCTCTTGGTTGAATACTAGTGTTAAAACAATCCCAAGCAAGTATAGCAATTATGAGCACAAGGGTATATCATGCATATAAGAGATAAAGACTATAAAGTAATGCAAGAAGAAAGTGAAGCATGAATCTCATGAAAATCTTATTTTTCATCTTAAAACAAATCATATATTTTTCATAAAGTATTTGTATTTAGCAATGCTTTATGAAAATAGTCATTCAAGCTCAAAAAGATCATAAATCACATTTTGTTGTACAAATGAAAGACATGAAAAATCACTTTTTTTATTATTATTTATTTAAAACACTAATCTTCATGGTATATGTATGATATATCCAATTCTAACAATATGCATACATATCTCAAATATGAAAAGAGTCCAATATATATTGCATGAAGGCAAATGACTCAAGGGGTATACATGTATATTTATTAGATTTGAATTAAACACACATATACATGAAGTAAGATTAAAGATAGGCATAACAAGTATAAATGACCGAATCATCAAAACTAGCCTATACACATGCATATAGTGGATACAAATGAGCATGAAGTTCAAATATATATGAGTCAATTGTAGTTCACTATTCATATATGTATAAATGCAAGTTTTGACATATTCTACATTTAAGCATGTAAATGCCACAAGAAGTACCAAAAAAATATGAACATGCTACAAGAAATTAAAAACATGTGCATAAATGAAATAGGAGTTTAGAAATCGTTACCAACTCCAAAGCTCCTAGCATGGTGGTTGACCCACCTAAATTCCTTGATAGCGGTGCTCCAAGTATGTGTCATTTTAGTTCAAATGCACCCACCATCAAGGCACCAAATCTCTCACGTTTTGAGAGATTCCTCACCTACATCAAATACACAAGGTGGGAATTTTGGTACCCATATTTTCTTGGGTCCTATGGGGTTAGTCTTGTAAGGAACCCAAGCATTTTTATTTTTATCAAAAATAAGAACATTTAACCTTTCATAACAAAATTTTCTTAGATGGCCTTTGCGGCCACAATGTGTACATGTGTACACCTTAGCATACTTATGAGTGGGAGTGTGAGCATGATGTGCATCATAAGCATGGTCATGATGATGATGTGCATGAGTATGAGGAACTTGTTTCTTTTGAAACACGGATTCCAATCTAGTATGATTGAATGCACATGAGCTCAAATTAGAGCTCAAATTATCAATTTTATTTTTCAAAATTTTAATCTCATTTTGATCAATGTGTGCATGAGAAGTATGATGAGATATAGAATCACTTTTCTTTCTTTTGTGAAACAAAATCTTTTCTTTTTCACAAATTTTCTTTTCAAAAATTTATTTTCTTGAAAAACATCTTCCTTTTGTTTTTCCACCAAATCAATCTTATTTTTCAAAATCATATTTCCTTCACATAAAACATTCAATTTAGACATTAAGGAAATATTCTCATTTTTCAAATCCTCATTTTCTTTTCTAAACATGCAAGTTTATTTCTAAAAGAATCATTTTCTACATGCATGCAATCAAATTTCTTTTTCCAACTTTCATTATCTTTTTCTAAGCATGCAATGTTATTTCTATATGAGTCATGTTCTTTATGCATGCAAGCAATTTCCTTTTTCAAAATTTTATTATTCTTTTTAATCATGTCATATTTCTCAAGCAATAATTGGCAAAATGTATTAAGCTCATCATATGACATATTAACATCCTCATCCTCGGATCCGGAGTTTACCTCAAGGGGTTATCCCCTTGGACCATATAGCATACGTTGGAGATGTCGCTTCCAACGTCCGAATCGCTCCCCGCATAGTATAGGTCCTTTTCGCCAAGGGAGGTGATGATGTTCCAAGCTACAAAAGCCGATTCAACATTAGAAACCCTAGATAAATAATCATCATTTAGGGTTGACTTAATAGCATGAAGGGCTTTTGCATTAGCCTCAAGATTCTTACCATTTAAGCAATAATCATTATTAGTGATGGCAAGATATACACTAAGGCCAAGTCCTTTGAGGAACAAAGACATCTTAACCTTCCAAATTTGGATGTTAAGAATGTCAAAGGTGGGTGGTGACATGAAGTCCATAGTGTGTGTACAAATCTTGTGATTAGCCTAAAAGAGGATCTTTAACTCTTAGGTTGTTAGACTCAATATCAAGAGCACTAGCTCTGATACCAATTGTAAGTTCACCTAGAGGGGGGGTGAATAGGTGATGGCTAATCTAATGGTCACTTATGAACAAATAATGCGGAATTAAAAACTAAGATGACCAAATAAAACTTCTTTTAATTAAACACTTATGTATAACACAAGAGTGTTGCCGAATTCCCCTTGCGAGGCTCTGGACAAGCTCCTCTAGATTCCCCTTGAATGGGTTGAGGTGCCGCGTTGGCTCTCTTGGTTGAATACTAGTGTTAACAACAATCCCAAGCAAGTATAGCAATTATGAGCACAAGGGTATATCATGCATATAAGAGATAAAGACTATAAAGTAATGCAAGAAGAAAGTGAAGCATGAATCTCATGAAAATCTTATTTTTCATCTTAAAACAAATCATATATTTTTCATAAAGTATTTTGTATTTAGCAATGCTTTATGAAAATAGTCATTCAAGCTCAAAAAGATCATAAATCACATTTTGTTGTACAAATGAAAGACATGAAAAATCACTTTTTTTATTATTATTTATTTAAAACACTAATCTTCATGGTATATGTATGATATATCCAATTCTAACAATATGCATACATATCTCAAATATGAAAAGAGTCCAATATATATTGCATGAAGGCAAATGACTCAAGGGGTATACATGTATATTTATTAGATTTGAATTAAACACACATATACATGAAGTAAGATTAAAGATAGGCATAACAAGTATAAATGACCGAATCATCAAAACTAGCCTATACACATGCATATAGTGGATACAAATGAGCATGAAGTTCAAATATATATGAGTCAATGTAGTTCACTATTCATATATGTATAAATGCAAGTTTTGACATATTCTACATTTAAGCATGTAAATGCCACAAGAAGTACCAAAAAAAATATGAACATGCTACAAGAAATTAAAAACATGTGCATAAATGAAATAGGAGTTTAGAAATCGTTACCAACTCCAAAGCTCCTAGCATGGTGGTTGACCCACCTAAATTCCTTGATAGCGGTGCTCCAAGTATGTGTCATTTTAGTTCAAATGCACCCACCATCAAGGCACCAAATCTCTCACGTTTTGAGAGATTCCTCACCTACATCAATACACAAGGTGGGAATTTTGGTACCCATATTTTCTTGGGTCCTATGGGGTTAGTCTTGTAAGGAACCCAAGCATTTTTATTTTTATCAAAAATAAGAACATTTTAACCTTTCATAACAAAATTTTCTTAGATGGCCTTTGCGGCCACAATGTGTACATGTGTACACCTTAGCATACTTATGAGTGGGAGTGTGAGCATGATGTGCATCATAAGCATGGTCATGATGATGATGTGCATGAGTATGAGGAACTTGTTTCTTTTGAAACACGGATTCCAATCTAGTATGATTGAATGCACATGAGCTCAAATTAGAGCTCAAATTATCAATTTTATTTTTCAAAATTTTAATCTCATTTTGATCAATGTGTGCATGAGAAGTATGATGAGATATAGAATCACTTTTCTTTTTCTTTTGTGAAACAAAATCTTTTTCTTTTTCAAAAATTTTTCTTTTCAAAAATTTATTTTCTTGAAAAACATCTTCCTTGTGTTTTCCACCAAATCAATCTTATTTTTCAAAATCATATTTCCTTCACATAAAACATTCAATTTAGACATTAAGGAAATATTCTCATTTTTCAAATCCTCATTTTCTTTTTCTAAACATGCAAGTTTATTTCTAAAAGAATCATTTTCTACATGCATGCAATCAAATTTCTTTTTCCAACTTTCATTATCTTTTTCTAAGCATGCAATGTTATTTCTATATGAGTCATGTTCTTTATGCATGCAAGCAATTTCCTTTTCAAAATTTATTATTCTTTTTAATCATGTCATATTTCTCAAGCAATAATTGGCAAAATGTATTAAGCTCATCATATGACATATTAACATCCTCATCCTCGGATCCGGAGTTTACCTCAAGGGGGTTATCCCCTTGGACCATATAGCATACGTTGGAGATGTCGCTTCCAACGTCCGAATCGCTCCCCGCATAGTATAGGTCCTTTTCGCCAAGGGAGGTGATGATGTTCCAAGCTACAAAAGCCGATTCAACATTAGAAACCCTAGATAAATAATCATCATTTAGGGTTGACTTAATAGCATGAAGGGCTTTTGCATTAGCCTCAAGATTCTTACCATTTAAGCAATAATCATTATTAGTGATGGCAAGATATACACTAAGGCCAAGTCCTTTGAGGAACAAAGACATCTTAACCTTCCAAATTTGGATGTTAAGAATGTCAAAGGTGGGTGGTGACATGAAGTCCATAGTGTGTGTACAAATCTTGTGATTAGCCTAAAAGAGGATCTTTAACTCTTAGGTTGTTAGACCCAATATCAAGAGCACTAGCTCTGATACCAATTGTAAGTTCACCTAGAGGGGGGGTGAATAGGTGATGGCTAATCTAATGGTCACTTATGAACAAATAATGCGGAATTAAAAACTAAGATGACCAAATAAACTTCTTTTAATTAAACACTTATGTATAACACAAGAGTGTTGCCGAATTCCCCTTGCGAGGCTCTGGACAAGCTCCTCTAGATTCCCCTTGAATGGGTTGAGGTGCCGCGTTGGCTCTCTTGGTTGAATACTAGTGTTAACAACAATCCCAAGCAAGTATAGCAATTATGAGCACAAGGGTATATCATGCATATAAGAGATAAAGACTATAAAGTAATGTAAGAAGAAAGTGAAGCATGAATCTCATGAAAATCTTATTTTTCATCTTAAAACAAATCATATATTTTTCATAAAGTATTTGTATTTAGCAATGCTTTATGAAAATAGTCATTCAAGCTCAAAAAGATCATAAATCACATTTTGTTGTACAAATGAAAGACATGAAAAATCACTTTTTTATTATATATTATTTAAAACACTAATCTTCATGGTATATGTATGATATATCCAATTCTAACAATATGCATACATATCTCAAATATGAAAAGAGTCCAATATATATTGCATGAAGGCAAATGACTCAAGGGGTATACATGTATATTTATTAGATTTGAATTAAACACACATATACATGAAGTAAGATTAAAGATAGGCATAACAAGTATAAATGACCGAATCATCAAAACTAGCCTATACACATGCATATAGTGGATACAAATGAGCATGAAGTTCAAATATATATGAGTCAATTGTAGTTCACTATTCATATATGTATAAATGCAAGTTTTGACATATTCTACATTTAAGCATGTAAATGCCACAAGAAGTACCAAAAAAAAATATGAACATGCTACAAGAAATTAAAAACATGTGCATAAATGAAATAGGAGTTTAGAAATCGTTACCAACTCCAAAGCTCCTAGCATGGTGGTTGACCCACCTAAATTCCTTGATAGCGGTGCTCCAAGTATGTGTCATTTTAGTTCAAATGCACCCACCATCAAGGCACCAAATCTCTCACGTTTTGAGAGATTCCTCACCTACATCAAATACACAAGGTGGGAATTTTGGTACCCATATTTTCTTGGGTCCTATGGGGTTAGTCTTGTAAGGAACCCAAGCATTTTTATTTTTATCAAAAATAAGAACATTTAACCTTTCATAACAAAATTTCTTAGATGGCCTTTGCGGCCACAATGTGTACATGTGTACATCTTAGCATACTTATGAGTGGGAGTGTGAGCATGATGTGCATCATAAGCATGGTCATGATGATGATGTGCATGAGTATGAGGAACTTGTTTCTTTTGAAACACGGATTCCAATCTAGTATGATTGAATGCACATGAGCTCAAATTAGAGCTCAAATTATCAATTTTATTTTTCAAAATTTAATCTCATTTTGATCAATGTGTGCATGAGAAAGTATGATGAGATATAGAATCACTTTTCTTTTTCTTTTGTGAAACAAAATCTTTTTCTTTTTCACAAATTTTTCTTTTCAAAAATTTATTTTCTTGAAAAAACATCTTCCTTTTGTTTTTCCACCAAATCAATCTTATTTTTCAAAATCATATTTCCTTCACATAAAACATTCATTTAGACATTAAGGAAATATTCTCATTTTTCAAATCCTCATTTTCTTTTTCTAAACATGCAAGTTTATTTCTAAAGAATCATTTTCTACATGCATGCAATCAAATTTCTTTTTCCAACTTTCATTATCTTTTTCTAAGCATGCAATGTTATTTCTATATGAGTCATGTTCTTTATGCATGCAAGCAATTTCCTTTTTCAAAATTTATTATTCTTTTTAATCATGTCATATTTCTCAAGCAATAATTGGCAAAATGTATTAAGCTCATCATATGACATATTAACATCCTCATCCTCGGATCCGGAGTTTACCTCAAGGGGGTTATCCCCTTGGACCATATAGCATACGTTGGAGATGTCGCTTCCAACGTCCGAATCGCTCCCCGCATAGTATAGGTCCTTTTCGCCAAGGGAGGTGATGATGTTCCAAGCTACAAAAGCCGATTCAACATTAGAAACCCTAGATAAATAATCATCATTTAGGGTGACTTAATAGCATGAAGGGCTTTTGCATTAGCCTCAAGATTCTTACCATTTAAGCAATAATCATTATTAGTGATGGCAAGATATACACTAAGGCCAAGTCCTTTGAGGAACAAAGACATCTTAACCTTCCAAATTTGGATGTAAGAATGTCAAAGGTGGGTGGTGACATGAAGTCCATAGTGTGTGTACAAATCTTGTGATTAGCCTAAAAGAGGATCTTTAACTCTTAGGTTGTTAGACCCAATATCAAGAGCACTAGCTCTGATACCAATTGTAAGTTCACTAGAGGGGGGGTGAATAGGTGATGGCTAATCTAATGGTCACTTATGAACAAATAATGCGGAATTAAAAACTAAGATGACCAAATAAACTTCTTTTAATTAAACACTTATGTATAACACAAGAGTGTTGCCGAATTCCCCTTGCGAGGCTCTGGACAAGCTCCTCTAGATTCCCCTTGAATGGGTTGAGGTGCCGCGTTGGCTCTCTTGGTTGAATACTAGTGTTAACAACAATCCCAAGCAAGTATAGCAATTATGAGCACAAGGGTATATCATGCATATAAGAGATAAAGACTATAAAGTAATGCAAGAAGAAAGTGAAGCATGAATCTCATGAAAATCTTATTTTTCATCTTAAAACAAATCATATATTTTTCATAAAGTATTTTGTATTTAGCAATGCTTTATGAAAATAGTCATTCAAGCTCAAAAAGATCATAAATCACATTTTGTTGTACAAATGAAAGACATGAAAAATCACTTTTTTTATTATTATTATTTAAAACACTAATCTTCATGGTATATGTATGATATATCCAATTCTAACAATATGCATACATATCTCAAATATGAAAAGAGTCCAATATATATTGCATGAAGGCAAATGACTCAAGGGGTATACATGTATATTTATTAGATTTGAATTAAACACACATATACATGAAGTAAGATTAAAGATAGGCATAACAAGTATAAATGACCGAATCATCAAAACTAGCCTATACACATGCATATAGTGGATACAAATGAGCATGAAGTTCAAATATATATGAGTCAATTGTAGTTCACTATTCATATATGTATAAATGCAAGTTTTGACATATTCTACATTTAAGCATGTAAATGCCACAAGAAGTACCAAAAAAAATATGAACATGCTACATGAAAATTAAAAACATGTGCATAAATGAAATAGGAGTTTAGAAATCGTTACCAACTCCAAAGCTCCTAGCATGGTGGTTGACCCACCTAAATTCCTTGATAGCGGTGCTCCAAGTATGTGTCATTTTAGTTCAAATGCACCCACCATCAAGGCACCAAATCTCTCACGTTTTGAGAGATTCCTCACCTACATCAAATACACAAGGTGGGAATTTTGGTACCCATATTTTCTTGGGTCCTATGGGGTAGTCTTGTAAGGAACCCAAGCATTTTATTTTTATCAAAAATAAGAACATTTAACCTTTCATAACAAAATTTTCTTAGATGGCCTTTGCGGCCACAATGTGTACATGTGTACACCTTAGCATACTTATGAGTGGGAGTGTGAGCATGATGTGCATCATAAGCATGGTCATGATGATGATGTGCATGAGTATGAGGAACTTGTTTCTTTTGAAACACGGATTCCAATCTAGTATGATTGAATGCACATGAGCTCAAATTAGAGCTCAAATTATCAATTTTATTTTCAAAATTTTAATCTCATTTTGATCAATGTGTGCATGAGAAGTATGATGAGATATAGAATCACTTTTCTTTTCTTTTGTGAAACAAAATCTTTTTCTTTTTCACAAATTTTTCTTTTCAAAAATTTATTTTCTTGAAAAACATCTTCCTTTTGTTTTTCCACCAAATCAATCTTATTTTTCAAAATCATATTTCCTTCACATAAAACATTCAATTTAGACATTAAGGAAATATTCTCATTTTTCAAATCCTCATTTTCTTTTTCTAAACATGCAAGTTTATTTCTAAAAGAATCATTTTCTACATGCATGCAATCAAATTTCTTTTTCCAACTTTCATTATCTTTTTCTAAGCATGCAATGTTATTTCTATATGAGTCATGTTCTTTATGCATGCAAGCAATTCCTTTTTCAAAATTTTATTATTCTTTTTAATCATGTCATATTCTCAAGCAATAATTGGCAAAATGTATTAAGCTCATCATATGACATATTAACATCCTCATCCTCGGATCCGGAGTTTACCTCAAGGGGTTATCCCCTTGGACCATATAGCATACGTTGGAGATGTCGCTTCCAACGTCCGAATCGCTCCCCGCATAGTATAGGTCCTTTTCGCCAAGGGAGGTGATGATGTTCCAAGCTACAAAAGCCGATTCAACATTAGAAACCCTAGATAAATAATCATCATTTAGGGTTGACTTAATAGCATGAAGGGCTTTTGCATTAGCCTCAAGATTCTTACCATTTAAGCAATAATCATTATTAGTGATGGCAAGATATACACTAAGGCCAAGTCCTTTGAGGAGCAAAGACATCTTAACCTTCCAAATTTGGATGTTAAGAATGTCAAAGGTGGGTGGTGACATGAAGTCCATAGTGTGTGTACAAATCTTGTGATTAGCCTAAAAGAGGATCTTTAACTCTTAGGTTGTTAGACCCAATATCAAGAGCACTAGCTCTGATACAATTGTAAGTTCACCTAGAGGGGGGGTGAATAGGTGATGGCTAATCTAATGGTCACTTATGAACAAATAATGCGGAATTAAAAACTAAGATGACCAAATAAAACTTCTTTAATTAAACACTTATGTATAACACAAGAGTGTTGCCGAATTCCCCTTGCGAGGCTCTGGACAAGCTCCTCTAGATTCCCCTTGAATGGGTTGAGGTGCCGCGTTGGCTCTCTTGTTGAATACTAGTGTTAACAACAATCCCAAGCAAGTATAGCAATTATGAGCACAAGGGTATATCATGCATATAAGAGATAAAGACTATAAAGTAATGCAAGATATAAAAGACAAAGAGAGAAGGAGAGATAGAGTGAGCAATCGCAAACACAAAGGGTTTGTTTCGAGGTTCGAGCACACTTGCTCTACATCCCCGCCCTTCGACACACGAAGGATTTCCACTATGCACGATCCAACGGATCTCTCCTTGGTGCCGCAACACCTACAATCCCTCGGACTCTCTAGTCCTTACACACCACAAGCCCACCGGCTCGTCGAGGCCGCACCTCTAGCTACAAGAGTTCGCACCCGAACCCTTAAACAACCACGAGCACACTTGCCCGTCTCCTCAAAAGAACAAAGATGAAAACTTTGGTGATCTACAACACTTTGATCACCAATTACAAACTCTCACAACACAATCCTATGGATAATAGACAATGGATAGCTCAAGTGATTGTGAGAAAAGTAAGGAAAGAACTTTAGTGAAAAACACAAGAAATCACTTTTACACTCTCTTGATAAAATCCCTTTTGATAGGAATATTGGCACTCTATTTTGTGGAGAAAAATCCTTCAGAAAGACTGGGAAAAACTAGCTCTAAGGTCTCCAAAAATCTTGGCTCAAAACAATGACAAAACCCCCTTTTATAGAGGCCAGAAAAATCTGACCGTTGGGCTCTGTCAGAGCTTCCGGTCGACCGGTCCGGTCGACCGGCAACGGTCAAAATCCGACCGTTGCAGCCTCCGGTCGACCGGCTCGGTCGACCGAGCACTTGGAGCAGAGAATTCCTTCTCTGTCGGTCGACCGGTGCGGTCGACCGAAGTTTCCCGAGAGCAAGCTCTCTGGAGCGGTCGACCGGCCCGGTCGGCCGATCCTCCAGTGCACACTGGCGTGCACGTCTGTGCATGTCCGGTCGACCGACCCGGTCGACCGGCCACTGTCAGTTCTGAAAAATCAGAACTGCCAGAACCAGAAAAATGGGATTAAAGATTGGTCTTTTAACTTAATAAAAATCCCAGAAATTCACAGTAAATTCAGAAAAATAGTTTCAATCAAAATAAAAACTGTTTTTCTAAAAATATGTTTTTCTAAAACTTGTTTTTCTATAACTTCACAAAATACAAAAACAAGATATTTTGAACTTATAAAGCAAAGTGTGTATGGATATGATCCACCACACAATCAAGATGAAATATCTAGTTTTTGACATAAAGCACTAAACTTGTTTTGGTTAAAGGATATGTATATAAGAAATTACCAAAACCCAAAGTAGATATTTTGTCATAAATACCAAAAACAAGATATACTTTTAAAGCATAGTGTGTATGGATATGATCCACTACACAAATAAGATGAATATCTAGTTTTTGACATAAGGCTCTAAACTTGGTTTTGAAAGATATGTATATAGGTAACATCAAAAATCAAGACATGTATTTTGTCCAATGAAAAATCTTTTTACCAAAAAGAAAGAGTCTTTTCTAACTAAAAATTCTTTATGAAAAGACAATTAAATCTCAAGAGTGTGTGTGTGATATGACTTGAGCAATCCACCAATCTATTCTATCCTTTACATTTTAACTAAAACAAATAAAAAATCTTATACCTAGACACAAGTCTTCATCTTCTTGAAGTCTTCCCTTGAAGTCTTTCATCTTCTTGACTTGGTCCACATGCAATCCACGAGCTCATCTCTAGATGTGGTCTTGATGCATAGGCTCGTGAATCGACCGGTGCTAGCTTCCAACTTGACATTTTATCCTTTGTTGAAGCTCCACACCTACTAAGATCTTGATAAGGAATCTGTCACTAATTAAACACAAGATCATTAGTAAACATAACTTCATGAGTTGATCATCATCAAAACTAGGGTGATAGGCCTTTGGGCCAACATCTTAATCTATGCTTGATGAAGATCTTGCTATTTAATGTTAAATTTTGATTAGTGTTATTTCAAATAGGGTTAAGATTTGCTTGCACTTTTTAATGATCTTTTCTTATTTTATACTTAATTGACAACCATGATATTGTAACGTTAAATCTGGATGGTGTTATTTCAAATCATAACTTAGTTTCTCTCCTATGTATCTTGCTTGATTTTGTGGTAGAATATTATGTTTAGGATTTGAAGTGAAGTCATTATCGATCTAGCATTAGCATGTATAGTGGTTGATTATTAATAAGATGTGAACTTTTTTTAGTTTAATTCTTTTTCTACATACAATTCATCCTTTCTTTTCTAAGTTCTTTAAATAGAGAAGAAAATAAGAAGACAATATTACCAAAAACCTTCTATCACATCTCTCCCTAAGGTTCGGCCTGTTTAGCTCTTACTACAGTGGTTAGATTGCAAAGATTCAGAGTTAAAACTAATCACATGCACTTTTTATATTCTCTATTTTCTTTTTTGGCAATCAAAATTTTGGCGTCGTTGCCGGGGAGAGAACGATATACATTAAATAATATATTTCTCATGGCCTATATAAATTCATTTGTTATAATTCATTTGATAGGTCAAGACCATCTTTCCATGCATCAACCTCTTTTCAAATTATCATGATCATCTCCACCCCACTCTATTATCTTTTACATCCTATTCTATAATTGGGTGTAATTATCAAGAACCTGAAATTGACCAAAGTTTTGAAAACGTTTTTGAAGATAAAACTTAACTATTTGGATGATTCAATTAGGATTGCCTTGGTTAGTTACATACCTCCAAAAGATATATTTAATTTAAGTTTTGAGGAGATGTATGAGGATGAACTCATATTTATAGGTATTCATGTTGCACCAATAATATTGTGTGATAGCGAGGATGAATTTGTAAAGAGTGGTGGAGAGAAAAAGAAAAGGAGGAAGAGAAAAGTGACGAACAAGTTGGCGAGGATGAGAGCTAAACTAACAAAAAAATTAACCTCTCCAATTTCACCACTAATGAGGACACGTTGGAATGGTGAAAAGTAAGCTAGAGGGAATAGACGTAGATAGATTTATAGGTGTACCTCTTTTACATTTATTTCACGCATTTCATTCATACATTGAAGACAATGCATAGAATAGGTGTGGGAGAGGGTTTTCTATCATACTAACATAGGTTAGTTTACTAACAATTTTTTTCCGTTAAAAACCTTTTTGAAAAAAAATAATATTTTGATTTATTTTTAAAAGAAGTTAAATTAATTTTAAGAAATAGAAAAATCATAATTAGGATTTCTTAACACTTGTCAAAATAAAATTAATTGTTTGATTTTTAGGTATAGAAGGAAAAATTGCAAAAGTAATTTAGTCTTGATAATTTTTACCTTGATGAAATATGCATGCTTTATACACTTACACACTTGGGATTCAAAACAAAAACTCTTGTGTCTCAGAAAAATATATATAAAATAAATTAATCTAATTATTGATTAGCTAGGTACTTTGACTTAAGAAAGCCTTGACACTTACGTGAAAAGTGATTAGATAAGTTTCAAAAAAATTTAAAAAATATTCATATCATATATGTATTAACACATCTAATAATCAATTAGTTAGGTATTAGGGTCTCAAGAAGCCTTGATACTTACACAAAAGAAAATTAGATGAGTTATACATATTAAAAAAAAAGAAATGCTTAAAGGGCAACAAAGTGTAATACTTCGACCTTCTTAAAAAAAAAGAAAGTAATAAATATATAAGGCATGAGAGTTGAAATTAAAGAATCCCAAGTAAAAGAAAACTCACAGTCACAAAGATACATATGACTTAGAGTAAAATAATAGACTAAGTGAGAAATTCAGTTTTAATTTTAACCTAAATTGATAATAAAATTTTTCATCGAGACTAAGTATCAGAATGAATAATTTGATAATTCTAAGGCTTATAGATTAGTTGATTTTCTCAAAAATATTTCAAATATTCTTCTCTTTCAAAAATGGTATTTTAAAAATACTAACATATTGTTTTCTTTCTTTATGAATTTTATGGGTGTAATTCATTAAAAACTCTCACGAGACAAAACTCGTCTCTAGGGGTAACCTAGAGGTTTAACGGCTTGTTGCACATGCTAAGTGCAATTGTGATCCTATAAAAGTGAGTTAGGATAGATTAGCTTTTTGTTTTAGTTTTACTCAAGGACGATCAAAAGATAGGTGGGGGGTGTGATTGTATCTCAATTTTGCATTATTATCATCACATTTGCATATTTATCCTTAATTATTCTTTATTTAATATTGCTATTAACCCTCTTTTTGATTATGGTGTGTAGTTACTTAAATGAGAAGATAAAGTTACAAGAATATTTTATCCCTAATCCTATATAAATTTGGATTTCAATTTAAATCAATTGAAATCAAGAAGAGGAAAGGATTATCATCATCTTCATAATTCAAATTTAAAATAAGAAGATATACTTCTAGAAGATAGATGTGATAAAGCTAATACTAATGGAGGTAAAGAGGATAATTCAAATTAAATGGAGTTTAAAAATCAATTCAGACTCGAATTTAGACTGTACACATTTCAGTATTCGGATAATAACTTTACTACCGATATTCAAATCCAATGATTCAAGATGTTACAAAAAGAAAACTTGAAAAGCTATAATGCTCATTTACTGCTCTGTCCAAGTCAGCAGTCGGATGAGTCATATTCAGCAATCAATACGTCGAATTGCTGCAATACTGAATTCCCTATTGAATTAGGAAACCTTCTACTTTGTATCCTAATATGATTAGCCTTGAAGCTTATTTAAAGAGCTGAAATCTCCATAATCTCTCATCTCACATCAGATATCAAAATTAGGATTTTTTTAGATTTATTTTTTTCGAATTTTTATGTAAATTTTTGTATGAGGAGAAAAACAACTCTTGTAATTGATTGTGACAATCAGTAAACAGGTTCTACCTTTCTCATATCTTTGTTTGTTTTTAATTTAGCTTTTCTTTATTTTCTTATTTCTTTATTCTTTTGCTTGCCATATTTACCATTAGTATCTAAATCTTTTTTATGGCTTGCTAAGACATCACCACCATTTTATTATCTAGTAAATAACCAGATTAAATTGTATCCACTCCAATCTTTATTCTTGAAGGCACATTAGGATAAGCAACAAGGTCAAATATTTGCTAATACTTTTTAACTATTTTTCTTAATTTATGCTTGATGAAGATCTTGCTATTTTAATGTTAAATTTGATTAGTATTATTTCAAATAGGGTTAAGATTTGCTTGCACTTTATAATGATTTTTTCTTACTTTATACTTCATTGACAATCTTGATATTGTAATGTTAAATCTTGGATGGTGTTATTTCAAATCATTACTTAGCTTCTCTCCTATGTATCTTGCTTGATTTTGTGATAGAATATCATGTTTAGAGTTTGAAGTGCAGTCATTATCTATCTAGAATTAGCATGTATAGTGGTTGATTATTAATATGCGATGAACCTTTCTTTTAATTTAATTCTTTATTCACATACAATTCATCTTTTTTTCTAAGTACTTTAAATAGAGAAGATAATAATTAGACAATATTACCGAAAAGTTTCTATCACATCTCCCTGAGGTTCGACCCGTTTAGCTCTTACTACAGCGGTTAAATTGTAAAGATTTAGAGTTAAAACTAATCAGATACACTTTTTATATTTTCTGTATTTTTTTGGCAATAATTTTCGACTTCAAAATCAATAAAAGATCAAGCAATCAAATTATATCATGAAAAAGTTGCAAGCTATACATAGAGATAGACTTATGTAGTTTCAGAAAGATTCGAGACCGAATCTTTTTCACTTAAATGCAATTATACATCATCTGAATACATGATCCATTCTGTTGAAGTTGATTTATATTACTTCAAGTATCTATAAATCAAAATAAAGTATTTTAAATACTTTTTACCCATGCATCAAGTAGAAGAAAAATGAAAACATTTTAAACTAACAAAAAATGATTTGTAGGGGATTTAAATGTTTAGATCATGATCATCTAGCCAGATCAAGATTTGTATGTCTAAAGATATAGATATAACCAACTCATTACTTTCGGCCGTTAATTTTGCGTCGCTTGATGGATAGGCATAAAGTATTCAAAACACTTGATTTTTGATTTGTAATTACTTTATATAATACAGATCAACTTCAACGAAGTGGATCTTTCATTGGAATGTCGAATGTTAGTATTTGAGTGAGGCTCAAATCCTTCCGAAACTACACAAGTCTATCTCGCTATGTATAACGTGTAGTTCCGAAAGGATTCGAGCCCGAATCCTTCCCATTCAAATACCAACATTCGACATTTCAATACAAGATCCACTTCATTGAAGTTCATCTTGTATTATTTAAAGTAACTAAAAATCAAAATCAACTGTTTTGAATACTTTATGATCTAAACATTTAAATCCCTTACAAACTACAGTATTTAAACATGCAAATGGATGGTCGAGAGTAGTAAGTTGGTCAGATTTATGTCTTTAGACATGCAAATTCTCGATCCGGTCATGATCCAAACATTTAAAACCCTTACAAACTAATTTTTGTTAGGTTTCAAATATTCTACATCGTTAAACTAACCAGCTCACTATTGAAGCTGACCATTTTTTCTTACTTGATGCATGTGTAAAAAGTATTTAAAATACTTGATTTTTGTTTCAAATCCTTCCGAAAACTACATAAGTCTATCTCATATATATATATATATATATATATATATATATATATATATATATATGTACATATACATATACATATACATATACATATATCTGTATGTGTATATGTGTATATATGTGTGTATATATGTGTGTGTGTGTGTGTATGTGTGTGTGTGTGTGTGTGTGTATAACTTACCTTTCAGAGATTCGTTAAGTCACCAAGTCCGATAGCTCAGCAGAGAGAGAAATCTATGATGAAGGAGGAGATCATAGATTTAAGGAGGAGGAGGAGAGAGACGACTTTGATAGTGCGACTTCGATTTGATCTACGATGACTTCGGCTGGATCTATGATGAGGGAAGGAACTAGAGAGGTCGACGACTTGAGGTCTGAGACAATAACGCCAAATTGAGGAGGAAAGGAACTAGAGGGAGGAGAAGGAGGATGGAGATCTAGGGTTTCATTGGAAAAGAGGAGGAGAGAAAGTGTTGTGGCTAGCTGTGAGAGGAAAGACCTAATTATGAAAGATTTCGGGTTAAAAAAACACACACACACACACACGAACAATTTTTAAATGGGTTTGGCAGGTCAAACAGGTCAGGCGGGTTCGGGTCGACTCGACTTGTTTAATAATCGGGTAAGCGGGCCGACACGATTATGATCAGAACCCATGTAGTCCAAACCAGACCTGGTAATTTCGGGTCTGGTCAGATCTAAATTGCCCCCTTCCCACTTGGAGGTACGCGGAACTTTTTGTTTCGCCAGAGTGCCCAAAGGGAGTTTACTTTGTGGGCAAGTCAGACAAAGCTGTTGATCTGTTCCCAAATAATCTTGAGAATAGCTAGCTAGCATAAGATGTTGTACAGTCTTATTGTGCTAACTGTAAAAAATGGGCTAATGTAATTATGCACCGATATAATTAAGGGCGTGTTTGGTTAGGGCAGAAGTGGGGAAAAGCGAAAGTGAGAAAAATCATTTTCCACTTTCGGTGTTTGTTTGGAAACAGAAAAGGAAACGGGAAAACCTCCTTTTTCTTTTTTGCACTCCCCTTTTACACTATCATTTTCTCACTTACTGGGTGTATAATTAATTTTTTGGTCATTTAAATCTCACTTATAATAAGTTGTAGTTCAAAACAGTTAGTGGTCTTGTAAATCTCACTTGCAGTCTAATTACAGTCCAAAAAATTCATCAAATTAATAGTTATTTTAATATTATTTTGCAGTCTACTTTGTGGTTAATTTTTTCACTCTCACTTTCACATTACTGACCAAATAGAAAAAAATACAGTATATTTTTTCTCTTACGTTTCCACATTACAACCCAACACGAAAAACTTTCTTGCACAAATCCTAATTTCCTACTTTTCCTCTCTTTTCCCCACTTACACTTTTCCTAAATAATGAATCTTTCTTAATTATTTTTTTAGCACTACAACTCTCTTTACACTACTTATGCAAGCCGCTTTCATAAAGTTTAATATATTACAAAAAGATTGTAGAGACTTATTAATATTGATCTTCGAGGAAAGCCATAATTGACAAACCAAATTCATGCGTTAGGAAAAACAAAAAGAAGAGAGATTCAAAATAAAGATTAATAGAAAAATTGTAGGAAACATCTCTGCGCTATCACGATGTTACACCATTACACTCCTGAATTATGAAAACTTGCATATTGACTTCTTGATCTATAACAACATTAACTTTTCCTTTATAGAAAGCACATGTAGAACACGTGACCCTCTAAAACTTCATTATCCTTTTTTAAAAAAATCACCACCACCACCTCCTCCTTCTCCTCCACTACCACCAACATCACCTCCTCCTTATACGCCACCGCCGTCGCCGCCTCTCCTCCTCATACCCACCATTACCTCCACCTTCCTCTTCTTCTCCTTTTTAAACCCATCACCACCCTCCTCCTCCTCAAATCCACCACCACCTCCTCCTTCTCTTGAAACCCACTACCGTGATCACCTCTTTCTTCTTCACCACTACCTCGTCTTAAAACCCACCACCATAAGCACCATTAGTACCTCCTCCTCCTCAAATCCACCACTATCACTTCCTTCTCCATTTCCACTACTACTACCCAACCCAAAATCTTTTAAATGTTGACTCTAACTTAGCCTGAAATTCTCCTCCTCATCCTCTTTATCCTCCTTTCTATCATCACTACAAACCTCATCCTCTCCTCCTCCTCTCTACTAGATAGGGTTTTCTTAGAACAAATAAATTAGGGGAATTTGAGATTAATAAAATTTAATTTTTAAAAATGAGTTATTGAAGTAATTAGAAAATTTTAGCAGATAACATGCAGAGCACGTGATTATTTGGACAGAAAAATTAACTATATTAATGTTAAGAGAGCCAACGTATAAATTTTTATAGCTCAGAAGGATTCGGTACAATACAGACATTAGTACAAGCGTGCTTACTGCAATTTACCAAACGTCATTTTTCAAAACAATAGACTCATATCTTATCCATTCTGTTGAAAGATAAACTCAAACAAAGTCCCTTGGAGTTCCCAATACAATATTAATTAAGGAGATGAGAGGTCAAATGCATTATGTAGTTTGTAATTACCAAGAGTCATTGTGAGAAAGTTTAAGAGTCATTGTGTGTGGAATTCCAATGTGTGTGGAATCTCAAGAGTCATTAGGAGTCTATAAATAGTGTTGTCATCCTTGAATGAAAAGAGAGAGAGAGCAAGAGTTTGATAGAAAAGAATTTTTGTGTTCTTTCTCCTTGCTCCTCCTCCTCATATTTCTAGTTCTTCTTATGCTAACAAATTGGTATCAGAGCCAAGGTGAAGCTTGAAACTTCTTTGGGAGGTGATTCCCATTGTGAAGCTTGAAGCTTGAAGCAAGGTGAAGCTTGAAGCTTCTTTGGGAGGTGATTCCCATTGTGAAGCTTGAAGCTTGAACCAAGGTGAAGCTTGAAGCTTCTTTGGGAGGTGATTCCCATTGTGAAGCTTGAAGCTTGAACCAAGGTGAAGCTTGAAGCTTCTTTGGGAGGTGATTCCCATTGTGAAGCTTGAAGCTTGGAGAAGACCGCCCCTACCACTTCGTACAAGTGCTGAAGGCGAAGGCGAGTACAAGTGCTAAAGGTGAAGGCGAAGACAAGTTGCCGAAGGCGAAGTTAAGTGCGAAGGCGAAACTAAGTACCGAAAGCGAAGACAAGTGCTGAAGGTGAAGACCGTCGGTGACAGCCATGGCAAATTCCGGGAGTACACCGCTGGGACAAAAGCCTACACCGCTGGGGCAGATGCCGCTACCACGCCTCACAAAGACGAACTATGACAATTGGAGCATTCAGATGCGGGTGTTGCTTGGTGCACAAGACGCGTGGGAAGTAGTTGAGAATGGCTACACAGAGCCGGCTACTACTGATAACATGACGCCGAATCAATTAAAGGCGTTGAAAGAAACGCGCACGAAAGACAAGACCGCTCTCTACTTCTTATTCCAAGCGGTAGATGAGTCGGGGTTCGAGAAGATTGCTAGTGCGGCAACTTCGAAGGAGGCATGGGAGATTTTGCAAAAAGTCTTCAAAGGCGCCGACCGTGTTAAACAAGTGCGGCTTCAAACTCTACGAGGTGAATTGGAGGCCATGAAAATGAAGGAGTCAGAAGGAGTATCTGACTACATCACGCGTGTACAAACGGTGGTAAATCAACTCAAACGCAATGGAGAAACCATAACCGATTCAAGGGTCGTGGAGAAGATTCTGCGGTCATTGACTGAGAATTTCGAAAATGTTGTATGCGCAATTGAGGAGTCGAAGAATCTGGAGGAGATGACCATAGATGATCTCGCCGGTTCTCTCGAGGCGCATGAGCAACGGAAGAAGAAGAAACAAGATCTGCTCGAAGAGGCCTTACAATCTAAGGCAACTATCAAGGAGGACAAGACGATATATGCCCAGCAAAACTGGCGTGGTCGAGGACGCGACCGTGGAGGTCGTGGTCATGGTAGAGGCTGCGGACGCGGAGACAACTCGAAAGAAAAGGACCAGCCGATCCAACAAAATTGGCGTGGTCAAGGACGCGGTCGTGGTAGAGGCGGCCGGTCAAATCGTCAAAATGTCCAGTGCTACAAATGCGGCAAATATGGACACTACGCAAAAGAGTGCTACTCCGACAAAAAGATAGAAGAAAATGCGAAGCTAGTCACGGAAGAGAAGATAAGAGACGATGGTGTTCTCATAATGGCCTATAAAGACATTATTCCTGATAGCGACTCGGTCTGGTATCTCGATACAGGCGCTAGCAATCACATGAGTGGGCACAAACATCTTTTTATGGAGATCCAAGAGATAGAAGATGGGCACGTGTCATTGGAGATGCGTCGAAGGTTCAAGTCAAAGGCCAAGGAAAAATACGCTTTTCTCAAAAGGATGGCAAAGAAGGGACAATTGAGGATGTCTACTATGTGCCTGACATGAAAAGTAATCTCCTTAGCATGGGCCAACTATTAGAGAAGGGATATTCGATCTTCATGAAAGATCGAATGTTACACTTGAAAGACAAAGGAGGCCGGTTACTTGCACGAGTGGAGATGGCCAAGAATCGGATGTTCAAACTCAACTTGAGAAGTGTGCGAGAAAGGTGCTTGCAAGTCAACATGGATGACAAAGTCTCATTGTGGCACTTGCGGTTCGGACACTTACATTATGGCGGCCTAACAGAATTAGCAAAGAAGCATATGGTCCACGGGTTACCAGATATGGACTACACCAAGAAATTTTGCGAAGGGTGTGTACTTGGCAAGCAAACAAGGAACACTTTTCAGAAAAGGGCGAAATATCGTGCAAGGAGTTCTCTCGAGTTGGTACATACCGATATATGTGGCCCGATCACACCTAAGTCATTCAGTGAGAAGAGGTACTTTATCACCTTTATTGACGACTACACAAGGAAGACTTGGGTTTACTTCATGAAAGAAAAGTCCGAGGCACTCGAGGTGTTCAAGAAATTCAAGATGCAAGTAGAGAAGACAACTGGTCTTTATATCAAGGCCTTACGATCGGACAGAGGCGGAGAGTACATGTCAACTGCTTTCAAAAGCTACTGCGAGGAACAAGGAATCAGAAGATTCTTGACTGCACCATACTCACCTCAGCAAAATGGTGTGGCCGAGAGGAAAAACCGGACTATTCTTGATATGGTTCGGTCGATGTTGAAGAGCAAAAACATGCCAAAAGAATTTTGGGCAGAAGCGGTGCAATGTGCTGTGTATGTGTAAAATCGGTGCCCACATGCGAAGATGGGAGATCAAACACCCCAGGAAGCTTGGAGCGGACGAAAACCAACCGTATCACATTTGAGAGTATTCGGTAGTGTGGCCTATGCGCACGTACCGGATCAAAGAAGAACCAAGCTAGATGACAAGAGTAAGAAGTACGTGTTCATCGGGTATGACGAGAAGACAAAAGCTTTCAAGTTATTCGACCCGATCGAAAAAAAGGTGGTTGTAAGCCGAGATGTGCAAGTGAATGAAGAAAGCGCATGGGATTGGAACAACAAAAAAGAGGTAACGCAGGAGGAAGAAATAGAAGAATCAACCTCTGCACCGATAATCAAACAGACAAGCCCTCCGACATCTGATGATGAAGAAGAACCAAGACAACCGAAGATGCGAAGCTTGCAAGATCTATACGAGACAACAAGCGAAGTACACTTGGTATGTCTTCTAGCGGATGCTGAGAATATCATTTTTGAAGAAGCAGTGAGAGATAAGAAATGGCAAGCCGCGATGGATGAAGAAATAAGTGCTATTGAAAGAAATGAAACTTGGGAGTTGGTGGAGCTGCCGAAAGGACATCAACCCATAGGAGTAAAATGGGTGTATAAGAAAAAGATGAATGCCCAAGGTGAGATAGAAAGATATAAGGCACGTCTAGTAGCAAAAGGCTATAGACAAAAGGCTGGGATTGATTATGATGAAGTCTTTGCTCCAGTCGCGAGGATGGAGACAATTCGGCTTCTTATATCCCAAGCAGCACAATTCAAGTGGCCAATCTATCAAATGGACGTGAAGTCAGCATTTTTAAATGGTGTGGTTGAAGAAGAAGTATATGTGGAGCAACCTCCTGGATACATGAAAGCCGGGAAGGAGAAAAAAGTGTTGAAGTTAAAGAAGGCGCTATATGGGCTGAAGCAAGCGCCGCGAGCATGGAATACCTGAATCGACACGTATCTCAAAGGGAACAGGTTCATGCAATGTCCTCATGAGCATGCATTATACGTGAAGAAGAAAAAAGGTAACTTGCTGTTTGTTGCTCTTTATGTTGATGATCTCATATTCATGGGGAATAATGAGGAGATGATAAAAGACTTCAAAGAAGTGATGACTCGGGAGTTCGAGATGACAGATTTGGGGCTGATGAAGTATTTTCTTGGTCTTGAGGTTAAGCAAGGAAAATCGGGAATATTTGTGTCCCAAGAGGCGTATGCAAAAGACATTTTGAAGAAAAACAAGATGGAAGATTGCAACCCGGTAGCAACACCGATGGAACTTGGTGCGAAACTCTCAAAATTTGATGAAGGAGATCGAGTGGATGCAAACAAATACCGGAGCTTAGTTGGGAGCCTACGGTATCTCACATGTACAAGGCCTGACATTGCATATAGTGTCGGGATAGTGAGTCGGTTCATGGAGGAACCGAAATACTCACATTTGAAGGCTATCAAGAGGATTCTTCGATACATTCGAGGAACTGTATCACTCGGGTTATTCTACTCGGAGACACATGAATACAAACTGGTGGGTTACTCCGACAGTGATTGGTGCGGAGATATAGATGATCGAAAAAGCACATCGGGATATGTGTTTTATATGGGAGACACAGTTTTCACATGGGTCTCAAAGAAGAAGCCAATAGTAACCTTATCAACATGCAAAGCAGAATATGTGGCAGCATCATGGTGCGTGTGTCACGCAATCTGGCTGAGAAATTTGCTATGTGAGCTAAAACTCCAGCAAAACGAAGCGACCGAAATACGATTTGACAACAAATCAGCAATTGAGTTGACAAAGAATCCGGTGCACCATGAAAGGAGTAAACATATAGATGTTCGTTTCCATTTCATACGGGAACATGTGAAGAAAGGTAAAGTGCGACTGAGTCACGTTGCGAGTCGTGATCAAGTGGCAGATATCTTTACAAAGCCGCTACCAACAGCGCTATTCGAAAATTGCAAGAAGATGATTGGAATGAAGGATGAAAAATGTTTGAGTTTAAGGGAGGAATTTGTTGAAAGATAAACTCAAACAAAGTCCCTTGGAGTTCCCAATACAATATTAATTAAGGAGATGAGAGGTCAAATGCATTATGTAGTTTGTAATTACCAAGAGTCATTGTGAGGAAGTTTAAGAGTCATTGTGTGTGGAATTCCAATGTGTATGGAATCTCAAGAGTCATTAGGAGTCTATAAATAGTGTTGTCATCCTTGAATGAAAAGAGAGAGAGTAAGAGTTTGATAGAAAAGAAATTTTTGTGTTCTTGCTCCTTGCTCCTCTTCCTCATATTTCTAGTTCTTCTTGTGCTAACACATTCAGCTCACAACTTCTTTAAAATGGAAATGAAATCTCTTAGAGTTTAGAAACGCAGTTCAGAGTACACATGAACAATGGGTCGAAACTAAATCAACCAAGGCAGGTTTCCATCCAAGACGAAAAAGGAACAAAAGTTGTGCTCTACAGCCTCTATTCATCAAAATTATGGTCGGCTCTTGGCTCGGTTTTTCTCGTTTAAGGATGGATTAAACTGTGGGGCCGGTTCAAACCCATCATCTGTTACGTCAAAGAAACCCCATGTGCTTCGTACTTATTGCAAAAGTTTTTCATAACATTTTCCATCAACCACATGGCAAAAGCCTTGGATGCTAGCCACTTTGATGGTTTTCCTACAAACCATCAACCAGAACATGTCGAGTTGATAATGGGCTTCCTTGGATGATAGTGACATAGTTCTAAAAATTGATATCAAGGGTGGCAAAATCTTATGACCTTACATTATGGAAATGGATAAGATTTCTTCATCATGAGTATGCCCCATCGTCTCTCTCTCTCTCTCTCTCTCTCTCTCTCTCTCTCTATGTTAGAAACCGAACTATATCATATCTTACACCAAATCCTTCTTATTTTGATAGCAGGTGAAATATTTTGTGCTTGATCTTAAATTTCTAAAGGAGTTTTATTTATGTATGAAGAGGTGGTTTACTTAATTCCTCCTTTGTTTAGTTTAATAAAGTCGCGAGGACGGATTAAACTAGGAGGTAAGAACGTTAATCTCAGATTTCTGTTGTAAACCATCTTTTTATCAATATTGAGTAGTATAATAATTGGCGGCGTCGAATATACAAACCTCACCCCTAAGGACATCCTTTGGATACGTTTATCTTTTCTCAAAAGTTCAGTCCAAATAGAAACATAAATGCACATAAATTTATTTCAGGTCATCTCCAATTGATTATTTTTTTCTTGAAGTGTCATTGAAGTGTGACTCAATGGTAAACAAGAATAAGTCCAGAAATAAGAAGTCCCAAATTTAACTTCTGACTCCTTAACCCAGTTCAATCTGAAGTCTTAACCTCTTATAAAATGATGATTCTCTGACTAAGTTAGCACTTGGAAGTCTCCAAGAGCTCTAGCCACTGATATTGATAAAATGTAAACTTCATCATCCACATCATGATGGTCTTATTGACACAATCTATCACCTCAATCATGACAGATCTGTTTAACAAACTTTTCTCAGCTACTTGAATTCTTACCCCTCAATTTTCTTTCTTCATGAATCTATCCTTGAGACCTAACACATACATGTGTCTGAGAGTGAGAAATCAGAGCAATGCCTTTTTCCTCAATCTTGGGTTCATTCCCCTAAGTTGCATAGATTTTCTTTATCATCATACAATTAGGTAGCAAAACATCAACAATCCCCATAAACACAAACTCCATGAAATTCATCATGTACTGCTCTCATTGATTTCTAATAGTTAAAAAAACTGATAACTAATTTACAACTGGATCTATACAGCCATTTTCTTTTACAAAATGATAGAAAGAAACTCACACACATTTGCTACTCATAGCTAGCAACCAACTCTCATAATTAACCAAATAAAGATTGCATTAGTTTCTCTACTACCCAATGGTCTCCAAAAGGGTTTAGCTAGAGAGGCTCCCTGATCTCTGTGGAGGGAATGGAGGCCTGCTCCCCAAAATGCTATGCCTCTTCAGATTGTTATTGCTCAATGAAGAGAGAGATGATCCCTTTGAGCTCTTTTTGGTGATGGCCCTTGATGAGCTCTTTGGTGAGAGAGACTTGTCAAGGCCCCAACCATAGCTCTTTGATGAATTGAGCCTCTTCTTGAATGGCCTCTCTGACTTGATCAGGTCCTCTAGGTTCTTCACATAGGACAAAGATGTGAAGGATTGTGATTTGCCTTCAAAGTGCTTTGATAACCCTCTCCTGCAAATTTCAAATGAAGTAAGTTGGTAAGAAATTTTATGTGCACAATCAGTGCAAGTGAAGTACTCTTTTTGTCTGGTTTTACTTCATAGTTTTTATGATCGGGCACGAGAATTAAGAGTTTGTAGAAATTAAAATTTAAATGGTAAAATTAAGATTGAGAATGATGAAAATACATTAAGAATGATAAAAAAAATAATATTCAAAATAGTAAAAATATATTTGACATTGTAAAAATAACATTAAAAATTATAAAAATAGTACTAAAGTTTAAATAAAATACTACTTTGAGATAAAATTTTGATAAAAAAACAGACCACTATTTTCAAACGGAAAGAGCCCGAACATTAGCTTGTTATATTTCTTGCTTTTTTGCCACTATCTCTCTTATATTTGAGATATATTTATCTATATATTAAAAGAGAAAAGAGAAAAGTGTCACCAGGTGTACTTTCGAACAAGATAATATTTAAAATAAAATGTAAATTTCAGTAAAGATCAGGAAGCAGATATACACTAAAACAATATAATGTTTGAGAGCTGAGACAAAAGTAACAAATTAATGAGATAAATTTTAGTCCATGTTCTTTTTTGCTTCTCTCTTTAAAGAATCAAGCTAGGCATACTTTCCAACAAGATAATGTTTGTTGCCAAAAGTAAGGTACCATCCAAATCACTGGATTTATCTATGCATCTAGAAAAAAATCATTAGAGTTGAGAATTAGAACTCACTTGAAAGGGAGCTGTGAGATGAGAGAGGACATCTCAAAGAGCGGCCCATTTGATGACGAACCCGAAGAGCTTGCGTCCTCCATGAAATCAGATGATGAAGAAGCAACCGAATTACTTGATCCCTCATCATCTTCCTCCTCAGAGAAAGGACTCAAAGACCCAATATCATCCTCTTCCTCCTCATGATGGTGATGGCGATGGCGATGATCATCATCATCATCATCGTCCATGATCCCATGTTTGCCTTGTGGGACAAAAGTAACACTCTCCATCCTCATACAACCATAATTCACTCAATTCTTGATTCCAACCAAGTACCATGCGCTTGAGAGATTATGAAGAAACCCACATGGCAAATAAATATGTGGGTGTTCAAAAGATAAGAATGCAATAGAAAAAGTAAGTGTGGGGTTCTTAATAAGAAGACAGGTGGCACTGACGATGAGGATGGAATTATTGTACGTTTGAATGAGACAGGGAATAGACTTTTTGCTTATTTATATAATAGTTTTTCTTTTAAGAACCTTCTACTTCTCCGCTCATCCTCTCGTTTTTTTCAAATCCTTCTATCTTTGTAACTCTTTATTTTTTATTATTTCAATAATATGAGAGTAAGACTTCACTATTTTTAAAAAAAAAAAGTTTATCTTTTAAAAATAAATAAATAAATAAATTCAGAGTTATCCACACGTGGTTGCATCTCTCTTTCTTTCTATTCTTACAGTCCATGTCCTTTTTCTCTATCTTTAGTGCTAGGAAATTGAGAGAGTGAACAAGGCCCTCCACATCCCCCGTAGCTAGGGGTGACTGTCACCTGTCCCGTAGATCGGATTCGTTTGACGGACGGATCGGGTCAAAAAAAGTTTTCCCAACACCTACACACACATATTTAAGTGCTCTATTATTATATAGCTGTGAAAGTGAAAAATTAGATAGGAATCCCTATCTTGTTTTTTTTATTTTTTTAAACTCTCAACAGCTTAAAAAAAGAGAGTATTTTCAAAAATAAAATTAACAAAATTTTCAAAAAAATATTAAAAAAGTCGAGACGGGTCCAAACTGTCTCGGCGAATCCGGGAATCGAATCGGGTCAAAAGACCCGACTCGTCTCTCGCTGCTTTGACCCATCTTGCTGGATTCATTACGAGACAGTTGAACCTGTCTCGTAAGTAATGAACTTGTTGGGTTAATAGGACGAATCAATCCGATTTGTCCCGTTAGCCATCCCTATTTCACGAGCGGATTCTTTTGACCTTGAACCACTCAAACCCGCGCGATACTTAGCTTACTCTTTCCTGTTAGAAGCGAAACTAAGTCAGCTAAACTTCACACTCACTCAAAGAGATAGAGAGAACACTTGAGAGAAGAAGTGGAAGCTTGTATTGCTTATGTTTACTTTGTTGTTTACAAATGAGCATCTTTGTCCCCTATTTATAGGCAAGGGCTTGTAAAAGGAACTCTCTAGATTTGGAGGCTTATAGAATATTTAGAAACTCTCATACATTCATGCCTAAATATCTTCCTTTATAATCTTCTATGAAAATATCCATCTTTACATGATATTTACAATGTTGTCCCACAACACTCTAGAGCTCCCTAAAGTATTCTAACAACTTCACCACATAGGATGAGCCTAAGATGAGCCCAAATGCATAAAATTGAGCGACTCGTGACATTCTCCCCCACCTATCCGAGCGATGCCCTCATCGCTGAGCTTTCTCCCAATAGAACTTCTCGATCAAGTTCTTGAACTATCAAAGAGCTTGTGCCGATTCCCAACTGCTCTCGCTATCAGGTAATTCCTTCCACTTCACAAAGTATTCCAACCTCGGATGGTTGTTTGCTTTACGAACCGTCCTGTCGGTTATGATCCCTTCAGCTTCCTTGTCGAACTCCATGCGAATTCCTGGTGGTGCTCGATGGATTTCTCACGATCCGGATCTTCCGTGTCCTTATGGTAAGGCTTTAACATACTCACATGAAAGACCGGATGATACTTCACCGTTGGGAGAAGTTGTACCCTGTAGGCTACATTTCCCACTCTTTTCTCAATAGGAAATGGGCCTTCGTACTTCCTTATCAAGCTCTTGTATAGTCCCTTGTGCCGATCCAAAGTAAAAAAGCTTGACAAGGACCAAGTCACCAACCTGATATTCCATATGCCTTCTCTTCTTATCAGCCCATTTCTTCATCCTCTTGGCCGCCTTGTTTAGACATAAACGCGCCAACTCGTTCTGCTCTTGCCACCCCTTAGCAAATTTATAGGCAACTGAGCTATTTCCCTTGTAGCCTATAGCAATGGAGTTAGGAGTGAGCGGCTGCTGTCCAGTGACGATCTCGAACGGACTTTTTCCAGTAGAGTCACTCCTTTAAAGATTGTAGGAGAATAGAGCTATGTCCAGAAGCTTCGCCAAATCCTGCTGATTGGCACTCACATAGTGCCTCAGGTAGACCTCCAACAAGCCATTCACGCTCTCTATCTGGCCGTCCGTTTGAGGGTGAAAGCCAGTGGAGAAGTACAAATCTGACCCCATTAGCTTAAAGAGCTCCGTCCGTAACCTGCCTGTGAAGCGGCCATCTCGATCACTCATGATCGTCTTAGGCAAACCCTAATACTTCACCACATGCCTCAAGAATAATGGGGCTGCTATCTCGGGCTGGACACTTGGCTGGGATTAGAATGAAGATGCTATATTTTGAGAATCGTCAACCACCACCATAATAATGCTGCACCCCTCGGACTTGGGTAAGCCCATGATGAAATCCATAGAGATTCTTTTTCACAATCGCTCTGGAATCGGTAGTGATTTCAGCATTTTGACTGGTACCCTTTGTTCCATCTTATCTTATTGGCACATAAAACAAGTCTTCATATAGGCCTTAACATCATCCCTCATGCGAGACTAATAATAATTTTCTTCTATAAGAGCTAAAGTACGGTGCACACCTGAATGTCTCGCCCACGGGAGTCATGGCACTCCTTGAGAAGCTTCCTCCTTAGGTTCCCGAACAGCGGCACATACAACCGTCTCCCCTTCGTATAAAGTAGACCTCCTTCTAGCCAGAACCTCTGAGTTTTGCCTTCCTTAGCATAAACTATTATGTTCTTGGTCGTAGGGTCATGAACCAAGTCTTCTTTGATGCGGTTAAGTAAGGAATTCTGAGGATGACTTAGCATAGAGGCTAACTCATACTTTCGACTTAGTGCATCTGCTACTAAGTTGATTCTTCCTGGCTTGTACTCGATCACATAGTCGAACTCGGCTAGAAAGTCTTGCCATCGTGCCTGCTTAGAAAACAATTTCTTTTGAGTCTAGAAGTAGCTGGTGCCCTCATTGTCTTTCTTAACCACGAATCTTGAGCCAAGTAGATACTACCTCCATACTTGAAGATTGTGAACCACGGCTGTCACTTCCTCCTCTTGTATTGTGTACCGCCTCTCGGTATCATTAAGCATCCGACTCTCATAGGCCACAAGGTGTCCTTCCTGCATTAATACCCCTCCAATCGCGAAGTCACTCACGTCGTTGTGCACTTAATATGGCTTGCTGAAGTCGGGTACTGCGAGAACTGGTTCCTCTGTAACAGCTCTCTTTAAGGCGTCGAACGCCCCCTGGCACTTCGAATTCCAATCCCAAGCCCGATTCTTCTTCAACAAGTCCGTGAGTGGAGCAGCTATCGCCGAATAGCTCTTAATGAACCTCCGATGGTAGTTTACCAAGTGATTAGTCATATATATTGCATTTATATTGTCATCTTACCATACTTTTTAGCTAATAAATCCTATTAATAAGTCTTTTTTTTCTTTGTTAAATGTAAGCCCAAGTGCTAAAAGAAAGAAAAGAGAAACAAGCCCAAAAGCCCACCAAATTCTGATTTAATTCAGAATAAATTCGAAATGAAGGAATCAGGGCAAAATCTTGGCATATCAAGATGTTGAGAAGAATTCTCCCTGAATCAAGCGGTTGAAGCCACACAATCAAAGGCTGTTTCGTCAACTTTTGGAGCAGAAACAAGAAAACCAGTAGAAGATACGGGCAAATCAGCAAACCAGTATTCTCCACCAATTGGGTGTGGCCACATGGCCACACCATGGTCGCGGAAACATGGCCCTAGCCGCGTTTCCGTGGCCAAGTGGAGTCAGTTGGGGGAGCGTTTGCTCCCCCAATCTTCCCGGGATCTCCCCCCCTCTGGTTTTTCCCTATAAATGCCAGTTTCAACAGAGGAAAAAGGAGCGAAGACTAGGATTAGAATTTGTGTTTATTTTCTAAGGATTTAGGCTCTTTGTTAGCTAGCACAAAAATTGTATTCTTATTTTTACTTTGTAGTCCAGTATCAATACTTGTGAGAGAGAGGAATTGAGTGCTTGTACTTGAAGATTGAAGTGACATCAATACAAGAATCGAGCTGCTTTTTCTTCCACTTGTAGTACGGTATGGCTTGCATTATTTATTTGCTTTCTTCTTCGTTTTCTATGAGTAACTAAAACGGTTTTCTGGGCTCAATATTGTAACTCTCTCTAGTTCTTCTTCTCTTCTATTTTTAAAGAAAAAGACCCAATGAATCATTTGCATGCCTTACTTAAAACCTTTCTTTTTGAAAGTGTTCTTGAAGGCACATGAGGATGGGTTTGGATTGTTAAACTCTCACTTCTTTCATGAACGTTTCTTGAACTGTTTTTACTTCATTCTTACTTCTTCGTGCTTGATGATTTAATATTCGATTCTAAACGATTTTTCAAAGAAAAGAGTGAACTCTTCCAACTATCTTATGTGCTTTACTTCAAACTTTCTAAAAATCAACTTTAAGTTTTGCCTGTGATTAATTTGAGGCACTTAGGATTTTAATACAAGAATGAACATTTGAGTAGCGAGATAGTGAGCCCAGATTTTCTTCCTGATTATAATCAACAAAATAATTTTCGAGCTTTTTTTAAATCACCTTCTCCAAAGCCTTTTCTCAAGTTGCAATTTCTCCTTTAATCATCTCTTTCTTTCCATTCTCTTTTCCATTAAAAAAATGAACACAATTCTTTGTTTTTAAACAATTCACCAAAAAGCTTCCATCGCATTCCTCCTCGTGGACAGACCCGTTAGTCACAAGCTACACGGTAAATTCTTAAACTCTTTGATTGTTCTTTCATTTTAGCAATCAAATTTTTTGGCGCCGTTGCCGGGGAGGGAACGGTGTAGTTGTTTTCTAACAAGTTTTGTGTGTTGTTTCAGGGACTTAAAGATTTAGATTTAGCATTCAATCTTTGCAAGAGAAGACTTATAAATTCTGTGCCTCTACTCTCGAAAGTAGGAAACAGAATTTCAAGAAATTGCGTTGTAAAAATACTGAAAATTCCATTGGACTACTAAAACTCTTTTTTGCAGGACATATTGCTCGCAAAAAATTAAGTTTTTTGTATGTTACATTCTTGCTATATCTGTTATCCACCATCTCTGTTTTAAGCCAATAGTAAAACACTTGTTGAAAAGTTTAAAAAATTGATTAGACATTTGCATTTTAGGCACGAGTCTTTTCAATTCATTTACTTTACTATTGAAGAGTGCTGGAGCAAGGTACGTACGCATTGCATTCAGAATAGGACTCATCTCTTGGTTGATTTATATCGCTTTGAGTGAATCTTGTTTATCTTATACACTTGCACAAAATTGATTTTAAGGGCAACACCCAATAACAAGATAAGGTGGGGATTTAATCACCCTTCCTTGGCCCAAAAATCAGATTCCAAGCACTCACAATCCCAAGCTTTTTAATAAAATCTGATAGACGTTGGCCTTAGGGACATCTCAAACTCACTAGGAGATTATCCTAAAGAGGGAAGGTGTTGGAATTTGACTCCTGCCAAATTAGTGTCTAGGAAGGGGATTGAGATCCGAAAGCCAAAGATTGGTGGTTACTTAATTAAGGAATGTCTTTGACGGATAACCTCCCACCAATCTTGCCCTGACCTGGCTGATTAGCTTGTGGTCAAAGTCTACATTCTAGCTCCTGTGGACAATCAACCAGTTAGAAGTTGTCTAGGTCGAGGTTACCTTTGACTAGGCTTGGTTGATTATTCTTGTTGACTGTTGGTAAACTTGTTTGTGATTGCGATTGTATTTGTGTATGCAAGTGTGGTCAAGAGACCCAAATTCATCTAGGTTGACTAGAAACACATTACCACCCAAGTTTGAACCAAGACCAGATCCGGTAATGGCTCAGTCAACATCACTGCAGGATAGGTTCTACCCCATTAGAACCTCACTTCCATCTTGCATTCTACTTCCATCAGTTGCTGAATACAATTTTGAGTTCAAGCCTTAATTCATCAACACACTCCCCAAGTTTCATGGCTTAAAGTCCGAAGATGCCTACTTCTTCATAAGAGAATTTGAGGAAGTATGTCTAATGATGAAAATCCCACACCTTGTAGACGATGCTATTAGGTTGAGATTTGTCCCTTTCGCACTTAAGGACCTAGCAAAGAAGTGGCTCTTCAGCTTAGCGGCCGGTTCTATCACATCCTAGGATGGTTTCATCAAGATCTTCTTGAAGAAATTCTATTCAATTCATAAAATCGCTCTCAGTAGGAAGACGATCATGCAATTCAAGTAAGAACCTAGTGAACCGTTCTGGAGGTACTTTGAACCCTTTAAAGACCTCCTTGTCCAATGTCCACATCATGGAGTAGAGAAATGGCGACAATGTCAAATTCTTTATGACGGTTTAAACTATTCCACCAAAACCCTCTTAGATAGTATATGCCAAGGGGGTTTCTTGCAGAAGGATGAAAATGAAGGATGGGATTTGTATGAAAATCTAGCTGAGAAGACCATCCAATGAGAACCCACAAGTGAGACATCTAGGAATCCCAACTCCATCTCTTCAAAAAGAGGTCTCCATTCTATCGAATCATCCATCGCTAATGAGGCTAAGTTAGCTAACCTAGCTAGGAGACTGGAAGCTCTAGAAACGAAGGAACCAAGTCCAGTCAATCAAGTCAGCCCCAACCAATTTCCAACTCCGGGCTGCACTTACTGTCAAACCATGAATCATGTGTTCGAGGAGTGCCCTGTGTTTTAGGCTCAGCAACAATACCATGACCGATGAATGCGGCCTTTTCAAGACCGAACAACAATCCTTACGCATCCGTACAATCCTGGCTGGAGAAATCACCCTAATTTCTCATGGAGCCAAAACAATAATGACCATTCACGATCAAATCATGCTAGCCACTTCCATCATGCCAATAATTCTTCCAATCATCAACCCAACTTTTCCAACTTTCATAATAATTCTCCCAACCATCCACCTAACTTTTCAAATTATCAACAGAACTTTCCCATCCAAACTCCACAATCCTCCTTCCAGAATCCTCAACTAGAAAGAAGAATGACTGACTTTGAAAGAAACATGAAAAGATATATGAAAAACAAAGATTCTCTCATGCAAACTATACAGAGGTTAGAGGTTCAAATGAGCCAACTAGCCACTCCACAGAATGAGAGACAAAAGGGTACCCTGCCTAGTCAGCCTATAACCAATCCGAGGAATTCTCAACAAGCTCATTTAGCTGAGGATCATTTATTAAATCAATGTGATGTTGTTCATACATTGAGGTCAGGAAAGAGAGTTGATAATCAAGTGTCAACGCCAACCAATCCCATTCAGTACAACCACAATTAAGCATCCACCTCATCTAATCCAAATCCTTCCAATTCTGACGAATCTGAAAAAGATAAGTCAGCCAGTCAGGTGCACCAGCCTATAGTACCATTTCCTAATAGGCTGAAAAACAATAAGCAAAACCCACACATGGACAAGATAATTAAGATATTTAATCAAGTGAAGATAAATGTGCGACTTCTTGATGCCATCCAACACGTCCCTTCCTATGCTAAGTTTCTTATGGACATGTGCACCAAAAAGAGAAAGACTAATGTACCAAAAAATGTCTTCTTAGCCACTAACATTAGTGAGCTACTATCGGGTCCGATCCCTGTCAAGTACAAGGATCCAAGTAGTCCCACCATTGCCTGCACAATAGGACAAGCTGAGATTAGTCGTGCACTTCTTGACTTGGGGGCAAGTATCAACTTGCTTCCATTCTCAGTTTATCAATAACTCAGGTTGGGCGATTTTAGTCCAACTCGAGTCACCATCCAACTGGCTGACCGTTCTGTAAAAGTTCCAAAAGGGGAGATTAATGATGTTCTGATCCGGGTAGGAGAGTTCATTTACCCTATTGATTTCATAGTTCTGGAGACACAACCTGTGTCCAACTCCAATCATAGGGCTCAAACTCCTGTCATCCTAGGGCGATCATTCCTTGCTACTGCTAATGCCATCATCAATTGTAGGAATGGGTCTATGAGGTTAACCTTTGGGGACATGACTAGAGAAGTCAATGTCTTTAATCTAGGAAAACAACCCCGCGATATCGAGGAACAAACATTTGGAGTCAACCTAATTGAGAACTTGACAAGTGAACATGGGGAAGAATTGGAATTAGAAATAGAGTGTGACTTCGGGTTAGAGTCTGACGACTTTAATCTTGATCAGGTTGTAGATTCTGCTGTGAATTGGGCCTCGCACCCTATTTCACCAATAATGGAGCAAACAGATTTGACTAGTCCTTCCAGTGAGCCTTCCTCTTCCTTAGAATTGAAAGCCTTACATGCGCATCTCAAGTACGCCTATCTAGGCGAACAAGAGACCTTTCCTGTCATCATTGCCTCCCATTTAAATGACGGGGAAGAAGAAGATCTGAAAGCTATTCTAAGAAAACATAGGGAAGCCATTGGGTGGACTATGACCGATATCAAGGGATTAAGTCCGACCATCGTTCAACATCACATTCATCTCAATGAAGACGCCACACCTAAAAGAGACCCGCAGCGTAGGTTAAATCCTATAATGCAAGAGGCTGTTCATGCTGAAATCATAAAACTCTTAGACAATGGGATAATTTATCCCATTTCTGATAGCCAATGGGTCAGTCCTGTCCACGCGGTTCCAAAGAAATCCGGTTTCACCGTAGTGGAAAACGAGAACAAAGAGTTGGTTCAAACTCGACTTCCCACGAAGATCCGAGTTTGCATCGACTGTAGGAAGCTGAATGCTACAACTCGTAAGGACCATTTTTCACTTCCCTTCATTGATCAAATGCTTGAACGTTTGGCGAGTCACGAGTATTACTGTTTCTTGGACGGTTACTCGGGGTATAACCAGATCCCTATCGCTCCTGAGGACCAAGAAAAGACTACCTTTACATGTCCATTTGGGACATTTGCTTATCGTCAAATGCCCTTCGGCTTATGCAATGCCCCAGCAACGTTTCAACGTTGCATGTTGAGTCTTTTCTCTGATATGGTAGAACGATTCTTAGAGATCTTTATGTATAATTTCTCCATCTATGGAGATTCATTCACTCAATGTCTCCACCATTTAGAACTCGTCCTCCAACGTTGTGCTGAGAAAAATCTGACACTGAATTGGGAGAAATGCCACTTCATGGTAAAACATGGAATTGTCTTGGGTAATGAAATCTCCAAGAAAGGAATTGAAGTGGATAGAGCCAAAATCGAGGTTATTGCTAAGCTTCCCATACCCAAATGTGTTAAGGACATTAGATCCTTCTTAGGACACGCTGGTTTCTACCGAAGATTTATCAAGGATTTTAGCAAAATTGCTAGGCCCTTGACTAATCTGTTAGGTAAGGATGTGTCTTTCACTTTCGATACTGAATGCATAAATTCTTAGGAGAAGCTTAAGAAAGAGCTTATTTCTGCACCAATCATATCTGCACCGGATTGGTCTAAGCCATTCGAGATCATGTGCGATGCTTCCGATTTTGCCATAGGCGCTATCCTAGGACAACGCATTGATAACAAGCTGCATGTGATTTATACTCTAGTAGGACTCTCAATGATGCTCAATTGAACTACACTACGACTGAGAAGGAATTCTTGGCAGTATTGTTTGCCTTAGAGAAGTTTCATCCCTACCTACTAGGGTCCAAAACCACCATTTTCACCGATCATTCTGCGCTTAGGTACCTCATGATGAAGAAGGATGCCAAGGCCCGACTCATTCGTTGGATCCTCCTTCTTCAAGAATTCGATCTTGAGATTCGAGATAAAAAAGACGTAGAAAATGTTGTTGCTGACCATCTCTCACGGATCCCTAATTCTCCATGCAATGAATTATCCATAAATGAGGATTTTCCTGATGAATATCTCTTAGCTATCTCTAGGGAACCTTGATTTGCTGATATAGTGAATTACTTAGTCACAAACCAAACTCCGTCTCATTGGTCCAAAAACGATGTATACCGGTTCTATCCCAAGTCCGGTATTTCTTTTGGGAGGAACCGTATCTTTCAAGTACTGTTCTGACCAAATTATTAGGAGATGCATTCCCGATGAGGAGGTCAAGAGTGTTCTATCTTTTTGTCACGAACTTGCATGCGGTGGACACTTTGGTCCCCGCAAGACTGCTGAAAAAGTGCTACAAAGCGGGTTTTATTGGCCCGCTTTGTTCAAGGATGCTTATGAATTTTGCAAGACGTGCCCTAGATGCCAAATGGTAGGAAGGATTTCAAAACGAAATATGATGCCCCTCAACCCAATTCTAGAAATAGAACTCTTTGATGTTTGGGGCATCGACTTTATGGGTCCATTTCCTAATTCATTTGGACACCAATACATATTGGTTGCTGTGGATTATGTGTCCAAGTGGGTAGAAGCTATTCCTTGTAAAACTAATGATAACAAAGTTGTCATAAAGTTTTTGAAAGAAAACATTTTTTCACGCTTCGGAACCCCTCGTGCTATCATCAGTGATAATGGCACTCACTTTTGCAATAGATCTTTTGAAGCTCTTATGCGAAAGTATGCCATAACTCACAAGTTGTCCACACCTTATCATCCTCAAATCAGTAGGCAAGTTGAGGTTTCCAATAGATAAGTCAAGCTTATCTTGGAGAAAACTGTGAACCAAAACCGGAAAGATTGGTCCATCAAACTTGTAGATGCCCTATGGGCCTATAGGACCGCTTTCAAGACGATTCTAAGAATGTCTCCTTATAGGTTAGTCTATGGCAAACCTTGTCACTTGCCCGTTGAGTTAGAGCACCGAGCCTTATGGGCAATCAAGCAGTTGAATTTCGACTTGACTAAGGCCGGTGACCTTCAGAAATTACAAATTTCCAAATTAGAGGAATTGAGAAATGAGGCCTATGAAAATGCTAGGATCACTAAAGATAGAGTCAAGATTTTCCATGATAAGCACATCATAAGAAAAATCTTTGTCCCTGGACAAAAAGTCTTACTCTATAATTCTAGGCTTCATCTTTTTCCAGGAAAATTGAAATCAAGATGGACTGGGCCATTCGTTGTAAAAATCGTGCTTTCACACGGTGTAATTGAGATTAGTGACACCAAGAATGGAAATAACTTTAAGGTAAATGGTAAACGCCTTAAACCTTTCTTGGAATCGGTGCTGGTAAATGAAACGTCTATGGGTTTTTTGACCCAGTATATCGGTAACTTTCCTCTTTCCTATTCTATTTCATGCATATATAAATTTCTTTCATACATGGGGACAATGCATGAGATAAGTGTCGGGGAGGATTCTAACATGACTGATATAAAAAAAAAGGAAATATATATATATATATATATATATATATATATATATATATATATATATATTTGAAAGGTTAGAACAATATTTTGATATATTTTTTTGTAAGAAATTGAGTCAACTTTTTGAAAGGTTAGAACAATATTTTGATATATTTTTTTGTAAGAAATTGAGTCAATTTTAAGGAATAGGAGAATCATAATTAGGATTTCTTACACTTGGTCAAAATAAGATAATTTGTTTGATTTTTAGGGTTAGGAAGAAAAGTTGTGAAAGTAATTTAGTTTTGATATTTACCTTGATGACATATGCACACTAAATACACTTACACACTTAGGGTTTAAAAACAGAGACTCTTATGCCTTATAAAAAAATATATTATGAAAAAGAAAAAAATATATATATAAATAAATCTAATTATTAATTAGCTAGGTGCTTTGGCCTAAGCAAGCCTTAGTATTTATGCAAAATATAATTAGATAAGTTTGAAAAAAAAATGTGTATACAAATCCTCTAATTAAGCTGGGTATTTATGCCTCATGAAGCATAAGTATTCACGCCTAAAAGGGGTACATCTTATAAATAGAAACTTTAGTTTTGTGGCCTTATCTGCTCGAGTGTTTAAGTCCTTAGGGGTGTTTTCTCACCTGGTGCCCTAAAACTGTCTGGTTTGGGAGTCACCGACTGAATGCTCGTTACATGGGCAGATTAAAAAGCCTAATGAAATTGAGGAATAAATTCCACCAAAAATAAATAAATATAAGGCATAGGAGTTAATGTTAAAGAACCCTTAGTCAACTTCACAGTCACGATGGTGCATACGACTCAGGGAAAATTAATAAACTAGATGAGAAAAATAATTTGACTCCTTACTTTGATTGATGACATGTTGTTGAATAGAGACTAAGTTTCGGAATGAAAAATTTGATATTCCTATAACTTATAGATTACTTAAAGCCTTACAAATATACTTCAAATATTTTCTCCTTTAAAAAATTCTTTTCGAAAATACTAACTTTTTTCTTTTTCTTTATGGATTTTGTGGGTGCAATCCACTGAAAACCCTCACGAGACAAAACTCGTCCTCTAGGGATAACCTAGAGGTTTAACGGCTTGTTGCACATGCTCAGTGCAATCGAGTGATCTGCGAAAGTGGTCTAATAATTGATTAGAATTAGTCTGATGTTTTGCTCGAGGGCGAGCAAAAGATAAGTGTGGGGGTGTGATTAGTCACATATATTACATTTACATTATCACCTTACCATATTTTTTAGCTAATAAATCCTATTAATAAGTCTTCTTTTTCTTTATTAAATGTAGGCCCAAGTGCTAAAAGAAAAAAAGAGAAACAAGCCCAAAAGCCCACCAAATTCTGATTTAATTCAGAATAAATTCGAAATGAAGGAATCAGAGCAAAATCTTGGTATATCAAGAGGAGAGAAAAATCCTCCCTGAATCAAGCGGTTGAAGTCACACAATCAAAGGCTGTTTTGTCAACTTTTGGAGCAGAAACAAGAAAACCAGTAGAAGATATGGGCAAATCAGCAAACCAGTGTTCTCCACCAATTGGGTGTGGCCACATGGCCACACTAGGGCCGTGGAAACGCGGCCCTAGCCTCGTTTTCGCGGCCAAGTGGAGTCAGTTGGGGGAGCGTTTGCTCCCCCAATCTTTCCGGGATCTCCCCCCTCTGGTTTTTCCCTATAAATGCCAGTTTCAACAGAGGAAAAAGGAGCGAAGATTAGGATTAGAATTTGTATTTATTTTCTAAGGATTTAGGCTCTTTGTTAGCTAGCACAAAAGTTGTATTCTTATTTTTTACTTTATAATCCAGTATCAATACTTGTGAGAGAGAGGAATTAAGTGCTTGTACTTGAAGATTGAAGTGACATCAATACAAGAATCGAGCCGCTTTTTCTTCCACTTGTAGTACGGTATGGCTTGCATTATTTATTTGCTTTCTTCTTCGTTTTTCATGAGTAACTAAAATAGTTTTCTGGGCTCACTATTGTAACTCTCTCTAGTTCTTCTTCTCTTCTGTTTTTAAAGAAAAAGACCCAATGAATCATTTGCATGCCTTACTTAAAGCCTTTCTTTTTGAAAGTGTTCTTGAAGGCACATGAGGATGGGTTTGGATTGTTAAACTCTCACTTCTTTTATGAACGTTTCTTGAACTGTTTTTACTTCATTCTTGCTTCTTCGCGCTTGATGATTTAATATTCGATTCTAAACGATTTTTCAAAGAAAAGAGTGAACTCTTCCAACTATCTTATGTGCTTTACTTCAAACTTTCTAAAAATCAACTTTAAGTTTTGCCTATGATCAATTTGAGGCACTTAGGATTTTAATAGAAGAATGAACATTTGAGTAGTGAGATAGTGAGCCCAGATTTTCTTCCTGATTATAATCAGCAAAATAATTTTCGAGCTTTTTTTAAATCACCTTTTCCAAAGCCTTTTCTCAAGTTGCAATTTCTCTTTTAATCATCTCTTTCTTTCCATTCTCTTTTCCATTAAAAAACAAACACAATTCTTTGTTTTTAAACAATTCACCGAAAAGCTTCCATCGCATTCCTCCTCGTGGACACGACCCGTTAGCCACAAGCTACACGGTAAATTCTTAAACTCTTTGATTGTTCTTTCATTTTAGCAATCACCAAGCCAAGGAAAGATCGTAACTCCGTCACCTTGGTGGAAGGTTCCCACTCCAATATAGCCTAAATCTTGGCTTGATCCATCTGAATCTTGCCTCTTCCAATGATGTGGCCGAGGAACATCACTTCCTCCTATGCGAAAAAGCACTTCTCCTTCTTCACATAGAGCTCATTGCTTTTGAGGGCCTAGAACACTTGTCACAAGTGCTCCACATGCTCGTCCATGGTTTGGCTATACACCACAAAATTATCAAAGAAAGGCTCCAACACCTTATTCATAAGAGTGCAGAATGTGTCGGTGCATTGGTGAGACTAAAAGGCATAAGTAGGAACTCGTACGATCCATACTTGATCACGTACGCAGTCTTAGGTTCATCTCATTCTGCAATACGCACTTGATAATATTTGATTGAGAATTTAAGAATTTGTGAATAAAAAGAATGAAGTGTAGATTTCTTAGTCTCAATGCGAATCCGCTGTAGCAAGGGCTCAAGCGGGTCGTGATCCTCAGGGAAGGATGCGATGCAAGCTTTTCGACTCGATTCCTCTGTATCTTCAAAAATAGGAGAAAATAGATTAGATTTGAGAATATATGATATGAAAGACGTGGTTTTGCTGATTTTCTACCACAACCCTATTGCAAGTTAAGGAGATTGATCTTCATCTTGAGATGTATGTAATTCACCCTAGGTTATTAAGAATAATTCAAGTAAGAAAAACCAATACCAGATTCTGACTAAGTTACATTATTTAAAAGCCAAACTATGATTCATCCTAACATCTAGGTACAGCTTAATAGAAGATGAATCTTAAATTTATGCTGTCCTAGTTCTTAAGTTTGAAGTCATGAAAAGTCTTTTTAATATGCAACCTAGATTAAGAATCTTAGTTATCTTGTTTAATCTTCAAGAAAAGTTGTTGTTAACCCTAGGGTTTCTAGAGATGGTCATCAATCTGATCAAGGCTTAACTGCTCTAGGGTTGCTTTAAGAATTTCAGCAAACCACTAGAGAGAATTAGTTCATCATCATTTTTTTATCTTTTCAATTTATATTTTTTTTATTGTTTAATAAGAGAGATTAGAGAAAGAAATAAAGAAGACAAATCAGAATATCGATGATTAGAAACCAAACCAGAGAGATCACAAAAATAAAATAAAACTAAATGCAGAAAATTAAATGGGAAAAAGGTAACCTTTATTGCAGAATAATCCTCCAATTACAAAGCTCCTTCTTCTCCACAACGTACATGAAATGAAAGTTACAATCTTGCAGAAATTTAAAGAAAATGGCTAAAAGAAAACCCTAATACGTCTCTGCCTCCCCTCTTTGCTGCGCCTGCAGGGATATTTATAGTGCAGAAGGTGATAGAGTCCCGGATAAGATCGCACACGAAAGTTGGTAGTTAGCTTCATCCAAAATGCCGCAGAATCTGGGCTTTTGCCGCAGATCTGCGGCATTTCTGTGGAATCTGGCCACGCGCTTTGGCGCGTGGCTTCTTCTGGTCCATCCATTTGGGCGCCTGCTTCTGGAAGCTGCATCCTGGCTCTTTATTCTGGATTTTTCGAGATAACTTAGTAATCAAGTTAACTTGATCTCAAATATCCCAAATCCTCTATCCACGAATTTCCTTCTTATCTTAGGCTTTTATCCTCATCCTGCAAGTGTTTAGGGTTGGATAGAATTCTATCCTTCCCTCATCTTTAATAATTGCAACTTTAGCCCTTGCATAATTTGCACTTTGACAATTGATATTTGCACTTTTACACCTGGGCTTCAAATATGGGCTTTTGGGCTTCATTAAGCTTTATTTATTATTAAAATAATAATTCGAGGCCTGCACACAATAAATAATAAAATATTAATAATTGTGCAGAATTAAATGAATAAATATGAAAATGTGATGGTAAATGTTATGATAAAAATGCACTTTTGACTACCAATCACACCCCCACACTTATCTTTTTGCTCGTCCTCGAGTAAAAACAAAGAAAAAGAAAAAGTTAATCTAACCTAACTCACTTTCGTAGGAATCACGATTGCACTTAGCACGTGCAACAAGCCGTTAAACCTCTAGGTTACCCTAGAGGACGAGTGTTGTCTCGCGAGGGTTTTCAGCGGATTGCACCCACAAAATCCATAAAAAGGAAAATATTTGAATTATATTTGAAGAGACTAAGTAGTCTATAAGTTTTAGGATCCTCATTTTTATTCATTCTTCAAACTTAGTCTTTATAAAGTTAATTGTTTTCCATTTTAGGTAAGAATTAAAATTGAATTTCTAATATAGTCTTTTTCGTTACCAAAAATCATATGCATCCTTATGTTTTTACTAGGAATTCCTTAATTTGGACTCTCATGCCTCTTTATTATTTATTAATATATATATATATATATATATATTCTTTTTTTTGATATGTATAACTCATCTAATATTCTTTCGTGTAAGTATCAAGGCTTCTTGAGGCCCTAATACCTAACTAATTGATTATTAGATGTGTTAGTACATATAAGTAATTTTTCTTAGTTTAGGCTTTCTAATCCACCCATGTAGCGAACTTAAAGTCGGTGACTCCCAAACCGGTCGGCTTTATGGCACCAGGTGAGTAAACACCCCGCAGACTCAAATTCGAGTGAACCAGGCCACGAAACTAAGGTTTTATTATTATTTTTTTTATACTCACCTTTAGGCGTGAATACTTATACTTCTTGAGGCACATATATCCAGCTTAATTGGTGAATTTTTTTTTTTTTTTATGAGGCACAAGGGTCTTTGTCTTAGAATCCTAGATATGCATTAGGTATGCATATTTCATTAAGGTAAAAATCAAGACTAATTATTTATTCAATTTCTCCTCCTATACCTAAAATTTAAACAATTTATTTATTTTGACCAAGTTTTTAGAAATCCTAATCATGATTTTCCTAATCCTTAAAACTAACTTAGATTTCTTTCAAAAAAATAAGTCAAAATATTTCCTTTTTATAACATTTTTTTTAATTTTTTTTATTAGCAAATTTTGTTAGTTTCTACCTATGTTAGTATGTTAGTAAAGCCCACCCCCACACTTATCTCATGCATTGTCTTCAATGTATGAATGAATGCATGTACGCATGAAACAGAACAAGGGAAGGCGGAAGTTACCTTAGGGTGGTGGTTCCGGAGGTGGTCTAATTGGTCCACGAAATGCGGCCCAATCAAGATGACAGATAATTTGGTGGAACCCACCAGAAACTTTCCTTACATAACCCACTAAAATATATGTATAATCAATTTTTAGTATTTCCACCCCATCAAATTTCCAAATATAATAAATTTCAGAGTTAATTGTCTCAACCTCCTTGTCCCAAAATGGAGTATGAAAAGATGGAATTATTGACTTGGACATTATAGGTACAGGAACGAATACCGACTCAAGGAAGATGCTCAAATCAAGTAAGGGCTCAGGAGTCGGGCTAGGTTCAAGAATTGAGTCCAAGTAAAGAAATTGAAACTCAAGTCCACAATCTTCTTCCCACAATGGAATGTGACCTAATATGGGTGATATCTCTTTACTTCTAATATTAAGGAATTCTAGCTCATCGCCATACAATTCTTCAAAACTAAGGTCAACATCTTCCGTCAGAATTATACAATCAGTTTCAGAAGTAAAGAGATTGTGAGAATCTAGGTCGCATATCTCATTGGGTTCAATGTAATAAAAAGAACTTGCCAATTTATCCATAGGATTTTCAAAGTTGCATAATTGGTCAAGTTCAATATGATCATCTAAAATGGGTGATTCAATTTCATTATGAATTGGAATAGGATCTAATGTTGACTCGGGAAAAGTGAAATTAGGTGGAGACACTGGAGTCATTATTGGATCAGGAAATAAAATTGAATCATCGAGTGGAAGATCATGATCATATTCATGCTCAAGTTCTATTTCAGGAAAGGAGAAACTTGTCATATTATCAAGAATTGGAGTTTCGGCAAGTTCAAATGATGGCACTGAAATAGAATCTTGTTGTTCAAAGCAACTTGGTTCGTCGGCTCTAAGAGAGTGGTCAGCAAAAGCAGAAATGGCCGAACGGTGAGAACGTAATGATTGAACCATCAGATCTATGTCACGATCACGGGCTAATCTAGCCTGAGTCATGGCTGCAAGCATCCTTTCATAGTCGATAGGTGCATCATGTTGTGATTGGACTTGAAAAGATGAAGTGTAATCGTGATGAAGTTGTGAGTCGGTGGACTCACGCATTATCATGTCTGCGATAGATGGTAATTGTTGCTTGGACTCATGCATACTTATCATTTCCCCGATAGATGGTATTCTATTCTGAATGGGGGTATCTGAGTATGAATCATTGAAAGAATGTGGACTAGATGGATATGAAGGACAATTTGGTTGAGAATTAGACTCGGGGGACTCGAAACCCCATGAACTCTGTGACGAGTTGAAATTATTATGGAAATTATAGTCATAAGATGGAGGGTGTGGGCTATATTCATTTGGATAAGACCATTCCGGCACACTAGGTTGGTCAAAGTTGTGATATGCCGGGTTGGTAATATCCGAAAAATAGTTAGGTGTGTAATATGGATTAAAATTGGGATTATTATTATATGCCATATCACACCAACACAAACAAAGAAAAAAAGAAAACAAACAAATAAACAAAAAAAAATTCTAACCTAAGTTAGGGTAGACCTATGACCTAGACGACTCCTAACTGGTTAGACTATCCACGGGAGGTAAGGTGCAGACTTTGACCACAAGTTAATCGCCAGGTCAGGGCAAGAGTGGTGGGAGGTTTTCCGTCAAAGACGTTCCTTAATTAAATAACCACCAATCTTCGGGCTTTCGGCCCTCAATCCCTTTTCTAGACACTGATTTAGCAAGAGTCAACTTCCAGCACTGTTCCTCCTTAGGATAATCTCCTATTGAGTCCGAGATGTCCCTAGGGCCAACGTCTACTAATTTTTAAGTTAGGCTTGGGTTAGTGAGTGCTTTGGATATGATTTTTGGGCTAAGGAAGGGTGATGAAATCCCCACCTTATCTTGTTAATAGGTTATGCCCTTAAGATGAATTAGTGCAAGTGTACAAGAAAAATAGATAAGAATCACTCAAAGCAGAAAATCAACCAAGAGATGAGTCCTATTCTACATGCAATGCGTACGTACCTTACTTCTCCAGCACTCTTCAACAGTAAAATAAAGTAATTGAAAAGACACGTGCCTAATATGCAAACGTCTAATCAATTTTTATTTTTTAACAACAAATAATTTACTGTTGAATAATTAGCAGTATACAGGTATATCACAGAACAAATCAGAACAGAGCAGAAAGCAGTATTTTTAATTTGAAGCAACCTGCAAAAAACTGCAGTCAGTAATTCACTACTGAGGCCGCGTTTCCGCGGCTATGGCCGCGGATCCGCGGCACTACAGTAGACTCTGGTGCTCTGCCTTAGAGGGCAGAGGCACAGAGTAGCTGTATGTCCACTGCTGCTGCTGTTTTTCTGATTCCTGTTCTCCAAACCTGCAAACAGAAAAGAATAAAAGAATAGTTAATAATAAAATTTTTTTTTTATTAGAGATAAACTTACCGTCCCTCCCCGGCAACGGCGCCAAAATTTGATTGAGAATTTAAGAATTTGTGAATAAAAAGAATGAAGTGTAGATTTCTTAGTCTCAATGCGAATCCGCTGTAGCAAGGGCTCAAGCGGGTCGTGATCCTCAGAGAAGGATGCGATGCAAGCTTTTCGACTCGATTCCTCTGTATCTTCAAAAATAGGAGAAAAGAGATAAGATTTGAGAATATATGATATGAAAGACGTGGTTTTGCTGATTTTCTACCACAACCCTATTGCAAGTTAAGGAGATTGATCTTCATCTTGAGATGTATGTAATTCACCCTAGGTTATTAAGAATAATTCAAGTAAGAAAAACCAATACCAGATTCTGACTAAGTTACATTATTTAAAAGCCAAACTATGATTCATCCTAACATCTAGGTACAGCTTAATAGAAGATGAATCTTAAATTTATGCTGTCCTAGTTCTTAAGTTTGAAGTCATGAAAAGTCTTTTTAATATGCAACCTAGATTAAGAATCTTAGTTATCTTGTTTAATCTTCAAGAAAAGTTGTTGTTAACCCTAGGGTTTCTAGAGATGGTCATCAATCTGATCAAGGCTTAACTGCTCTAGGGTTGCTTTAAGAATTTCAGCAAACCACTAGAGAGAATTAGTTCATCATCATTTTTTTATCTTTCAATTTATATTTTTTTTATTGTTTAATAAGAGAGATTAGAGAAAGAAATAAAGAAGACAAATCAGAATATCGATGATTAGAAACCAAACCAGAGAGATCACAGAAATAAAATAAAACTAAATGCAGAAAATTAAATGGGAAAAGGTAACCTTTATTGCAGAATAATCCTCCAATTACAAAGCTCCTTCTTCTCCACAACGTACATGAAATGAAAGTTACAATCTTGCAGAAATTTAAAGAAAATGGCTAAAAGAAAACCCTAATACGTCTCTGCCTCCCCTCTCTGCTGCGCCTGCAAGGATATTTATAGTGCAGAAGGTGATAGAGTCCCGGATAAGATCGCACACGAAAGTTGGTAGTTAGCTTCATCCAAAATGCCGCAGAATCTGGGCTTTTACCGCAGATCTGCGGCATTTCTGTGGAATCTGGCCACGCGCTTTGGCGCGTGGCTTCTTCTGGTCCATCCATTTGGGCGCCTGCTTCTGGAAGCTGCATCCTGGCTCTTTATTCTGGATTTTTCGAGATAACTTAGTAATCAAGTTAACTTGATCTCAAATATCCCAAATCCTCTATCCACGAATTTCCTTCTTATCTTGGGCTTTTATCCTCATCCTGCAAGTGTTTAGGGTTGGATAGAATTCTATCCTTCCCTCATCTTTAATAATTGCAACTTTAGCCCTTGCATAATTTGCACTTTGACAATTGATATTTGCACTTTTACACCTGGGCTTCAAATATGGGCTTTTGGGCTTCATTAAGCTTTATTTATTATTAAAATAATAATTCGAGGCCTGCACACAATAAATAATAAAATATTAATAATTGTGCAGAATTAAATGAATAAATATGAAAATGTGATGGTAAATGTTATGATAAAAATGCACTTTTGACTACCAATCAATATTCCGAGCGTAAGTCAAGCTTAGTGAAGTTTCTTGCTTGACCCAACCTGTCGAACAAGTCCGCTATTAAAGGAATATGGTACTTATTTTTCATCGTGATCTTGTTTAGCACTGATTAGTCGATGCAAAGCTGCAATGAACCATCATGCTGTTGGCCCAGAGGCCTTCCACTCTAGTTTTGATGATGATTAACTCATGTAGTTATGTTTACTAATAATCTTGTGATATTGAGTTTCAGATATTTAGCCAAGGTATTAGTAGGTGATTAGCTCCAACAAAGGTGTTTTGGAGCTTTTCACATGGTGATTTAAGAGCCCGAGCGTCAAGTTCATATCTTGCACTCGTTGGAGTCAAGCTCGGTGGATCACGGTTTGGATCGAGTCGGCTTGAAGACGGAGTTCGTCAAGAGGACTTCGGTACATAATTTAGTTTATGTTTTAAATCCATGTGTAAAGATTAGATAGTGTGATATGCTCAAGTTCACAACACATACACGTTTCATGTTTTGGTTTTCAGTTTTGGTTTAACCGATCTTGGTTTTCATGAATAGATAGTATCAACAAGTTTACATGGTTTAATATATATTAGATATGTTCTATATAAATGATTGCTTCAACTATTTAAATAAACTTAGTTTGATAGTCTATTTCATGAGTTTGGAGTTTTGGTATTTTAACAAAACTTATTTTTGGTTTTTAAGTCAAAAACATTGATATATATATCTATTTCATGTATATTGGATTATATCCATATACAACATACTTAAAGTTGTTTCAATATCATTTTTTTGTATTTGGATGAGTTTTGGACAAAACGGTTTTCCATTTCAAAAATTCAAGTTTTGGAAAATACGGATTTTGGTTTTCGGCAAAATTTCCATAACACAAAAATGGTTCAAATTGTTTGAAAAATGTGTTGAATTTTTCTACACATGTTTGTATATCAAAGTATTATACTGAACTATTTTTGTTGATTTTTGGAGATTTTATGAGATTTATTTGGTAAATAAAAACCTAGTTTTCAAATCCCTTAATTTTGCTTGCCAGGCTCTGGCGGTCGACCGACCGGTCGACCGGACCAGGAGCCGGTCGACCGGAACGGTCGACCGGATGTGCATAAAACGTGCACATGGCCATATCAGTTGGGCGGTCGACCGAGCGGTCGACCGACTGAAGGCAACCCACTCTCGGGTTGCTCCGGTTGACCGGGCGGTCGACCGACCAGAGAGCCGTTGCTCTCTGGTTCAGGGCCCGGTCGACCGGAAGGCTCAACGGTCACTTTTTTGACCGTTGGCCGGTCGACCAGAAGGTCAATTTTGACCTTTCTGCCAGCCAACGGGAGAATTTGTTTGGGGCCTATTTATATCCCATTTGAGGTTGGTTTTTGTGAAGACTTCTAAGAGCAAAAATTCTCCCATTCTCTAGTGTTTTATTTCATGTTTCAAAAAAGTTTTAGAGCTTTAAAAGATCTATCTTTATTTTGTTTTAAAAGGGTTGGAAAAATTAAGAAAAAGGGAAAACTTTGGGATTGGTTTTTGATCTTCATTTTAATCTTATCCTAGTTGTTTTCCCAATAGTTTTCTTTGAGTTTTTGATTTCCAAACTCTTTATTTTCCACACTTGAGCTTATCTTGCTATCTTATCTATACGATCTTTGTTTTGTGGGAAAAGTGGTTTATGGTTGAGATAGACCACCATATTATAAACTTTCATCTTTGTGATATCCCTCTAGTGAGAGGTGATTGAGTTGTTATCCCTCAAGTGTGAGGTGATTGTGAAAGTGGTGTTTGGCTCCCTCTAGTGAGCGGTGGAGATTGTGGTTGAATCCCTCAAGTATGAGGTGATTGTTGGTTTTGTGGCTAAGTGCCTATCCCTCTTGTGTGAGGTGGTGTTTTGGTTGTGCATTGCCTCTAGTGAGAAGTTGTATTCGGTTGAGAGAGGAGTTGTGTACTCCCGGTTGTAATAACCCCAAATCCTCAGTGGAGGTTCCCTGTGTGGGAGTCCTGTGTGGACAAGTTAGTAAAAATCCTTCTGTGTGAAGGCGGGGAAGTAGAGCTGTGTGCTCGAACCTCGAAACATATCCGTGTGTTAGCGTTTGATCCATTGACTCTAACTCTCTCTATATTACTTTGTGCCTTGATTCATATTGCCATATCATATACATGCTTGTGTTGTTTGTGTGTGCCTCACTTGTGTTTAACCACGAGAGCTTCATATAGCACCTGAACTCTTATTCAGAGGAATCAAGATAGGTTAGTCCAGAGCCTTTCACCGGGAATTCGGTTACACTCATTGGTTACACTAAGTGTGTTGCAAATTAGTTTTTAATTTTCGCATTTTGTTCATTAGATTAGCCGTACACCTATTCACCCCCTTCTAGGTGTTCCTACAATTGGTTTCAGAGCCTACGCTCCTGTTATTAGGTTTAACCACCTAGGAATGTGATCTTGGTTGCTAATCTACATTTGCATTTATATTTGCACACATATTGTTTGCACTCATGGATGTCCCTCCCATGTTTGATATCTCTAAACTTGATATATGGAAGGTTCTGATGAGTTGTCATTTAAAAACCCTAGGTTATAAAGTTTACCTTGCCATTACCAAGGAATCCTACCATAGTGATAGCAGGCATATAGAGGCCAATACACTAGCCTTAAAGGCACTTTGAGCATCCCTTGATAAAAATATTTACATGTGTTTTCTTACTATGAGTCCGCTTTTGCAGTATGTAGCATTTTGACATCTCCCGAGCTACCAACGCTTATCGATAAGAAGAGGAGATCTAGGAGAGACAAATCCGACGAACGTTGCTTCATGGTTCAAGGGAATGACTCCCTTAAGGTACAATCGGAAACTCAACTAGATTCTAGCACTAGTTCCTATTGCAATGAGTGTTTAGAGGCACAAGCCATGAATGATGAACTTACTAAAAATTTTGAAAATTTGATTTCAAAATACAAACTTTTGAAAAAGGAAAGTCTTGGTTTAAAAGAAGAAAATAAAAATTTATCTTCTAGACTTGAGATTGTTTTGCAAGAAAGGGATGAGATTTCAAGTGAAAGTGACTCGCTTAAATCCCAACTTGATCTTGCACTTAATGAAAACAAAATTTGAAAAGTAAAAATGATTGTGAATATGTTTTGAAGAAAAATGAGGATTTAACTTCAAAACTTGATTTTGTATTAAAAGAAAATAATTCTTTAAAAAATAAAATAAATTTGATTTCACAAGAATTGAAAGATTGTTTAAAGAAAAACGTTTCTTTGAAAAATGATTTAGACTCTCATGTTTGCCATGCTAGTGTAGCTTCACATTCTAGCTCACCTATTGCAAGCACCTCTTCTTCTAGGATTGAAAATGATATATATTTGTTAAAGAAGAGTGTGGATTATTTGGGCTCCACTTTGAGCCATTGTGCCATCAGCCATACACGTTTGGAATCCATATTTCGCAAGAAACAAATTCCTTCTATGCATGCACACAAACCACGGCATACACATGCTTCGCACGTTCATGTACACAACACTATGTATGCTCATGTGTACACTTGTACACATTGTGGACGTAAGGGCCACCTTGCTAAATTTTGTTATGATCGTATACATGATTCAAATTTAACAACTAAGTTTGTTTGGGTTAGGAAAGGAGTTAACCCCCATAGACCCAAAAGAGTGTGGGTACCAAAGACCACCCCTATTGTATTTGATGTAGGTGTGGGCTCTCACATGATGTGAGAGTGATGGTGCCTTTAGGTGGATGCGTTCCGAGCTAAAAGAGGACCCTTTGGATGTATCACTTTTAAGGGGAGTTTGGTGGGAGGACCACCTTGTTTTGGAGACATGGAGATGTGCCTTAATTGGTTTGGTAACGATCTCTTACTCGTCATTTATATTTACATGCTTTTCATGTCATTAATTTTTAGTATGTTTTGATGTTTCATGATTAGTATGTTATATGCCATGATATTTAGATTAGTGATATACATGTTTAGTTATTTGAGACACTCATGTTTAATATGAATTTATATCTCTGTGTTCTCACATTTGTTTTAACTAATGTGTATGTTCTAGATCTATGTATATGCATGTACATAATGATCATATGTATGTTTATGAGTTTTTTGTTTTGATACTTCATGATTTGAATATATGTTTAGATGTTTGTTTTCATTAAGACTTGGATATATACTTGTACAACTAGTGAGCCACAAATAGATCATTATATGTTTGTGCTTGAAAGCTCATTTGTACTCATTAGATGTACTAGTATAGTCTAGTTTTGATGATTCATACATTTGACTTGTATTCCCATTTTGTACATGTTTTTCATGTTTGTGTTTTAACTTCATGTATATGTCTATTTTGTCCAAACTATTGGTTATACATATACATCCTTGAGCCACTTGCCTTCATGCATATACTATTGTGGACTCATTTATATTTGGATATGTATGTATACTTTAGTTTGTACATGACATATCTATACCCTTAAAGGATTCTAGTTTTGATGATTTTCATATTTTTAAGGAATGTCTTATTGAGCTCGATTGCCTAATTTCATGATAATGTGTTTCACATAACTCTTATGCACTCACTTTATTTAATGTTTTCTCATGATTTTATTTTCATGAGTACAATTTGTGCTTTATGATTTTTGAGTATTGATGATCATGTGATCTACATGTTTTTCATGAAATATATTTTTATTTTATTCCTTACTTGAAAGATTTCGTACTAGTTTACAAGTTTTTCATATAACTAGTTCAAATTCTTCATTTGGTAGAGTTTTTCAAACATACTATATTTTCAAACCTATTTTTGAAAACCCCTACTCATCTAAGGGCGGTTGGTTAGGAGACCATGCCTTGTATGCTCTTTATTGAAAATTCATTTAAAATATATGCATGAAATGGGTGGTAGGTAATATGAGTTATACACTTGATCTAATTATAGTTTCAATTGGTATCATTAGATCTTTTCAATTGGTATCAATATTGACATTCCTTTGTATACTCATATATTGTGTTTATGTATGTATGCCTACAATTGGTATCATCAATTTTGATTGGTATTCAATTTTTCATACATATATACATGTTTTATTTGTGCTTATTATATCTCTATATTCTTGAGCACAAATTTTGGTTATGCTAAGATTGATTTCCTAAATGACTATGATATTTCAATTGATTATTTTTCAATTGGTACTTATACAAGCTTATGCATTATTTTATTTGGTATTTCATAAAGGGGGAGAAAATTTGTATTTTACCCTACAATTGGTTTTGTTTACAATTTGGTATTCCACTCCCATACTTTATGATGAAAAATGATTGAAAAATTAATATTGATTTTAATTTGATATCATATGCTTCAAATGAAAAATATCTTACAATTGGTATCAAGATTATCTATATATATCAAAATTTTGATTGATTTCTTCTAGAATGTTTTATGTACCTTCAATTGGTATTTTCAATTGGTTTCGTAAAAGATTTTTTTCAGTACCTTATTTACTTTCATTTGGTATTCCTCAAAATTTTTAGTTTACCTATTTGTTTACTTATAATTGGTAGTTTTCCTACAATTTGTTTACTTACAATTGGTATCATGATGCATCATATTGATATATTTTTTAATTAGTATCATGTTTGTGTTTGGATTCACCCCTTTGTTGATGATTGACAAAAAGGGGGAGAAGTATTTGAGTTTATATGCATGTTTTGGATTTATATGCATGTTTTTATATTTGTATCAAGAAAGTTTGTTTTATGTTTTGTTGATATTGGTATCAAGAGCATGAATACTAGTATTTCTAGAAACATAGTTTGTTTTTTATTGGTATCAAGAACATTATTTTGAGAACATGTTTATGAAAAGAAGAATTTATTTTGGTATCAAGAGCTTATTTTATGCATGTTGATGTATTTCTTGTTTGGTATCAAGAGCATGTTTTTTATTTGGTATCAAAAGCATGTTCATTTCATTGTTTTATGCATGTCTATGCATGTTCATGCTTAATATTCATTACATATATTTATTGTTTATTGCTATGCATGAGTTAAGGGGGAGCTTCTTTGAAGCTTAACTTTAATCCATGCATATATAACTCCATGAGTTTTGTCATCATCAAAAAGGGGGAGATTGTTGGCCGAGAGGCCTTCCACTCTAGTTTTAATGATGATTAAGTCATGTAGTTATGTTTACTAATAATCTTGTGATATTGAGTTTCAGATATTTAGCCAAGATATTAGTAGGTGATTAGCTTCAACAAAGGTGTTTTGGAGCTTTTCACATGCTGATTCAAGAGCCCGAGCGTCAAGTTCATATCTTGCACTCGTTGGAGTCAAGCTCGGTGGATCACGGTTTGGATCGAGTCGGCTTGAAGACGGAGTTCGTCAAGAAGACTTCGGTACATAGTTTAGTTTATCTTTTAGATCCATGTGTAAAGATTAGATAGTGTGGTATGCTCAATTTCACAATACACACACGTTTCATGTTTTGGTTTTCGGTTTTGATTTAACCGATATTGGTTTTCATGAATAGATAGTATCAACAAGTTTACAGTTTACATGGTTTAATGTATATTAGATATGTTTTATATACATGTATGCTTCAACTATTTAAACAAACTTAGTTTGATAGTCTATTTTATGAGTTTGGAGTTTTGGTATTTTAACAAAACTTATTTTTAGTTTTTAAGTCAAAAACATTGATATATATCTATTTCATATATATTGGATTATATCCATATACAACATGCTTAAAGTTGTTTCAATATCATGTTTTTGTATTTGGATGAGTTTTGGACAAAACGGTTTTCCATTTCAAAAATTCAAGTTTTGGAAACGGATTTTGGTTTTCGGCAAAATTTTCATAACACAAAAATAGTTCAAATTGTTTGAAATATGTGTTGAATTTTTTCACACATGTTTGTATATCAAAGTATTATACTGAAACTATTTTTGTGGATTTTTAGAGATTTTATGGGATTTATTTGATAATTAAAAACCTAGTTTTCAAATCCCTTAATTTTGCCTGCCAGGCTCTGGTGGTCGACTGACCGAACCAGGAGCCAGTCGACCGGAACGGTCGACCGGATGTGCACAAAACGTGCACATGGCCATATCAGTTGGCCGGTCGACCGACTGAAGGCAACCCACTCTCGGGTTGCCCTGGTTGACTGGGCGGTCGACCGGCCAGAGAGCCGTTGCTCTCTGATTCAGGGCCCGGTCGACCGGGCGGTCGACCGGAAGGCTCAACGGTCACTTTTTTGACCGTTGGCCGGTCGACCGGAAGGTCAATTTTGACCTTTCTGCCAGCCAACGAGCAGAATTTGTTTGGGGCCTATTTATACCCCATTTGAGGTTAGTTTTTGTGAAGACTTTCAAGAGCAAAAATTCTCCCATTCTCTAGTGTTTTATTTCATGTTTCAAAAAGAGTTTTAGAGCTTTAAAAGATCTATCTTTATTTTGTTTTAAAAAGGTTGGAAAAATCAAGAAAAAGGAAAAACTTTGGGATTGGTTTTTGATCTTCATTTTAATCTTATCCTAGTTGTTTTCCCTATAGTTTTCTTTGAGTTTTTGATTTCGAAACTCTTTATTTTTCACACTTGAGCTTATCTTGCTATCCTATCTGTAGGATCTTTGTTTTGTGGGAAAAGTGGTTTGTGGTTGAGATAGACCACCTTGTTATTGTTGGCCCAAAGGCCTTCCACTCTAGTTTTGATGATAACTCACTCATGTAGTTATGTTTACTAATAATCTTGTGATTCTAAGTTTCAGATCATTAGCAGGATATTAGTTTGGTGATAGCTTCAACAAGAGGTGTTTGGAAGCTTATCATGGTGATTCCGGTGCCAAAGCTTAAAGATCATACCTTTGCACTCGGTGGATTGCGTTTGGGAGCAAGTATACTTGAAGATGGAGATCATCAAGAAGACTTAGGTATCCTAGTTTAGATAGTGTGTTTAGATCCATTTGTAAAGATTAGAATAGTATGATATGCTCAAGTTCACAATACACACACATAAATTCAATATGTTTGGTTTTTGATTGAATCGGATTTGGATTTCAAATACATGTATCGGGTTTTGGATTTGAACCGGTTTTTAGTTCTACAGATCTGCTTGACACCCTTCTATAGTTATTATCATAACTTTTTATTTTTATATTCAAATAACATGATTTAACTTGCATTTTAAAGATACCTTTCAGATCTAAATTTCTTATTTAATAACCTTTTTCAGATTCTAATTTTAAAATTATCAAATATTTGGTTGAAATCTGTCCTTGTTCTGAAAACAGGTTACAGTTTCTGTTTTGACACCTGTCAGTGTTTTGTTGATAACTTTCTCATATAAATTGATATTGATTTGATTTAAGTTAAATTAGAAAGAAGACTTCAATATCTACAACTTTATCCTATATACGTATTCCCAAATTCGAACGTTTTCAGCTCGAAAAATGTGTTCCAATCTGACCCATTTTGCTGCCTGCCAGGCTGGGCCGGTCGACACGGACGGTCGACCGGGACAAGCGGCCAGTCGACCGGCCGGTCGACCGGACGTGCACAAAACCGTGCACGTCGGCTGTTTCTGTAGACGGTCGACCGTGCGGTCGACCGACTGTGACCAGATTGGTCTCTGTTTGTTTGGGTCGACCGCCAGGTCGACCGGCAGCTGTCAACGGTCATATTTTTGACCGTTTGACGGTCGACCGGGCGGTGGACCGCCAGGCCTGTCAGGCTGACACGTCAGCCTAACGGCTAGTTTTGAATTTGGCCTATATAAACCCCATTGTTTGGAGTTTCTCCTCAAGATTTTTATGCCAAAATTTCCTGACTATTTCTAGTGTTTTAAAAGAGTTTAAAAAGAGTTTTTGGGCTTTAAACTTCTCATCCTTATTGTTTTTAGGTTTTTTAGAAAAATCAAAGAAAAGAGTATTTTGGGAGATTTGTCTTGGTTTTCATTCTATATCATTTGCAAGAATTTTCCCAAGTGTTTTCCTTTGTTGCTTGTTTTCCAAACACCTAGTTTTCCACACTTGAGCCATATCTTCTATCCTAATCTATTAGGATCTTTGTTTTGTGGAAAAGAGAGAAAAAGAAAAGTGTTTGAGGTTAAACCTCTAAGTTGTAAACCCTCCTTGCTTTTGTTTTATCCCTCTTTGGTAGAGGTTGATCGGAGTGGTATTGAGGTTGGATCCCTCTTCGGTAGAGGTGATTGTGTTGGTTGTATTGGCTACGGGCCTTATCCCTCTTCGGTAGAGGTGGATTGTGGTTGTATAGCCTCGGTGGCTTTGTAAGGTTGAGAGAGGAGTTCGGTACTCCTATTGTGGATTGAAAATCCTACACGGTGGTGTAGGCGGGGATGTAGAGCTAGGGGCTCGAACCTCGAAACATATCTTGGTCTTTGCGATTGATCCAATATCTCTCAACTCTTACTCTCTTTACTTTGTGCAAGCATCATTTCATTCAAGCATCATTCTTTCATTGCATACATATCTTATACATTGCTTGTGTTGCCTTGCATCTTTTATATTGCAATTCATTCTTATATGCTTGGCTTGATTGTGTGTACACATATTTCATATTGCTTGGATTGCTTGTGTGTGTGTATGCCTAACTTATACTCATCCAACAAGAGCTTCACATAGCACCTCAACCCATTTCAAGGGGAATCAAGAGGAGTTAGTCCAAAGCCCTTCACGGGGAATTCGGCTACACTTGTTGTATTGTATTAAGTTTGTGCAACATTTGCATTAGCTTCCGCATTTAGAGCATTTAGTTTCTAGATTAGCACTTACACCTATTCACCCCCCCTCTAGGTGTACTTTCAGTTATAAACTTTCATCTTTGTGATATGCCTCCAGTGAGAGGTGATTGAGTTGTTATCCCTCAAGTGTGAGGTGATTGTGGAAGTGGTGTTTGGCTCTCTCTAGTGAGAGGTGGATATTGTGTTGGAATCCCTTAAGTGTGAGGTGATTGTTGGTTTTGTGGCTAAGTGCCTACCCCTCTTGTGTGAGGTGGTGTTTTTGTTGTGCATTGCCTCTAGTGAGAGGTTGTATTCGGTTGAGAAAGGAGTTGTGTACTCCTGGATGTAATTACCCCAAATCCTCAGTGGGTGTGTGGGAGTCCTGTGTGGACTAGTTAGTGGAAATCTTTCTGTGTGAAGGCGGGGAAGTAGAGCTGTGTGCTCGAACCTCAAAACATATCCGTGTATTAGCGTTTGATCCATTGACTCTAACTCTCTCTATTACTTTGTGCATTGATTCATATTGCCATATCATATACATGCTTCTGTTGTTTGTGTGTTCCTCGCTTGTGTTTAACCACGAGAGCTTCATATAGCACCTCAACTCTTATTCAGAGGAATCAAGAGGAGTTAGTCCAGAGCCCTTCACCGGGAATTCGGCTACACTCGTTGGTTACACTAAGTGTGTTGCAAATTAGTTTTTAATTTTCGCATTTTGTTCATTAGATTAGCCGTACACCTATTCACCCCTCCCTCTAGGTGTTCCTACACATGCTTCTTCTGGAAGAGCACTGGTGCACCATAGGGAGCCTTTGATGGTCGAATATATCTGACATCCAACAACTTCTTCAGCTGCTTCCGAAGTTCTTTCAATTCTGATGGCGAAAAGCGCTGGGGACCCATGGCTGGAGGTCGAGTTCCTAACTCAAGTTCGATTTTGTGGTCCACCTCTCTCCTAGGTAGAAGCTTGCTTGGCAGCTTGGCGGGCATGATGTCCTGGTACTCTTCCAAGATGCCTCGGATCTCCTTAAGCACGTCCTCACCCTTCTTTGAGCCTTCCTCCACCTTAATGGTAGCAAGAAAGGTTGGCTCATGTCGTCGGACTCCCTTGGATATTTGTAATGCCGATGATACATTCTCCCGCTTGATCGGAACTGTGCACGCCTTTCCCTCAAGGATGCACATTGTGTTGGCGTAGGGAACCAACACGGCCTTCACCTTGTCCAAGAATTCTAAGCCAAGCACTACATCGAAGTCATCCATGGTCACGATTGTCAGTTCTTCTGGCCATGCCACTCCCCTATGCTTACATCCACTATGTAAGCTACGCTATCGATAGGAGTGGGACTAGAGTTGACGGTCTTAATGGTGCCTTCTTTCTTAGAGATATTAAGGCCCAGCTTGCTAGCCACATCACTTGAAACTAAAAGATGAGAAGCACCAGTATCTAGAAGGGCCTTGAAGGTCTTACTAGAAATGGTTGTCTTAATGAACATTGGCCCTCGAGATCCTTCATCCATCTTTACCTTGATAGCATTAAGGAGACGAAGTGCATGGATCCTAGTTTCCTCCGGTTGCTTCTCTTCTTCCCTTTGGACAAGAGCAGCGAGATTAGCCCTCTTGGGATAGTCCATGGCTTTATGGGGATCTCCGCAAAAGTAGCATGCTAACTTCTTCAGACGATCTCTTCCTCCATTGGTGTTGCCGTAAAACTTTTCCTTCTAAAGTGTCGCTTAGGTGGAAATTCTTTAGATGATTTCTCCTTTTTCTCCCCCACCTTTAATAGGCTTTCCACTCTTGTCTTTAGGTTTGGATGAATCTCCTATCCTCTTGAACTCGATAAGAGACTCAGCCACTTGTATATCTTGGGCAAGGGTTTGGACCCCTCACCTTTGTAGTTCCATCTTGGCTTACCCAGTGAGGCCATACATGAACGAGAATAGAGAGTCCTTCTCGCCCTTGTCAGGGATCTCTAGCAGTAATTCTGAAAATTCTTTTACATAATCATGAATAGAACCTTTCTGAGTAAGGCGTCGAAGTTTACCTCGGGCCTCATCCTCAGCATTCTCCGGATAGAATTGCCGCTTAAGATCCGTCTTGAACTCTTCCTATGTATTGATAGAATATGTTCCCTTCTTCATGTCTTCACATCGCCTACGCCACCACAACGTAGCAATGTCTTCAAGATAAAGAGGCATAGCTTGAATCTTAGAGGCATCATCTCGAAATCTGGCAGCATTGAAGTAGTCTTCCACACTCCAAACAAAGTTATCAATCTCTCGAGCATTCCGAGACCCTTATAAGGCTTAGGTTTGGGCACATCTTTAGCCATAAAGGGATGTGACACCATACTTCGAGTTGCTAATGCGACATTATGTTGGTCGATCCTCTCCTTAAGTTCGATCAACTCCTTCAAGAGTACCTCCCTGTGGTTCCGCAAGACTGCGTTCTCCTCTCTCTCAAGAAAGTGTCCCCTTGCTGTAACATGTCGACAGCAGAATTCAAGGCTGACTGCATCTCCTCCTGAATCTCGTCTCACACAGACTCTAACTTCTCGATGTGCTCGTCATAAGCCTCCAACTTATTCGTCACGGTACGCTCCATCTTAGCTAACCGTGCCTCTAGCGTCACCATGACATCTCGGGATTTCTCCCTACGAGGCTTGGGAGCATCCTTCGGATCCACAACTCCAACTACCTTGGAACGAAGATCGGGGCTCAATATTATCATTCCCGAATTCAAGTCTTGATACCAACTGTCATGGATGGATTCTTTTGAACTTAAATCCTCAAACCCGCGCGACACTTAGCTCACTCTGTCCCCTTAGAAGCGAAGTTAAGTCAGCCTAAACCTCACACTCACTCAAGAGAGAGAGAACACTTGAGAGAAGAAGTGGAAGCTTGTATTGCTTATGCTTACTTTGTTGTTTACAAATGAGCATCCTTGACCCCTATTTATAGGCAAGGGCTTGTACAAAGAACTTTCTAGATTTGGAGGCTTCTAGAAAATCTAGAAGCTCCCATACATTCATGCCTAAATATCTTTCTTTAGAATCTTTTATGAAAATATTCCTCTTTACATGATATTTATAATGTTGTCCTATAACACTGTAGAACTTCCTAAAGTATTCTAGCAACTCCACCACATAGGATGAGGTCAAGATGAGCCCAAGTGCACAAATTGAGCGGTTCGTGACATACGAGACTGGTTGAACCCGTCTGGTAGGTAATAAATTCGTTGGGCTAATGGGACGAATCAACCTGATTCATCCCGTTAGCCATCCCTACACATAGCCTTCTCCTTTGCCTTCCCCTTATTAATTATTGCGACAATATTGTGTTCAAGTGCAAGGGAAAATTTAGTTTACCTCCCTCTTTGTGTTTTGACTTGTAACACACATCTTGATCACAAAAATTAATCTTTAAAGTTTAAACTCCTTTGGTTTAAACAAATCTTACATCCTCTTACTTCTGTATGATAATTATATAAAAGAAGCACGACCGAGGTAAAAGTAAATAAAACTAGTATAAGTATATATAAATAGAGAATAATGAATATCATATGACACAACTAGATATTCGCTTTAGATGATCAAAAAGATAATTTCCGACTACTCCTTGATTTGAAGATTGTTATTTTTCATATTTTTCTCCATGTGTCAGTACTTGGTTATGTAAGAAATCTTGTGATTTTTATATTGTTATTTCTTGTATTATATAGTTAAAAGTAAAAAAAAAAAATTCGATAATAGAACTTTTTTAACATTGGTCTATGAGAAAAGAACTATAAAATCACACAGTATTAGTGTTTCTAATTTTTAGAATATAAAAATCAATGTGAATGATGCCAATCACCCAGTTAAGAAGTTGAAAGTTGATTTTGTAATCACATTACAAAAAAATAAACAATAGAGAATAATTTTAAAATGACAGTTATCATAATTGTCACAATAGACTTACAATACTAGTCATTTAATTGCTCTTAAAAAGCAAAAGTGAAATTTTAAATGTATATTATAAGTCCACCAAAAAATTACCTCAATACCATATATATGAAATATATCTAGAGGGAGGGTGAATAGGTGTAATGCTAATCTAGTGACAAATAATGTGGATTTAAAAGCTTCTACACTATCACACAATGTATAACCAAGAGTGAAGCTGAATTTTCCGTGAAGGGCTCTAAAACTTCTCCTCACGATTCCTCTAAATTAAAAGTTGAGGTGCTTCAATAGCTCTCTTAGTTGAATACTAGTTTGAACATATAAGCAATATCAAACATGAATAGATATAAGTAAGAATAATAATGCAAGATATAAAGAGTAGAGAGTTGAGAGATAAAGGATTCAAATACAAATATAAGGATATGTTTCGAGGTTCGAGCCACTGCTCTACGTCCCTGCCTTTACACTGAAGAATTTCAACTATCTGAAAGTACACCTAGAGGGGGGTGAATAGGTGTAAGGCTAATCTAATGACAAATGATGCAGAATTAAAAAATTAATGCAACACACTTAGTGTAACCAAATAGTGTAGCCGAATTCCCGGTGAAGGGCTCTGAACTATCTCCTTTAAATAAGAGTTGAGGTGTTATTTGAAGCTCTCTTGGTTGAACACAAGTATGGGCACACACAATCAATACCAAGTATGTAAATATGAATGAACAATATGAATCAATGCAAGGCACAATATAAAAAAGAGAGAGAGTTAGAGAAAGTGGATCAAACGCAAACACAAAGATATGTTTCGAGGTTCGAGCACACAGCTCTACGTCCCCGCCTTCACACAGAAGGATTTTCACTATATTGTCCACACAGGACTTCCCACACAGGGATTCTCCACTGAGGATTTGGGCAATTACAACTTGGAAGTACACAACTCCTCTCTCAACAAATACAATCTCTCACTAGAGGCAAGGCACAAAGCCAAAACAATATCAACCTCACAATTGAGGGATAGGCACAAAGCTAAACAATGATCAACCTCTCACTAGAGGGATACCAATAAACTCAATCACCTCTACACTTAGAGGGATAACCGCAATCCAATGCATAACCTCCTCTACACTTAGAGGGCAAGGCACAAAGCCACAAGCAAATGGATGAATACAACTCTTGGTGGTTTCAACAAACCACAAACCAATTTTCTCACAAAACAAAGATCCTATAGATAGGAAAGATATGATAGCTCAAGTGTGAGAAAATAAAGAGTTTGGAATCAAAATCTCAAAGAAAAACTTTTGGGAAAACTTCTAGAATAGCTATAGAAATGAAGATCAAAAACCAATCCTAAAGACTTCTCCTTTTCTTGATTTTTCCAACCCTTTTAAAAAATAAATAGAGATCATATCTTTTGGCACAAAAACTCTTTTAAAAACTTGCTGAAAGATGAGAATTTTTGCTCTTGAAAAACTTGAAGAAACCAGCTCAAATGAGTGGATATATATAGCCCCACAAAATTTCTATCCGTTGGCAGCAGGAAAGGGCAGTTTTGCCCTTCCGGTCGACCGCCCGGTCGACCGGCCCAATGGTCAGATTTCTGACCGTTGTGCCTCCGGTCGACCGCCCGATCGACCGGGACTAGATACAGAGAGCAGCAGCTCTCTACCGGTCGATCGAGGCCATTTCTAGAGAGCAGAGCTCTCTGGACGGTCGACCGCCCGGTCGACCGGCCCATCAGCCTTGGCTGTGTGCACGTCCTGTGCACGTCGGTCGACCGGATCAGTCGACCGACTTCTGCTACGATCAACCGGTCCGATCGACCGGCAGACAGCCAGGTCAGACTATTATGGGGATTAAAAACTTGGTTATTTGTCTTCTAAAAAATCCTATAAAATAAACATAAATTCCACAAAAATCAGTTCTTATTAGATCTTTGAAATACAAATATATGTGACAAAAGTTCAACACTTATTTCAAATAATTTGAACCATTTTTGTGAGATAGAAAATTTGCCTTAAACCAAAAACCGTATTTTCCAAAAACTTGAATTTTTGAAATGGAAATCCGATTTTTCCAAAACACATGTAAATACAAAAACATGATATTTAAACAACTTTGAAGCATATTGTATATGGATAGAATCCAATATACATATAAAGATTTATATCTATATTTTTGACATGAAATCCAAAAATAAGTTTTGTTTAAATACAAAACTCCAAACTCATGAAATGGACTATCAAAATAAGTTTTTCTAAATAGATGAAACATAGATGTATATAAATCAAATCAAATATACATTAAACCATGTAAACTTGTTTTGATTCTATCTATTCATGAAAACCGTATATATGAAAAACTGAAACCAGTTAAACCGAAAAACAAACATGAAACTTTAAACTTGAAACTTGTGTGTGTATTGTGAACTTGAGTATATCAACACTATCTACATTTACACAAGATCTAAACAATCTTAAACTAAGCAAACCGATGTCTTCTTGTAGAACTCCTTCTCCAAGTCGATTCGATCCAAACACGATCCAATGAGCTTGAGTCCAAACGAGTGCTAGATGCGATCTTGATGCTTGAGCTCTTATATAACGATGTGAAAGCTCCAGAAACACCTTTATTAAAACTAATCACCTACTAATATCTTGGTTAAATATCTGAAATTAAATATCACAAGATTATTAGTAAACAATAACTACATGAGTTAATCATCATCAAAACTATAGTGAAGGGCCTCTGGGCAAGCAATCTCCCCCTTTTGATGATGACAAAACTCATGGAGTTATATATGCATGGATTAAAGTTAAGCTTCATAGAAGCTTTCCCTTAACTCATGCATAGCAATAAACAATAAAGATATGTCATGAATGCTCAACATAAATATGCATAATCATGCATAAAACAAGGAAATGAAACAAACATGATCTTTGATACCAATGAAATAAACATGCTCTTGATACCAATTTTAAAATAAAAATGTTCTTAAAAAAATGTTGCTCTTGATACCAACAAAAGCTCTTGATACCAATGGTAAAAGATAACAAATTTAAACAAACATGCATATAAATAAACATGCATATATAAAACTTCAAAATATCTCTCCTCCTTTTTGTTAATTCATCAACAAAGGGGTACAAACAATAAAGGGCATAAATAATGTTTTTCTTTCTTTTTGCATAAATCAAACAATAAAGGTATATATGCTATATACATTCATGAAGAGGAAAGACGTGAAGTTAACTCCCCCTGCATACATGCATTTATATGAAAAGAGATGACTAAACCCTAACCAAATAAAGCATAATATGCAATGTATAAAAGGAGATGTGAAGCTCCTACTACACACGTGTAGTACATACCAAAGAAAGGTCAATGACTTTAATATGACATACACTCAACAGGAATATATATAGAGAAGATGTTAAGCTTCCCTTGCATATAAGAAATACAAATCAAAACATTATGATATTAATTTAAAATATATCAATTTAGCATGAAGGTATACGTCGAAACATCATGATACCAATTTATGATACCAATTGAAAATAAACAAAACATTTTGAAGAGACCGACAAAAATTTTGATACCAATTGAAAGATATAAATATATAGGAAGTCTTGACACTAATTGTAAAAATTAGTACCAATTGAAAATATTTTACACTTTTGGTACCAATTGAAAAATATAAAGCAATCTTTTTGATTAAACACTAAAATCATTTTGCAATAGAGATACCAAATAGAGAATAATATCAATTTAATATTCTTGATACCAATATTCAAAATGAAACATAAACCAATTGAAAATAATTTTCATTAGGAGCGTAGGAAACCAAATAAAAACTAAGATATCATTTTTCAACATAAAGAGTGAGAGTAAGATACCAATTGTAAATAAAACCGATTGAAAGGTAAAACATGAATTTTCTCCCCCTTTATGAAATACTAATGAAAACGATGCATAAGCTTGTATAAGATATCAATTGAAAAATAATTGTCATTAAGGACTAAATCAAGCTTAGCATAGCAAAATTTGTGCTCAAAGATATAAAGATATATTAAGCACAATCAAAACACATATATATATGTATGAAAAATTAAATACCAATCGAAAATTGATACTATTTGAAGTTAAAGCATACATATATAGAAACAAATATGAGTATACAAAATAAATATCAATTGTGATACCAATTGAAAAACACAATAAGAATCAAGTGTATAACTCATAAAGACCTCCCTATTCATGCACATGTTAAAATGATTTTCAATTTGAGCATACAAGGCATGGTCCCCCATCCAACCACCCTTAGATGGGTAGGGGTTTTCAAAATAGATTTGAAAATATAACATGCTTAAAAAACTCTACCAAAAAGAAGAATACACAACTAGTTTTATGATAAAACTTGTAAACTAGTACGAAATCCTTCAAGTAAGGAATAAAACAATAACATGTCCATGAAACATGAAAATCACTCAACCAATGACACTCAAAAATATATAAAGCACATATAAGACTCATGAAAATAAAGTCATGAGAAACCAAGAATGATGTAAGTGTACAAGTTTTGTGTGAAAAACATAGTCATGGAAATAGGCAATTAAGGTTCAAAATGGAATTCCTTAAAACATGAAAAATATGAAAATCTAATTTTCATCAAAATAATTTAAACTTCAAGGCATATGTATGTTTTGTCAAAACTAAAGGCATACATACATATCCAAACACAATTGAGTCTATAATAGAATATTGCATGAAAAGCAAATGACTCAAGGTTATATATGTATATCCAATAGTTTTGACAAAATTAACATATACATGAAGCTAAAACATATCATTATGAAAAACATGTCCAAAAATAGGGAATACAAGTCAAAATGCATGAATCATCAAAACTAGGCTATATTAGTACATTTAATGGTGCAAATGAGCAATTTAGCACAAACATATAATAATCAATTTGTGGCTCATTAGTTGTATAAGTAAATGCATAAGTTTTGATGAAAAATTACATCTAAACATGTAATCAAAACATGAAGTGCAAAAATTAAAACAAAAACTCATATGATCATTATGGTAAATGCACGTGCTATTAGAGCTATGATATACATAATAGCTAAACTATGGTGAGACACAAAATATGGGTCCATATAAACATGAGTGTATCTTAAATATTATGCATGTATGTCATAAGTCTAAATATCATGACATTTAATATAATAATCATAAAAACATGACATGCTAAAAATTAATCATACGAAAGCATGTAAATATAAATGGGAGTTAGAGATTGTTACCAAAACCAAGAGGGCACATCTCTATGTCTCCAAACCATGGTGGTCTTGCGACCAACCTTCCCTTGAAAGTGATGCATCCAAAATAGTCACCGTTTAGCTCGGAACGCATCCACCTCAAGGCACCATCACTCTCACGTCAAGTGAGAGCCCACACCTACATCAAATAAAATAGGAGCGGACTTTGATACCCATACTTTTTTGGGTCCATGAGGGTTAGCTCCTTTCCTAAGCCAAACAAATCTATTTGCAAAATTTTCATTATGTATCCTATCATAACAAAATCTTGCAAGGTGGCCCTTACGTCGATAATGTGTACATGTGTACACATTAGCATACATAGTGTTGTGTGCATGAACGTGTGAAGCATGTGTGTGTCGTGGTTTGTGTGCATGTATAGATGGAATTTGTTTCTTGCGAAACATGAATTCCAAACGTGTGTGGTTCAAGGCACATTGGCTCAAAGTGGAGCCCAAACAATCAACACTTTTTTTTAAAACATTTATATCATTTTCAATAATGGGAGAAGAAGTGGAGCATGCAATAGGTATGCTAGATGATGAAGCATGGCAAACATGTGTGTCAATATCATTTTTCAAAGAAATATTTTTCTGAGAAACCAAATCCAATTCATTTGAAATAGAAATAATTTTATTTTTCAAAAATTCATTTTCTTTTATAACAAAATCAAGTTTTGAAGTTAAAGTCTTATTTTTCTTCAAAATATTTTCATAATCATTTTTACTTTTCAAAATTTCATTTTCTTTTAGAGCAAGTTCAAGTTGGGATTTCAATGAGTCACATTCATTTGAAATCTCAACCTTCTCTTGCAAAGTCAAATCAAGTTTTGAAATCAAATCCTCATTTTTATTATTTAATGCAAAATTTTTCTTTTTCAAAGCTTTATATTTTTCTAATAATTTTTCACAAACAATAGAAAGTTCTTCATTCAAAACATCGGCATCAACATAATCATCGCCGGAAGAAATAGCACAATCATCTAGTTGAGTTTCTGAATTTACCTCAAGGAAGTCATTCCCTTAGACCATGTAGCACCGTTGTTCGGATTCTCCTCCACTAGATTCCATCTCCACATGATTCGTCTTTTGGAGCACGAGAGATGTCAAAATGTTCCACACTGCAAAGGCGGAATCAAAATGAGAAACCATATTTAAATATTCTTTGCTAAGTGATTTTCTAAGTGCCTCTAGGGCTAGTGCATTGGCCTCTAAGTGCTTGCTATTACTAAGGTAAGATTCCTTGGTAATGGGAAGGTAAACTTTCCAACCTATAGCTTTTAAATGCCAACTCATCATCACCTTCCATATATCAATTTTAGAGATATCAGACATAGGAGGGATATCCATGAGTGCAAATAATATATGTGCAAATGTAGATTAGCTAACCAAGATCTCACTCCTAGGTGGTTAAACCTAATATCAGGAGCATAGGCTCTGATACCAATTGAAAGTACATATAGAGGGAGGGTGAATAGGTGTAAGTGTTGGCCCAAAGGCCTATCACCCTAGTTTTGATGATGATCAACTCATGAAGTTATGTTTACTAATGATCTTGTGTTTAATTAGTGACAGATTCATTATCAAGATCTTAGTAGGTGCATAGCTCAACAAAGGATAAAATGTCAAGATTTGGAGCTAGCACGGTGTGATCCAAGGAGCTTTTGGATCAAGCTTGGACCAAGTCAAGAAGATGAGAAGCCTTCAAGTGAAGACTTCAAGAAGATGAAGACTTGTGTCTAGGTATAAGATTTTATATTTGTTTTTAGTTAAAAATGTAAAGGATAGAGTAGTTGGTGGATTGCTCAAGTACATATACACACACACACTCTTGATTTAGTTTGTTTTCATAAAAGATTTTAACCAAAAACCAAACATGTATTCAAGTGAAGATTTCAAGTGTTTTGTTTCATTTTTGGTGTTTCTTTTATACTTATCTTTTAACCAAAACCATATTTAGAGTTTAATGATAAAAACTTAGATATTTCATCTTATTTGTGTAGTGGATCATATCCATACACACTATGCTTTAATAAGTTCAAAATATCTAGTTTTTATTTAAAGGAGTTTTGGAAAAACAAGATTTTGGAAAATACAAGTTTTCATTTGAACCAATATTTCCAAGTTACAAAAATAGTCCAATCTTTTATAACATGCATTGATTTTGTGCAAGCATGTTTGTATATCAAAGTATATTGGTAAAACTATTTTTGTAAATTTTTAAGTATTTTATAGGATTTTTATATGAGCCAAAAGACCAACTTTTTAATCCCAGAAAACTGTTTCAGGCTTCGGATAAGTCGACTATATAGTCGACTAATCCTGAAGTCGGCCGACTAGACCGGTCGACCGACGTGCACAAACGTGCACGCCTTTGTGTACTGGAGGACGGCCGACCGTGCCGGTCGACCGCTCCAGAGAGCTCTGCTCTCTGGAAAGTTCGGCCGACCGTACGGGTCGACCGACAGAGAGTTCGACTCTCAGCTCCAGTGGGTCGGTCGACCCAGGCGGTCGATCGTGGCTCCAACGGTCGAATTTCTGACCGTTGGCGGTCGACCGTACGGGTCGACCGGCAGTTCTGACAAAGCCCCAACGGCTAGTTTTTGACAGCCTATATATTTGGGGGTTTGTGGACTGTTTTCAATAAGATTTGGAGATAGTTTTAGAGCCAGTTTTTCCCACTCTTTTCAGAAGTTTTTCTCCACAAAATAGAGAGCAAATATTTCCTATCTAAAGGGAAGATTTTACCAAGAGTGTTTAAAGAAAGTCTTTGAGTTTTTCACCACCATTCTCTTCCTTGTTTTTCTCACGATCACTTGAGCTATCCATTGCCTTATCTATCCATAGGATTGTGTTGTGAGAGTTTGTAATTGGTGATCAAAGTATTTAGATCACCAAGAGATCATTTCTTGTACTTTGAGGAGGCGGACGTGTGTGTCCGCGTTGTTTCGAGTTCGGGTGCGAACTCCGTGTTTGAGGTGCGGCCTCGGCGAGCTAGTGAGCTTGCGTGTGTACGGGACTAGGGAGTCCGAGGGCTTGTAGGTGTTGCGGCACCGAGGAGAGATCCATTGGGATCTTGCATAGTGAAAATCCTTCGTGTGTCGATGGCGGGGATGTAGAGCAAGTGTGCTCGAACCTCGAAAAATACCCTTGTGTTTGCGATTGCTCACTCTCTCTCTGTCTCATTTATATCTTGCATGTTTTATTGTCTATCTTTATATGCCTGATATATTCATTGTGCTCATATTGTATACTTGCTTGGGTTTGTTGACTAACACTTGTATTTAATCAAGAGAGCCAACGCGACACCTCAACCCATTCAAGGGGAATCTAGAGGAGTTTGTCCAGAGCCCTTCACGGGGAATTTGGCAACACTCTTTGGTTATTCGTGGTGTTTAGTGTAAGAAGTTTAATTAGGTCATAATTGTTTTTAGCTTCCGCATTATTTGCATCATTCATCATTTGGCATTTAGTGACCATTAGATTAGCCTTCACCTATTCACCCCCCCTCTAGGTGAAACTTCAATTGGTATCAGAGCTTGGTACTCTGATTTGGTCTAACAACCTAGAGTAAAAGATCCTCATTTTTAGGCTAATCACGTATTTTGTACACACACCATGGAATTCATGTCACCACCCACCTTTGACATTCTTAACATCCAAATTTGGAAGGTTAAGATGTCTTTGTACCTCAAAGCCCTAGGCATCCATGTTTATCTTGCCACAACTAATAATGCATATTGTTTAAATGGTAAGAATAGTGAGGCTAATACAAAAGCCCTACATGCTTTGAAGAGTACCCTAAATGATGATTACTTATTTAGGATTGCTAATCTTGATTTGGCTTTTGTAGTGTGGAACACCCTCCTCTCCCTTGGCGGAAATGATCAATACTATGCGGGGAGCGATTCGGACGTTGGAAGCAGCACCTCCAACTTGTGCTATATGGTCCAAGGGGATAACCCCCTTGAGGTAACTTCCGAATCCGAGGATGAGGATAATAACATGTCATATGAAGAGCTTTCTACATTTTGTCAATTATTGCTTGAAAAATATGACATGATTAAGAAAGATAATAAAAATTTGAAAAAGAAACTTGATTGCATGCATATAGAATAAGATTCATTTAAATCTAAGATTGCATGTTTAGAAAAAGAAAATGAAGATTTGAAAAATGAGAATGTTTCCTTGCTTGCAAAATTGAATGATTTATGTGAAGGGAACACTATTTTGAAAGATAAAATTATTTTGGTGGAAACTCAAAAAGAAGTTATTTTTCAAGAAAACTCTTGTTTGAAAAGAAAAATTGTTGAAAAAGAAAAGGAAAATGTTTTTCAAAAGAAAAAGAAAAATGATTCTATTTCTCACTACTCTTTACATGCTACCATTGATGATAGTGAGATCACTCTTTTGAAAAATAAAATGGATTGTTTGAGTTTAACTTTGAGCTCGTGTGCATTCAACCATTCTAGATTGGAGTCCATGTTTGCAAAGAAACAAACTCCACATGTTCATGCACATCATTATCATGCATATGCTTATGTTGCACGTCACGATCACAATCACACTCATAAGCATTCTAAGGTGTACAAATGTACACATTATGGCCGCAAAGGCCATTTAGCAAAATTTTGTTATGACAAGTTGCATCATTTTAATTTTGCTAATAAAAATGTTTGGGTGCCTTACAACAAGACTAACCCCCAAGGACCCAAGAAAAAATGGGTACCAAAACCTCCACCATGCGTTTTTGATGTAGGTGAGGGCTCTCACAAGCCGTGAGAGATTTGGTGCCTTGATGGTGGATGCACATGGACTTGATGGACACATATATAGATGCATCGCTATCAAGGAGGTTTGGTGGGACGACCACCATGTTTGGAGCTTTGGAGTTGGTAACAATCTCTAAACTCCCATTTTATTTATGTTCATACTTGTTCATTCATAATATTCATAGCATGTTCATGTTTTATTTATTTTATGTGCTTCATGTGATAAAAACATGCTTAGATGTAGTTTTTATCAAAACTTGTATTATACATATACAAATAGTGAGTTACACGTGACTTACATATGTTTGCACTTCATGCTCATTTGTACCCACTATATGCACATGTATAGACTAGTTTTGATGATTCTCATTTATACATGCTTTGCCAATTTTTATGCTTTACTTCATGTATATGTATTTTTAATTCAAATCTAATAAATATACATGTATACCCGTGAGTCTCTTGCCTTTATGCAAATACATTTAATAGACTCTTTTATATTTGGGATATGTATGTGTATTGTTAGGATTGGATAAATCATACATATACCTAGAAGTGTGCTTTGTTTTTATTAAAAAAATGAATTTTTATGATTTAAAAATGATACTCACACTTTTTGAGCTTCAATGTCTATTTTCATAAAAATGCTATTTACATGACTTTTGAACACTCACACTTTATTTATTTTGTCATGACTTTGATTCATGAACATATTTTTGAGCATCATAGATCGAGTGTCAATTCTTGTATTTGGTATGATTCATGAAATATATATGCCTTGATTTCATGTTTTGAAGGATCTTTAACTAGTTTTTCAAAAATTATTTTAACTAGTTAATTGTTCTTCATTTGGTAGAGTTTTTCAAACAAAGCTTATTTTTCAAATTTATTTTTGAAAACCCCTACCATCTATGGGAGGATGGATGGGCGATTATGCCTTGTATGCTTCATTGAAAATCTTCTATCTTGAGCATATGTATGGTGGTAGGTTATGAGTTATACACTTGATCTTATTGTTATGTCAATTGGTATCATTGAATCGTTTCAATTGGTATCAATATGAACTTATTTTGTATATACTCATATTTTGTTTCTTATATATGTATGTATCAATTTCACTTGGTATACTCATTTTTCATACATATATATGATTTTCATGTGCTTAACTTACAATTGGCTCACATTTTTAAAAGCACAAAGTTTATGATGAAAAATAAAATTTTTTTATCATTATGTTTACTATTGATCATTATGTTTACTATTGGTATCAATATGTTTCAATTTCATATTTGTTAATTTTCAATTGGTATCAATATGATTTACAAAAATGATTATTTTCAATTTGGTATCTTAAAATTTGTTTATTTTACTAAAGCTCTGATACCTTTCAAAATTTTGTTTAAGAAAAATTAAAAATGTTTTGATGTGTATTTCCTATATGCAAGGAGAGCTTAACATCTCTCTTACATATGGATTCATGTTGAGTATATTATAAATTGAGGAGCTTGACAACTCTTCTTTATATGATATACGTATGTAGGGGGAGCTTCACATCTCCTCTTATGCATTACATAATATATGTTATGTGAATTGGGGCTTGTCATCCCTTCTTCATGTAATGCATATGTGTAGGGAAGCTAACTTAGCGTCTTCCTCTTCATGAATGTATATCGCATATAAATTTTTATTGATTGATTTGTATTACCCCTTATTGATCTCTTTGTTTATGACAAAAAGGGGGAGAAAGATTTGATGATTTTGTTTTACCTTAAACCCTTTGTTGATGATTGACAAAAAGGGGGAGAGGTATTTGCTATATATACATGTTTTTATTAAAAGATTTTATGTTTATGCATATATGTTTTGTTTTGCAAATAGGAGAAAAAGAATTTGATATGTTTTATCTCCATACATTTGCATACATATTTATGAGTTTCATTGTCATATATTATTATTTATGTCTATGCATGAGTTAAGGGGGAGCTTCTTTGAAGCTTTACTTTAATCCATGCATATATAACTCCATGAGTTTTGTCATCATCAAAAAGGGGGAGATTGTTGGCCCAAAGGCCCATCACCCTAGTTTTGATGATGATCAACTCATGAAGTTATGTTTACTAATGATCTTGTGTTTAATTAGTGACAGATTCATTATCAAGATCTTAGTAGGTGCATAGCTCAACAAAGGATAAAATGTCAAGATTTGGAGCTAGCACGGTGTGATCCAAGGAGCTTTTGGATCAAGCTTGGACCAAGTCAAGAAGATGAGAAGCCTTCAAGTGAAGACTTCAAGAAGATGAAGACTTGTGTCTAGGTATAAGATTTTGTTTTTGTTTTTAGTTAAAAATGTAAAGGATAGAGTAGTTGGTGGATTGCTCAAGTACATATACACACACACACTCTTGATTTAGTTTGTTTTCATAAAAGATTTTAACCAAAAACCAAACATGTATTCAAGTGAAGATTTCAAGTGTTTTGTTTCATTTTTGGTGTTTCTCATATACTTATCTTTTAACCAAAACCATATTTAGAGCTTAATGACAAAAACTTAGATATTTCATCTTATTTGTGTAGTGGATCATATCCATACACACTATGCTTTAATAAGTTCAAAATATCTAGTTTTTATTTAAAGGAGTTTTGGAAAAACAAGATTTTGGAAAATACAAGTTTTCATTTGAACCAATATTTCCAAGTTACAAAAATAGTCCAATCTTTTATAACATGCCTTGATTTTGTGCAAACATGTTTGTATATCAAAGTATATTGGTAAAACTATTTTTGTATATTTTTAAGTATTTTATGGGATTTTTATATGAGCCAAAAGACCAACTTTTTAATCCTAGAAAACTGTTTCAGGCTTCGGATAAGTCGACTATATAGTCGACTAATCCTGAAGTCGGCCGACCGGACCGGTCGACCGACGTGCACAAACGTGCACGCCTTTGTGTACTGGAGGACGGCCGACCATGCCGGTCGACCGCTCCAGAGAGCTCTGCTCTCTGGAAAGTTCGGCCGACCGTACGGGTCGACCGACATAGAGTTCGATTCTCAGCTCCAGTGGGTCGGTCGACCCAGGCGGTCGACCGTGGCTCCAACGGTCGGATTTCTGACCATTGGCGGTCGACCGTACGGGTCGACCGGCAGTTCTGACAAAGCCCCAACGGCTAGTTTTTGACAGCCTATATATTTTGGGGTTTGTGGACTGTTTTCAATAAGATTTGGAGATAGTTTTAGAGCCAGTTTTTCCCACTCTTTTCAAAAGTTTTTCTCCACAAAATAGAGAGCAAATATTTGAGCAAATATTTCCTATCTAAAGGGAAGATTTTACCAAGAGTGTTTAAAGAAAGTCTTTGAGTTTTTCACCACCATTCTCTTCCTTGTTTTTCTCACAATCACTTGAGCTATCCATTGCCTTATCTATCCATAGGATTGTGTTGTGAGAGTTTGTAATTGGTGATCAAAGTGTTTAGATCACCAAGAGATCATTTCTTGTACTTTGAGGAGGCGGACGTGTGTGTCCGTGTTGTTTCGAGTTCGGGTGCGAACTCCGTGTTTGAGGTGCGGCCTCGGCGAGCTAGTGAGCTTGCGTGTGTACGGGACTAGGGAGTCCGAGGGCTTGTAGGTGTTGCGGCACCGAGGAGAGATCCATTGGGATCTTGCATAGTGGAAATCCTTCGTGTGTCGAAGGCGGGGATGTAGAGCAAGTGTGCTCGAACCTCGAAACATACCCTTGTGTTTGCGATTGCTCACTCTCTCTCTCTTTGTATCAATTATATCTTGCATGCTTTATTGTCTATCTTTATATGCCTGATATATTCATTGTGCTCATATTGTATACTTGCTTGGATTTGTTGACTAACACTTGTATTTAACCAAGAGAGCCAACGCGACACCTCAACCCATTCAAGGGGAATCTAAAGGAGTTTGTCCAGAGTCCTTCACGGGGAATTCGGCAACACTCTTTGGTTATACGTGGTGTTTAGTGTAAGAAGTTTAATTAGGTCATAATTGTTTTTAGCTTCCGCATTATTTGCATCATTCATCATTTGGTATTTAGTGACCATTAGATTAGCCTTCACCTATTCACCCCCTCTCTAGGTGAACCTTCAGTAAGGCTAATCTAATGACAAATGATGCGGAATTAAAAAATTAATGCAACACACTTAGTGTAACCAAAGAGTGTAGCCAAATTCCCGGTGAAGGGCTCTGGACTATCTCCTTTAAATTCCTCTAAATAAGAATTGAGGTGCTATTTGAAGCTCTCTTGGTTGAATACAAGTATCGGCACACACAATCAATACCAAGCATATAAATATGAATGAACAATATGAATCAATGCAAGGCACAATATAAAAGAGAGAGAGTTAGAGAAAGTGGATCAAACGCAAATACAAGGATATGTTTCGAGGTTTGAGCACACAGCTCTACGTCCCCACCTTCACACAGAAGGATTTCCACTATATCGTCCACACAGGACTTCTCACAGAGGGACCTCTACTGAGGATTTGGGCAATTACAACTTGGGAGTAAACAACTCCTCTCTCAACAAATACAACCTCTCACTAGAGGTAAGGCACAAAGCCAACACAATATCAACCTCACAATTGAGGGATAGATACAAAGCCAAACAACGATCAACCTCTCACTAGAGAGATACCAACAAACTCAATCACCTCTACACTTAGAGGGATAACCACAATCCAATGCACAACCTCCTCTACACTTTGAGGGCAAGTCACAAAGCCACAAGCAAATGGATGAATACAACTCTTAGTGGTTTCAAAAAATCACAAACCAATTTTCTCACAAAACAAAGATCCTATAGATAGGATAGATATGATAGCTTAAGTGTGAGAAAACAAAGAGTTTGGAAATCAAAATCTCAAAGAAAAACTCTTGGGAAAACTTCTAGAATAGCTATAGAAATGAAGATCAAAAGTCAATCCCAAAGACTTCTCATTTTCTTGATTTTTTCAACCTTTTTTAAAAACAAATAGAGATCAAATCTTTTGGCACAAAAACTCTTTTAAAAACTTGCTGAAAGCTAGGAATTTTTGCTCTTGAAAAACTTGAAGAAACCAGCTCAAATGAGTGGGTATATATAGCCCCACAAAATTTCTGCCCGTTGGCAGCAGGAAAGGGCAGTTTTGCCCTTCCGGTCGACCGGCCCAACAGTCAGATTTCTGACCGTTGTGCCTCCGGTCGACCGCCCGGTAGACCGGGACTGGATACAGAGACCAGCAGCTCGCTGCCGGTCAACTGGGGCCATTTCTAGCAAGCAAAGCTCTCTGGACGGTCGATCGGCCCACCAGCCTTGGCTGTGTGCACGTCCTGTGCACGTCGGTCGACTAGACCGGTCGACCGACTTCTGCTACGGTCGACCGGTCCGGTCGACCGCCAGACAGCCAGGTCAGACTATTATGGGGATTAAAAACTTGGTTATTTGCCTTCTAAAAAAATCCCATAAAATATACATAAATTCCACAAAAATTAATTCTTATTAGATCTTTGAAATACAAATATGTGTGACAAAAATTCAACACATATTTCAAATAATTTGAACCATTTTTATGAGATAGAAAATTTGCCTTAAACCAAAACCGTATTTTCCAAAAACTTAAATTTTTAAAATGGAAATTCGATTTTTCCAAAACACATGTAAATACAAAAACATGATATTTAAACAACTTTGAAGCATATTGTACATGGATAGAATCCAATATACATATAAAGATTTATATCTATGTTTTTGACATGAAATCTAAAAATAAGTTTTGTTTAAATACAAAACTCCAACTCATGAAATAGACTATCAAAATAAGTTTTTCTAAATAGATGAAACATAGATGTATATAGATCAAATCTAGTATACATTAAACCATGTAAACTTGTTTTGATTCTATCTATTCATGAAAATCATATATATGAAAAACTGAAACCGGTTAAACCGAAAAACAAACATGAAACTTTAAACTTAAAACTTGTGTGTGTATTGTGAACTTGAGCATATCAACACTATCTACCTTTACACAAGATCTAGACAATCTTAAACTAAACAAACCAATGTCTTCTTGTAGAACTCCTTCTCCAAGTTGACTCGATCCAAACACGATCCAACGAGCTTGAGTCCAAACGAGTGCTAGATGCGATCTTGACGCTTGAGCTCTTGAATCACCATGTGAAAGCTCCAAAAACATCTTTGTTGAAGCTAATCACCTACTAATATCTTGGTTAAATATTTGAAACTAAATATCATAAGATTATTAGTAAACAATAACTACATGAGTTAATCATCATCAACACTAGAGTAAAGGGCCTCTTGGCCAACACTATCCACTAAGGATCTTCCACAAAGGGACCTCCACCGAGGAATTACAACTTACAAGTGGGAGTATACAACTCCAACTTTCTCACACCTCTACACAAAGTGAAAGGCACAAAGTGATGCACAGATCAAAGAAAAGATTATAACTTGGTGATTACAAAGATCACAAACAATACTTGGTGATCCAATGACCATAAATAAAACACCTCTCACAATACAAGATCCTAAATGATAGATTTTGAAATAAATAGCTCAAGTATGTGAGTGCACAAAGTTTTTGAAAAAAGAAACACAAAGGAAAATTCTTAGGAAAACTCTTGAAATGATAAAGGAATTGAAGAATAGACACTAGATTCCTAAAACTTATTTTCTTTGATTTTCCAAAACTTTGAAACAAATAGTGATATATATATTTTAAAGCTCTAAAAGTTGTTTTAAAAACTTACTGGAAACTCAGTTGAAGTGGCAAAAAATTAACTCTTAAAAATCTTGAGAAAAACTGGCCAAATGAACTCATATTTATAGGCTAAAAGAACTAGCCGTTAGAGGCAGAACTCAGGCCAAATGGCCTCGGTCGACCACCCTGTCAACCAGCCAATGGTCATTTTTATGACCGTTGGGTTGCCTGTCGATCGCCCCCAAAACAGAGAGCTGTCTCTCTATGGTCGGTCGACCGCCCCAAAATAGAGAGCTGTCTCTCTATGGTCAGTCGACCCCCGGTAGACTGAGCAAAGCGCGAAAGTGGGCTTGAGCCAGTCGGTCGACCGCTAGTTGGGCTCGTGCACATGCGTACATCGGTCGACCGGTCGATCAACTGAGCTAGCCTGCGGTCGACCAATCGACCGTAAGCAACCCAAAACTGCAATTTTTAGGGTTTAAACACCAACTTCATAAACCCATAAAAGTTCCAAGAAATCTTCATAAATTCCACAAAAATAAGTTCATATAAATACTTTGAAGTATAAATATGTGTGATAAAAAATTAACACATATTATAAACAATTGAACTATTTTTGCAATAATTAAATATAGGCAAAAACAAAAAATCGTATTTTTCAAAACCCAAACTTTGAAATAAAAATCCTATTTCTCTAAAACTTTATAAATACAAAAATAAGTTATTGAAACATATTTAAAGCTTGATGTACATGGATAGAATCTAATACACATAGTAAATGATATATACTTATTTTTGACAATAAATACCAAAATAAGTTTTGATAAAAACAAAACTTAAACACATGAATTAGATACATTAAAATAAGTTTTTCTAAATATATATGAACCATCAATGTATATGGATGAAATCCACTATATATATAAACCATGTTAACTTCTTTTGATAAAATCTATTCATGAAACCGATATATGTATACTTGATAATTCGAAACTCAAAACCGTATACATGTTGAATTGATACACATGAACTTATCGAAATAAGTTTTTCTAAACAATAAAACTCTAATATGTGTAGATAGAATCTAACACATAGAAAAATCATGAAAGTTATTCTATATAAATATAAACCATATGAACGTAAACTTTTAAAACGATACGGTTAAATCGAAACCAAAACTATATATCATGAAAGCGATAAATAAACTTTTGTGTGTGTGAACTTGAGCAATTCAATACTATTCTATCCATACACAAGAACTAAACTAATATACAAATCTAAACCAAAGTCTTCTTATCGATTTTCTTCTCCAAGTCGACTTGATCCAAAATAAGATCCAAACGAGCTTAACTCCACCTCGAGTATTTGTTGCGATCTTTAAATGTGAGCTCTTGAATCAATATGTGATAACTTAAAATCTTGACTCAAGTCTTTTATTGAAGCTAAAACACCAACTAAGACCTTAATCAATATCTGAAACTTAGTAAACACAAGATCATTAGCAATATAACTTCATAAGTTAGTCATCATCAAAACTAAGGTGAAAGACCTTCGGGCCAACAATCTCCCCATTTTTGATGATGACAAAACTTATAAGGTTATATATGCATGAATTAAAGATAAACTTCATAGAAGCTCCCCCTTAACTTATATGTAGCATAAACATATAGATATTCAATAAAGTACTTAAACATAAAAACAATATATGCATAAACACAAATAAACATGCATATATATATATATATATATATATATATATATATATATATATTAATACTCTGATATCAATTGAGTGGATATGCACTAAGAATTTTAGATATCAAAATCATAAAACATATGCATATGGATATGCATAAACATATAAGCATGTTTAAACACTAAAGTCATTCAAACATGTATATATAAACTAATCTTTCTCCCTCTTTTTTGCCAATCATAAACAAAGGGGTAAAAGACCAATTTAAAACATATACCAATAGAAAATAAAAACATATACCAATTTAAAGTGAAGAATGAAAAATATTTTGATACCAAAAAAAATATACCAATTGAAAAACAACATGAATATCATATAAAAACTATACCAATTGAAAGTATATAATCTATGATATCAATCTTTTTAAGTTCTAAACCATTTTACAATATAGATACTAATTGTAAACAATTGATACCAATATGAAAAATATAAGTATTTTTTAAAATAAAATATTTTTCTCAAAAAGAGTGGGGAAAGATACCAATTGAAAATAAAACCAAGAATTTTTCTTTCCCTTTTTGAAATACTAACAAAACCAATGCATAAGTTTGTAAAAGATACTAATTAACATTTAGAACTAAATCGAGCTTAACATAAAACAATTTGTGCTATAAAACATATATGTATAAACATTGTTAATCTAGCACAAGAAATTATATATATGTATGTTGATCAATTTAAATACCAATTGAAATATGATGCATACATATATAAGAAAACATGAGTATATAAAAATAAAATATCATAAGAATCATTTATAACTCATAACATCCACCCCATTATGCACATGTTAAAAGATATACAGTGTGAGCATATAAGGCATGGTCGCTCAACCAACCGCCCTTCTAAGGTAGAAGTTTTTAAAAATAATTTTTGAAGATAATTTTAGTATAAGTTGGAAACACTACCAATTGAAGAATAAAAAACTAGTTTAAAATAATTTTGAAAACTAGTATGAATCCTTCAAGTAAGGAAAAATATATATATATATATATATCTCATGAAAACATGCTAAATACATAATAATTGACACTCAAAAATCAATAAAGCACCTATATGCTCATGAATCAAAAATCATGAGTAAATAAAAGATATAGGTGCTCAAAAATCATGTAATCAACATATGCATGGAGATAAGACAATGAAGCTCAATTCATTGAAACATATAAAATTTCTATTTTCATAAACATGAAAATATTTAATTGTTAAAATAAAACTTCAAGGCATATGTATATTTTTATCTAAATTAAAGCATACATATTTATCCAAACATGAAATGAGTTCATATGAAGTATATGACATCTAATATATGTGACTCAAGGGTAGAATATGTATAACAAACAGTTTAGACAAAATCTACACATACATGAAGCTAAAACATTTTCATAAAGACATGTACATGAGTGATATAAAAAAAAGTGAAGAAGTAATAGTATGATACAAGAATCATTAAAATTAGATCATATAAGTACAATCGAATCAGTACACAAGAGCAATAAAGCGTGTAAAAATATAAGAATTAAGTGTAGCTCACTAGTTGTATAAGTATAATCACGAGATTTACTAAAAATTGCATCTAAACATATAATTAAAATATGAAGTATAAAAATATCAAAACATGATTGTAAAATTATTAATGTAAATGCAAGTGCTATTAATACTAGGATATACACCATAACTAAATTATAGTGCGAACACAAAGATATGAATCAATATAATTATAGGTATATCTCAAATACTATATATGTATATCACAAGTCTAATAAACATTGCATTTAAGCATAATGAGCATTAAAACTATGACATGCTAAAATCATCCAATATGAAAGCATGTAAATCTAAACATGATATGCTAAAAATATAAAATAGAAATTAAAGATAGTTACTAAAAATCAATTGAACTAATCTTCACTTCTCCAAACATGGTGGGCCTCCCACCAAAACTTCTTAATATAGATGCATCAATTTAAGTGTCTGTTGAGCTCCGATTGCATCCATTATCAAGGCACTAAATCTCTCACGTCTTGTGAGAGCCCACACCTACATCAAAACAAATAGGAATAGATTTTGGTATCTAAACTTTTTTTGGGTCTACAGAGGTTAGTACCTCTCCTAACCCAAACATGTTTATTTACAAAATTGAAATCATTTAGTTTATCATAACAAAATTTTGCAAGGTGGATTTTACAACAACAATGTATACAAATGTACACTCTAGCATACAAAAAGAGTCATGCGTGTGAACATGATGAGCATGTGTATGCTGTGGAGGGTGTGCATGCATATGTGGAGCATGTTTCTTATGAAACATGGATTCCAACCTCTTGTGAGTTATAATACATTGGCTCAAAGTGGAACCCAAATAATCAATACTCTTCTTCAAAACACAAATATTATTTTCAATAGAAGAAGATGTGGGGCAAGCATGAGAAATAATATTTTTATCACAAGAAGATGAAGCAATAAGCGCATAACAAATATGAGAATAAAATCATTTTCAAAAAATATTTTTCCTTTGAAATACAATCTAATTCCTTGGAAATCTAAAAAATTTTGTTTTTTAAAGAATCATTTTCTTTTAAAACAAACTCAAGTTTTGAAGATAAAACATCATTTTTCTTCAAAACAACATCAAAATTATTTTTGTTTTTAAAAAACTCATTTTCAATTAAAACAAGATCAAGTTGAGTTTTCAACAAATTCCTTTCACTTGAAATCTCAATTTTCTCTTTCAAAACCAAGTCGAGCTTAGAAAACAACATCTCATTTTCTTTTTTTAAATCAAAACTCTTACTTTTCAAAACCTTGTATTTTGAAAGCAAGTTTTCACAAAACATAGAAAGCTCTTCATTCAAGGCATGTGCATCCATAGCATTATCATCGTTCGAAGAGTTAGCACAATCATCTAGATGAGTATCCAAAGTTGCCTCAAGGAAGTTATTCCTTTAGACCATGTAGCAAGCTTGATCGGACTCATCTCCTATAGATTCTCTCTCCAAATTGTTTGAAGCTTGTTCCTTGTGAGAGATCAAAGTGTTCCACACTGCAAAAGCAGAATCACTATGAGAAATCAAAAAAATATGTTCTTTGCAAAGTATGTGCTTTAGTGTATCCATGGCTTGTACGTTAGCCTCTGAATACTTGCCATTATCAACAAATGATTTCTTAATAGTGACAAGATAAACATGCAATCTTAAGACTTTAAGGTAAGCACTCATCTTAAACTTTCAGATATGAATGCTAGAAACACCATACATGGGTGGTGCAAGATAATCCATGATTGTAAACAAATAAGTTTGCAAAGCAAATAACTAGATTAGCAAATTAAAGATCACATTCCTACGTAGTTAAACTGAATATCAGGATCGTAAGCTCGGATACCAAGTGAAAGTACACCAAGAAGGGGGTGAATAGGAGTAGTGCTAATCAAATGACAAATAATGTGAAATTAAAAGCTTCTACACTACCACACAATGTATACCAAAAGTGAAGCCGAATTTTTCATGAAGGGATCTAGAACTTCTTCTCACGATTCCTCTAAATTAAGAGTTGAGGTGCTTCAATAGCTCTCTTAATTGAATACTAGTGTGAACACATAAACAATATCAAGTATGAATAGATGTGAGCAAGAATAGTAATGCAGGATATAAAGAGTAGAGAATTGAGAGATAGAGAGATCCAAACGTAAACATAAGGATATATTTTCCAGTTCGAGCCACCACTCTACGACCCCGTCTTCACACAGAAGGATTCAACTATTCACTAAGGATCATCTACAAAGAGACCTCTACCGAGGAATTACAACTTATAACCAGGAGTATACAACTCCAACTCTCTCACATCTTTACACAAGAGGGAAGGCACAAAGCCATGCACAAAGCAAAAAAAAGATTATAACTTGGTGATCCAATAATCACAAACAAAACACCTCTCACAATACAAGATCTTAGAGATAGATTTTGAAATAAATAGCTCAAGTATGTGAGTGCTCAAAATTTTTGAAAAAGAAACACAAAGGAAAACACTTGGGAAAACTCTTGAAATGATAAAGGAATTGAAGAATAGAAACTAGATTCCCAAAACTTATTATCTTTTGATTTTTCAAAACTTTGAAACAAATAGAGATATAGATTTTAAAGCTCAAAAACATGTTTTAAAAATTTGCTAAAAATTCAGTTGAAGTAGAAAAAAATTAGCTCTTAAAAATCTTGAGAAAAACTGGCCAAATGAACCCATATTTATAGGCTAAAAGAAACTAGCCGTTAGGGGCAGAACCTAGGCCAAACTGGCCTGTCGGTCGATCGCTCGGTCGACCAACCATCTGTCATTTTTATAACCGTTGGGGTTGCCGGTTGACCGCCTCCAAAACAAAGAGCTATCTCACTAGGTCGGTCGACCGCCCGGTTGACCGAAAGTGGGCTTAAGCCAGTCGGTCGACCGGTCGGTTGACCGCTAGTTAAGCTCGTGCACATGTGCACATCGGTCGACCGAGCTAGCCTGTGGTCGACCGGTCGGTTGACCGTAAGCAACCCAAAACTGCAATTTTTTGGGTTTAAACACTAACTTCATAAACCCATAAAAATTCTAATAAATTCTCATAAATTTCACAAAAATAAATTCATATAATACTTTGAAGTACAAATATGTGCGATAAAAATCAACACATATTACAAACAATTGAACTATTTTGCGATAATGAAATATAGGTAAAAACCAAAAATCGTATTTTCTAAAACCCAAACTTTGAAATGAAAATCTGATTTCTCTAGAACTTTATAGATACAAAAAAAAGTTATTGAAAGACATTTGAGGCATGATGTGCATGGATAGAATCCAATACACATTGTAAATGATATATACTGGTTTTTGATAATAAATACCAAAATAAGTTTTGATAAAAATAAAACTTAAACACATGAACTAGATACATCAAAATAAGTTTTTCTAAACATATATGAACCATCAATGTATATGGATGAAATCCAATATATATATAAACCATGTAAATTTCTTTTGATGAAATATATTCACGAAACCGATATATGTATACTTGATAATCTGAAACTCAAAACCATAATACATGTTGAACCGAAGCACATGAACTCATAGAAATAAATTTTTCTAAACAATAAAGTTCTAATATGTGTGATAGAATCCAACACATATATAAACCACGAAACTTATTCTATGTAGATATAAATCATGTAAACATAAACTTTTAAAACGAAATGGTTAAACCGAATCCAAAATTATTTGTCATAAAAGCGATAAATAAACTTTTGTGTGTGTGAACTTGAGCAATTCAATACTATTCCATCCTTACACAAGATCTAATCTAATTAACAAACCTACATTAAAGTCTTCTTATCGATCTTTTTCTCCAAGTCGACTTGATCCAAAACACGATCCAAATGAGCTTAACTCTATCTCAAGCACTTGATGCGATCTTTAAATGCGAACTCTTGAATCAACACGTGATAGCTTCGAATCTTGACTTTGAGTTTTTATTGAAGCTAACACACCAACTAAGATCTTGATCAATATCTGAATCTTAATAAACACAAGATTATTAGTAACATAACTTCATAAGTTAGTCATCATCAAAACTAGGGTGAAAGGCCTTCGGGCCAATAATATATCTACCGCGACTCTTAAATAGATGGCACTCGTTGTCTGTCTCTAATTGACATTTTTGTTGTGGTGTCATTATATGAAGAAATTTCTTTATATGATTTATGATATCCATTTTATCTTACCTATTGTGACATTTATATTGTTGTTTCTTATATCAGTTAGTTAAAAGTTAAGCAACTCTTCAATAACAGAACTTTCTTAACCTCAAGATCTATGAGAAAAGAACTAAAAGATTAGCACGATATAGGTGTTTCTAATTTTTAAAAATATAGATATCAATATGAATGATGTGAGTCACTGAGTTAAGAAATTGAAAGCTTATTTTGCAGTCATTATATGAAGAAATTTCCTTATATGATATATGATATTCATTTTTCTCGTCACACGAGACTTTTATATTTACATCAAACTTTTATTAGGAAACGTTGGCAATAGACAAGAAAAATACTTGTGTTATTAAAGAGTACATCTTAGTTAGAAATCACATGAGACTCTTGAAGTTTTGAGTTTAGTCAAGTCAAAACACAACCGAAGGGGTTAACTAAATTATACCGGTGCCCAATACAAGCGGGTATGGTAGTTACCAGACCCGAACCTGATTACCATTACAGATATCAGACCCGACCTAATTTCTCATAGGTCAAGAACAACTATTCCCATACCCGTCCCATTAGTGGCAGGTCCAGATCAGTTACCCGACCCGGCCTGATTCTGTGAAAAAATAAAATTTCACCGAAAATCTCCAAAATCCACAAAATACACAATTCATTATCTCCTTCCTCCATCTAACTTAAACCTTAACCCTATTTCACAGCTGTCTCCCCATCCTCCTCATCTAATGCTGTCACACCTAACCCACAACACTGAGCCACCTCTATCTCTATAACCCCCTGATCCTTGATGTACGTATCACAATATCAATACTCGATACGGCGTACAAACTTGATTTGACCTTTCTTGTAGTCAGATTAAGCCAATTTCTTTTTCAAATAATTCCAATTTTTTAGATTTTTCAGAATTTTTTAGAATTTTTCTGAATTATTTTAAAAATCTTCACATTCGGTGTCGACCGATACTTGCAACCGCCTTTAGGATTTTTAATTTACAATTAGAGTTGAATTTTGAGAATTTGTTTCCAAATTATTCTTTAAAATCATATTTTCTAGTTTAGCATATTTTTGAGAATTTTCTTAATTTATAAAAAATTGGGCCAAACTGTTGTCGACCGGTGTCGGTGAAATGTTCCAAGATTTTTAACTTGCAAATCAGACTGAATTTCTTAAATCTGATTTCACATAACTCCTCAGCATAATATTTCTATTTTATAAAATTTTTGGGAGCCATTCGGAACTAGTCAGTTGTTGACCCAAATAAAATATTATTTAAATAATACTAAATAATTATTTCTATTCTTTCTTCTTCCCCAAATTCATTTCTTTCTTCCCCTGCATGCCTTTTTTCTTCCACAGCCTTATTAACTGACTTTTCCCCTCTTTAAAAATCTCTCCCCACTTTTCCCTCTCTCTTTATTCCCTATTCTCTCCCTCACTCTCTCTAATTCTCACATCTCCTCTCTCTCATGCTCTCTCTCCCTCTCTCCCTCTCTCTCTTTCTCTCTCTCCCCCCCAACTCTCACTATCCCTTCCTCTCTCTTCCTCTAGGCATCGCTGATGGAGAGGCGGAGCCACCGCTGGCGAGGCGAGGTCGGGCCTGGCTGTCATTGCTCTCCCTGCCGCTCCTTTTTCTCTCTATTGGGTTAAACCCAATACTTTAAACCCTAAACCCTATAACCCAATAATTTAAACCCAATAACTCACTACCCAAATCCACTCACCCTTTACCCAAGTATTTAAGTTCTGGGTTTGGGTTCGGATCTAAACCCAACCCAATAAGCAACCCAAACTCGCATCCAAAACCATATAAGATAAATTTATAGAAAACCCCTTGTTAATTTATGCCATTTGCATTTTTAATATATGTATTACATATTTAACATATTTTATTGTTTTAGTGTCCGGGCTATATCTTGAGCATCCAGTGCCCGATCTGGACGATTCTGGAATCGTTGCGATCGTGGGAAAGAGAGCCACCTTCCATAGCCAGTTTGTGGGTGCTTTTCTTTTATAAATTATATTTTATCATGTTTAGTGAAATTGATCGATTTCTTTATTTAATAAATCTTGATTATCGGTAAATCATTATAAATATTGTTTAATAAACTATAATTATCGATTAATCACTATAACTAGAATATACATGATTATTCTTTAAGCATAAGTGATAACATAATAATGATTTATTTTATTTCTTTATTTATTATAAATAGACGACATGTCTAAAGATCGGGATTAATAAGTTTATAATTTTCATAAATAAATGAGCTAATAAATTTATACTTAAAATAGATAATTATATATAATAATAATTTTGTGATATTTATCATATTAATATTATTGTAATCAATATTGTAATTAGTATTATAAATAAGATATCTGACACTCGATTATGTGGTATAGCTATTGTTACCAACCCACTAACAACACTAAGACACTACCCTTGTATTTCTGGTACATGCATCTCCATTACACGGATACTCTAGGACACGGGAAAGGGGACACTAATATTGCACGCGAATATCTGATTTACTAAACACAATTATTGTATGTAATTGTGGACATATCATACATATCCTGTATTGCACTGATATTATTATTTTAATCATATCTCACTGTTACAAAGATACTTACACGTGACACCATTTATAGCCTTTTCATGTTTCACTGATACACGGATACACTATTTCACTTGATACCGTCATTTTATATATTTGTATCATCGTTACCTGGATGCTCTGTACACAGTTATATCATGTTCGTACATCACTGTTATATGTATTCACTAGTATACATGCATTTATTATTTTTATATTCTTGTCATGTGGATCACCTTTCATATTACATGGATTATTGCTACATGTATATTACTGTATTTCCGTTACATGATTGTTTCTCATTAGTGATATTGATATTCCCGTTATTGGATATGTGAGTTGTTGATATATGATGTGTGGAACTAAGTGCCACATGGGTCTGAGCCACTGGAGCCACCTCTAGAATCCCACATCTCCAGTTTTTATTTCCCGTTATCTAGTTTTATGCTATCAATAGAGCTCATGTCTTATTATCGTGTTACATGTACCATGTATTTTATTTGTTCTTGATACACTGTGTACTTTAAATATAATAAATATAACTTGGAGATGGGGGAGACTTGACGGTTGATTAGATCTTATTGGGTGGATGTACTGGATCCATATTTATCCCACTATAGAGGATGGTAGTGCTGACTACCGATTGTATATAGCTCCATAATCTCCCGTTTCTCATTTTCTGCTCCTCTCTTAGCGGAGGGCCCTGGTCTCAGCAGCCAGGGGTTCGTTTAAGGCCATGATTCCGGGTATGCATGGGATATACTCACCCGATAAGAGTTCCTTAACTATTGAGTTTTCAATTAACATAATAAAACGGTATAAACAATAGTGACAATGGGAACGCTTTTTATTTGGTCACTCTCTCGTTCGGATCATGGTACCCGTATGCCGTGTCCGAATGAGTTCGTCTAGAGTGCGGACTCTGTTATGAACTGTCAGTGGTATAAGATACTGGAAGAGGTTGATTAAAACACCAGACGGTGCTAACTGTTATTATTGTATAAATAACATGACCTGCTGTCTTATCCATTGCTATTTGTTATATATTTCCTGATATGTTATCCATTGCTATGTCATATATATAGTTTGCACTTCCTATATTTTTTCACAGACACACTATTCATGTACATAGATATTCTACATTTCATGTATTCTTTTTCATGTATATCATGTAGACATTGTTACCACACAATCACATCACTGTAGTATGATTATTCTGCATACTTCATATATGCATGTTCATATCCATCACGTCACCACTATACTATAGTTTTTATTAGATTAAACAAGAAATATAAAGTAACTAAACTTGTTACATGTTACTTAAGCACATTGATGTAATTAAGAACACTTAACAGTGTATCAGATCACACATATTGAGAATAATATGAATGGTATAACTCTTTGACTGCAGTAACATAAGTCCTCAAAGTGACTTTCCTATTATTGGTGGTAACATAGTTCGGACTCATAAGCTGATTTTAAGTATATAGAAAATTGGATACTACTATGGTAATGACCCGATTATAACATGCCAGATCTTGATAATGATAGAATATGACATTTGTCTATTTCTACCGATTGTTATTATTATTATATTGTATCTCCGGTTATTAAACATGTATTATATATTATTATCGTGACTGAATTATTATAATATATATTATTGCTTCCTTCATTTTATCACTTACTAGATCGCTCTCTGACGACCCTGGATTTGCATGCCCAGATTGGAGATTTGAGAAATCGTAGTATCAGATATTTTACTGGATTCACATAGGAGACTCGTCATTGATACCATTCATCAGTGTCTTTATTATTTAGTCTTATGTCTTTGTTTATACATATTCTATATCCATCATAATCATCACTGACCCCTTTTCTGAAGGTATTCTTATACTTATTTAATGTTGAAAATATTATGTATATTGTGTTTATTTTCTGTACTGAGGCTTAGCATACATGTGAGGGCATTTTCGCCCAACGTATGTACGTTTCCGTAGCGTCCCCGTACCTGCGGGGTTGGGGCGTTACATAGTGGTATCAGAGCCAGGGTTCACAACTGACGTGGACAACCACCTAAGTTAATGCTCGGGCTTATACTAATAGTATAATCAGATTCAGATTTGAACTCATCTGTATCTGAATCTGGGAATTCCAGCGACGGGTACAAGAATACCATTTCGTTGACAATTCATTCCTTGACTCTTTTCTATTCCTTAATTGCAGATATTAACCAAAATAATATGATTTCCTTCTTGCTTTCTCTTCATCATATCACTTCCAATCCTTTATCTTTAGTTCACGATACCAATTCCCCACCCCACTTTCACTATCAATATCAGAATGGCGCAGTGGAAACATCGTAGGCCCGTAACATTCAAGCTCTAGGATTGTAAATATTGTTCTCTCACTTGACATAAAATTTCGAGGATGAAATTTTTTGTAAGGTGAGGAGAAATGTAACCCCCTGGTTCTTGATGCACGTATCACAGTATTAGTACTGGATACGGCGTACAAACTTGATTTGACCTTTCTTATAGTCAGATTGAGTCAATTTCAATTTCAGATATTATTTTTCAATATTTTAAATTTTTCAAAATATTTTGAAATTTTTCTGAATTATTTTGAAAAATCTCCACATTCCGTGTCTACCGATACCGACAGTCGGCTTTAGAATTTTTAATTTACAATTGGAGTTTAATTTTGAGAATCTGCTTTCAAATTATTCTTTAAAATTATATTTTCTACTTTAGCGTATTTTCGAGATTTTTTTGAATTTATCAAAAATCGGCGCAAATCGATGTCGACCAGTGTCGGAGAAACGTTCCAGGATTTTTAACTTGCCAATTAGACAGAATTTCTTAAATCTAATTTCACATTACTCCTCAGCATAATATTTGCTATTTTATAAAATTTTTGAGAACCGTTCGGAACTAGTCAATTGTTGACCCAAATAAAATATTATTAAATAATGCTAAATAATTATTTCTATTCTTTCTTCTTCCCCAAATTCATTTCTTTCTTCCCCTGCATACCTCTTTTCTTCCACAGCCTTATTAACTGACTTTTCCTCCTCTTTAAAAATCTCTCCCCCACTTTTCCCTCTCTCTTAATTCCCTATTCTCTCCCTCAGTCTCTCTCTAATTCTCACATCTCCTCTCTCTATTTCTCACTCTCTCTCTCTCTCTCTCTCTCCTCCCCCTCTCTCTGTTCACACGGTCAACAGGGCCATGCCCAGCCACCGAACATCGCCCTGCAGCGCCACCGCGCATGGCGGCGCCCGCAGCCCAGGGTCATGGCGGCTAGCCTGGACCGCGCCACCCTTCTCTTTCTTCTTCTACCTGCTCTCCTTCTCTTTCTTCTTCTACCTGCTCTCCTTCTCCTCACTCTCTTTCTCTCCTCACTCCTTTCTCTCTCTCCAACTCTCACTATCCCTCCTTTTCTCTTTCTCTGGGCATCGCTGCCAGCGAGGTGGGGCCACCGCCGACGAGGCCAGGTCGGGCCTGTCTGCCGTTGCTCTCCCTACCCCTCCTCTTTCTCTCTATTGGGTTAAACCCAATATTTTAAACCCTAAACCCTATAACCTAATAATCTAAACCTAATAACCCACTACCCAAATCCACTCACCCTTTACCCATGTATTTAAGTTCTGGGAAGCCGACCCAATAAGCGACCCAAACCCGCATCCAAAACCATATAAGGTAAATTTATAGAAACCCCTGTTAATGTATACCATTTGCATTTTTAATATATGTATTACATATTTAACATATTTTATTGTTTTAGTGTCTGGGCTATATCTTGAGCATCTGGTGCCCGATTTGGACGATTCTAGAACCGTTGCGATCGTGAAAAAGAGAGCCACCTTCGATGGCTAGTTTGTGAGTGCTTTTCTTTTATAAGTTATATTTTATCATGTTTAGTGAAATTGATCGATTGCTTTATTTAAAATCTTGATTATCAGTAAATCATTATAAATATTGTTTAATAAAATATAATTATCGATAAATCACTATAATTAGAATATACATGATTGTTCTTTAAGCATAAGCGATAACATAATCATGATTTATTTTATTTCTTGATTTATTATAAATAGATGATATGTCTAAAGATCGAGATTAATAAGTTAATAATTTTCATAAATAAATTAGCTAATAAATTGTTACTTAAAAATAGATAATTATATATAATAATAATTTTGTGATATCTATCATATTAATATTATTTTAATCAATATTGTAATCAGTATTATAAATAGGATATCTGACACTCAATTATGTGGTATAGCTACTGTTACCAACCTACTGACAATACTGAGACACCACCCTTGTATTTCTGGTACATGCATCTCCGTTATATGGATACTCTAGAATACGAGATGGGATACACTGATATTGCACGTGGATATCTGTTTTACTAAACACTATTATTTTATGTATTTGTGGACATATCACACATATCCTGTATTGCACTAATATTATTATTTTAATCATATCTAACTATTACACAGATACTATTACACTGACACCATTTATGTCTTCTTCATGTTCCACTGATAAACGGATACATCATTTCACTAGATATCTTCATTTCATATATTTGTATCATCGTTACCTGGATGCTCTGTACACAATTATATCATGTTCGTACATCACTGTTACATGTATTCTCTAGTATACATGCATTTATTATTTTTATATTTTTGTTATGTGAATCACCTTTCAAATTACATGAATTATTGCTACATGTATGTTATTGTATTCTCGTTACATGATTGTTTCCTGTTTCCTATATTGATATTCCCTTTACTGGACATGTGAGCTGTTGATATGTGATGTGTGGAATTAAGTGCTACGTGGGTCTGAGCTACGGGGGCCACCTCTAGAATCCCACATCTCCTATTTTTCGTTATTTTGTTTTATGCTATCAACAGCGTTCATGTCTTGTTATCGTGTTACATGTACCATGTACTTTATTTGTTCTTGATACACTGTGTACTTTAAATATAATAAATATAACTTGGAGATGGGGAGACTTGACGGTTAATTAGATCTTATTGGGTAGTTGTACTGGATCCATATTTATCCCACTGCAGGGGATGGTAGTGTTGGTTACCGATTGTATATATCTCCATGAGCTCCTGTTTTCCGTTTCCTGCTCTCCTCTTAGCGGAGGGCCCTAGTCTCAGTACTCAGGGGTCCGTTTAAGGCCGTGATTCTGGGTATGTACGGAATACACTTATCCGATAAGAGCTCCTTGACATTTGAGTTTCCAATAAACATAATAAAACGGTATAAACAATAGTGACGTTGGGAACGCTTATTATTTAATCACTCTCTCGTTCGGATCATGGTACCCGTATGCCATGTCTGGATGGGTTCGTCTGGAGTGCGGGCTCCGATATGAACTGCCAGTGGTATTGGACACTAAAGAATTTGATTAAAATATCAGACGGTACTGATTGTTATTATTTTATAAATTACATGACCTGCTATCTTATCCATTGCTATTTGTTATATATTTCCTGATGTCTTATCCATTGCTATGTCACATATATATTTTACACTTCCTATATTTTTTCATAGACACACTATTCATATACATGGATATTCTGCATTTCATGTATTCTATTTCATGTATACCATGTAGACATTGTTACCACATAATCACATCATTGTAGTATAATTATCTGCATACTTCATATATACATGTTTATATCCATCACATCACCACTATACTACAATATTTATTAGATTAAAATAAAATATAAATTAACTAATTTTTTAAATGTTACTTAAGCACATTGATGTAATTAAGAAAACTTAACCGTGTATCAGATCACACATATTGAGAATAATATAAATGGTATAACTTTTTGACTGTAGTAACATAAGTCCCCAAAGTTACTTACCTATTATTGGTGGTAACACAGTCCAGACACATAAGCTAATATTAAGTATATAGAAAATTGGATACTACTGCGGTAATGACCCATTATAACATGCTAGGTCTTGATGATGTTAGAATATGACATTTGTCTATTTCTACCGATTGTTATTATTATTATATTGTATCACCGGTTATTAATGTATTATATATTATTATCGTTACTAAATTACTATAATATATATTACTGCTTCCTTTATTTTATCACTCACGAGGTGGCTTTCTGATGACCCTGGGATTGCGTGCTCATATTGTAGATCTGAGATATCGTAATATCAGATATTTTCCTGGATTCACATAGGAGACTCGTCATTGATACCATTCATAGGTATCTTTATTATTTAGTCTTATTTCCTTATTTATCTATATTTTTATATCTATCATGATCACTGACCCCTTTTCTACAGGTATTCTTGTACTTATTTAATGCTGAAAATATTATGTATATTGTGTTTACTCCCTATACTAAGCCTTAGCATATACATGTGAGGGTATTTTCGCCCAGCGTATGTACATCGCCGTAGCTCCCCATACCTGTGGGGTCGGGGCGTTACAATCTTTTTCCATCTCCTTCTCTTCTTTTTCTTTTCTTCACAACCTATCCATCAATGACCAAGTGTACCCATCATCCATAATCATCTTCAACTTCCTCGTTGTTGCTGATAATCCCAGATTTCCTCACCTCAGTCTCACCCTCATTTCGAGCTCCTCGACAACCACCCGCTATCCCCATTGACAGCCACTACCTGTAATTGACCATTAACTTCACCTCGAGCCGACTGCCGATTTGATCCCACCTCGTTTACAAGATCCGACTTTGATATGATGCTGACGTTGCCAATTCGAGTTTGAATCGATCTCCTTGCCTCCAACCTGACTTCTCCTTGACGAAACTGCCAATTCTCTTTGTAGATCTCCCTCATTGTTGTCATCGTCATCCTCATTTAGTAAACAGTTATGTGAGGGAGAGGAAGGCAATGGAAAAAGTGAGTGAGAGGATTAGGGTTTGAGTTATTAATTAAATGGGCTCGGGTCTAACCAGGTATGGTTCAAGTAAAAATAGATTTGACTATTTACTAATAGGGTAAATGGGTCCGGGTCCTATTCGGGCCCACAGATATAGAACTAGTTATCAGACTCGTGTAATAAGATCAGGTACAGATGGGGTACAAATCCAAACCCGACCCATTTGCAGGCCTAGCCCAATATTAGGCAAAAATTTTCAATTAGGCCCTTCTCTTTTTGCCTTAATTGACAAAAGGCATGGTTGTCCTCATAATTTAGTAATGGATGTTCCCCTAAACATTTGCTTTTAATGTTTTATAATCTAATTTTTTAGTTTTACCCTAAATCACACATCAATTGAAATTTTCATGTACCTAAATTTATAGAATATTATTTTTTCATTTAGGATGCCTTTGGATCCCTAATAAAATCACGAAAAAACGTTATTTTATGTGAATTTGGAACAAGTAATTCATAATTGTTTTCAAGTGAGTGATTGGATAGATAAAGAAGTATGAAAATTTTCTAAAATCACGATGTTTAAAAATTCTATTTTGAATAAAAATTTCAAATTTCATAATTATCTAGTCTAAGTACATGGTTGTTTCTTATTTTAACTTCGACAACTATAGAACCAGACAATAATTATTTAAATTCTTTAAATCTTAATCTTTTAACTTTCAAATTTATAAAATACTAAAAAATCTAAATTATTATTAAAACATCCAAACACACCCTAACATGCCCAGTCACACTGTACTTGTTCAATTGGACTCCTTAAACTAAGACAAACCCAATTTGGTTGGGTTTTTGTCCGTAGCTCATGTGAATTTAGTGCCATTCCTTTTTTCTTTTTCTTTTTCTGGGAGAATTTAGTGCCATTCTTTTGGGATCCAGTGTTTCTCTGAGTGATGATATGATTGGCCTTCCTCTCATTTTGGTTGCCAGTTCCATGGAAGAGCGCCACAAGGCAAGGTCAAACAGTGATCACATTAAACTTATGTCCTACAATCATTTTCCTCTAATTAGGCCCGATCACGGTTTGTCTGAGAACTTGCTCGTGCATTTGATATTGATTTCGCTTCCTGCACACTTCAGTCAATTTAAGATCAGTTATAACCGTCAGAAGGAGAAATGAACTCTGAATGAGCTCATTTCATATTGTGTGCACGAAGAGGAAAAGCTTAAGTATGAGAAATCTGAAAGTGCTCCTCTAGTCAATATCTCAAAGGATAAGGGCAAGAAAAGAAAGAAGGATTGAGCCGCTAAGAGTCCAGATTAAAAGAAACCTAAGAGAAATGAAGAATGTTTCTTTTGTAAGAAACTTGGACACATAAAAATAGAATGTACAAAATATCATGCTTGGAGTACCAAGAAAGGTATATTTTTTTACTTTGGTTTATTCTGAGGTTAATTTAGCTTCAGTACCCAGAAACACTTAGTGGTTAGACTCCCGTGCTACTATTCACATAAGTATTTCTATGCAGGGTTACCTGAGCTATCGAAGGCCAAGTAATGGTGAAAGATATATCTTCGTGGGCGATGGAAAATCGCTAGAAGTTGAGACGATATGGCATTTTAGGTTGTTGTTAGGAACTAATTTTTATTTGGACTTGAAAGACACTTTCATTTTAACGTCATTTAGACAGAATTTGATTTCTGTTTCTTTATTGGACAAATTTGGTTATCATTATTCTTTTGAAAACAATCAGTTTAGTCTTTCATTAAATTCAAATATTGTTGGTACTAGTTCATTGAGTATTATGACAACCTTTATTTGCTTGACATGATTACATCATATAATGAAACCTTGCATGTGGATTCACGTGGTACGAAACGTAAGCTAAATGAAAAAAAATTCACAAGATTATGACAAAAGCGTTTAGGTCATATGTCCAAATCTAAAATAGAATGACTTGTGACAGAAGGTATTTTGGATTCCCTCGATTTTTCAGACTTAAATGTCTATGTTGAGTGTATCAAGAGAAAACGGACCAAACATAAGAGATTAGGTGCCAATAGATCTTCAGGCGTCTTATAATTGATACATACGGATATATGTGGACTATTCCTTATAGCTTCTTGAAATGGTCAACAATACTTTATATCATTCATAGACGATTACTCATGCTATGGGTACCTATATCTCATTCATGAGAAATCTGAGTCTCTGGACATGTTTAAAAAAGTTGAAACTCAACTCAGAAAGAAACTTAACTGTGTCAGAATTGACCGTGGTGGTGAGTACTACGGTAGATATGACGATTCAGAAGAACAACGTCTAGGGGTATTTGCTGACTTCCTAGAGGAATGTGGAATTGTTACACCGTACACCATATCAGACTCACCTAGCATGAATGTTGTGGCTGAAAGATGAAACAAGACTCTTAAGGATATGGTGAAGAGTATGATTAGTCATTCTACTTTACCAGAATTACTCTGGGAAGAAGCAATAAAGATAGCGGCTTATATCCAGAACAGAGTACCAACTAAAGCAGCTGTCAAAGCACCTTATGAGCCTTGGACAAGTTGAAAGCCTGGCTTAAAGCACTTTCATATTTGGGGATGTCCATCTGAGGCTAGGCCTAAATGAAAAGAAATTGGACTCCAAAATAGTGAGCAACTACTGCATTGGTTCCTCTAAGCTATCTAGGGGCTACAGATTTTATGATCCCACTATTAGGTCAATTTTGAAACGGGAATTGCAATTTTTTTTAGGACATTGAGTTTGTAGAGAGAAATAAGGTTTGAGACATTGTCTTTGAGGAGGAATCAGTTTCGATCCCAACCACTGCTTTTGACAATGTACAGGCTATTATACCTGTCATTGTTCGAGAAGCAGATATGGAATCTCAATAAGACAATGTTAAACAATTCCCTACTCAAGCTGAGGTAATTGTTCCTGAAGAACAAACTCAACAACCTCTAGAACAAATGCCACTAAGGAGATCCACAAGAGAGAGGAGAAATGTTATTCCAGATGACTACTTAGTATTTCTCTAAGAACATGAGGACACTGATAGATTGGTGGAAGGTGATCCAATCAACTTCCATCAAGACATGTAGGATCTAACTCTCAAAAATGGATAGATGTCATGAATGAAGAGTATAAGTCTATGCATGACAATCAAGTTTGGGATCTTCTCCCATTACCTGAAGGTAAGAAGCCCATTTGTTGCAAATGAATATTTAAAATCAAAAGAGATTCAGAAAGTAATATGGAGAGATATAATGTTCGTCTTGTAGGTAAAGACTTTACTCAAAGGGAAAGCATTGATTTTACAAAGACTTTCTCTCCGGTTTCATCGAAAGACTCTTTTAGGACAATTATGACTCTTGTTGCACATTTTGACCTTGAATTACATCAGATGTATGTTAAGACACATTTTCTCAATGGTGATATTGATGAAACTATATATATGGTGCAGCCAGAAAACTTTGAGTCGAGACCCAAAGAATATGGTTTGTAAATTAAAGAAATCCACTTATGGACTCAAGCAAGCTTCCCGTCAATAGAAGTACAAGTTTCATTAAGTAGTTGTCTCATTTGGTTTCGAGACAAATACTATTAAAGATTGTGTGTATCACAAGTTCAGTGAAAGTAAGCTTATATTCCTGATTTTGTATGTTAATGACATACTCCTTGCTACCAATGATAAGAAAATTTTGTTCGAAACCAAAAGAAGAAATTTGAAATGAAAGATCTTGGTGAGGCGTCTTTTGTCTTAGGAATCTAGATATACCGAAATCGCCCTCGAGATATTCTTGGATTGTCGCAAAAGGCCTTTACAGAAAAGGTGCTTGAAAGATATGGTATGCAAGATTGTAAACCAAGGACACCCCAGTCGAAAAAAGTTGATAAATTCAGTCTAAGTCAATTCCCTAAGAATGATCTTGAAGTTAAAGAAATGCAGAAGATTCCCTATACTTCAGCTGTAGGGAGTCTAATGTATGCTCAGGTTTGCACACGTCTAGATATAGCATTAATTGTTGGAATGCTAGGCAGATATTTAAGTAACCCTGGGGTGGATCACTAGAGAGCAGTCAAAAGGATCTTCAGATATTTACAGAGAACTAAAGATTATATGCTCACATAAAAGAGGTCAGATCAGATTGAGATCATTGGGTATTTGGATTCTGACTTTACTGGATGCCTAGACAGCAGGAGATCCACATCGGGCTATATTTATCTGTTAACTGGAGGAGTTATTTCCTGAAAGAGTACTAAGCGAACACTCATAGCTACCTCCACAATGGCAGCAGAATTTGTAGCATGTTATGAGGCATCCAACCATGGATTATGGCTGCAAAATTTTGTCATTGGGCAGCACATTCTTAGTGGTATTGAAAACTGTGACAATAAATCAGCAGTTCTATTTTCCAACAACAACAGGAGATTGTCCAGGTCAAAACACATTGACATAAAGTTCCTGGTTGTAAAGAAAAGGGTATAGAGTGGATAGATTTTCATAAAGCACATTGAGACAAACTTTATGATTGCAAATTCACTAACTAAAAGCTTAATACTGAAGGTCTTTCATGAGCACACTGCTTCTATAGGTGTTATATCATTTAAGGATATCATAGTTTAGTAGGAGTTTGTGTATATGTTTCATTACTCTATTTTGTATTTGGACACATTTTGTGCATTTGAACATTTTCTGTAGAAATAAATTATTTAGTTTATATACTCTGTTTTTATTGTGTTAAAGTTTGATCTCAATAAAGTTTAAGGGTGGACCAGTTGGAAATAGGGCTGTTCAGATTATATTATATGTAATTTTCATGCTACGCATCCATGATTGATCGATGTCGTTTGATAATATTAGTATAAGTGATTATTGGTGGGTTTAGTTACACTAATTGTAACAAAAAATTCCTTTAGTCTTATATCAGTATAGTAAATGGACGAGATTGTTAAGAATACCTATTATATGATAGCAATATTTTGAGCTCATATTGTGTACACATTTATAAAGTAACATATGTGGCCCAAGTGGGAGATTGTTGAAAATAATTCAACATATGTGGGCTCACATATGTGAATTTGATGTGTATGGCTATCTTAAAGTATAATCCAAATTAATTATAATCTAATGAATTAATAAATGGACTAATGGGAATTAAATTGTCATGCATTTAATGTGTAGAGATAATTATGTAATTTCTAATTTGATGAAGGGCCAAACTGGAAAAAGAAATAACTGATAGAATCAGTTATTATTTAAGGGATCATGATCCCAAAAAGAATACGGATCTTTTGGAAGGCCTTCTCCATCCCAACAATTTAAGTAATTCAATCATGGATCAAGGTACGCTTTCGCCTTTATTATTTTAATTTTTTCATATCTTTAAATCTTCATGGAGATTAGATCTATATTATAGGGTTTGATTATGTCAAAGATAAAGCCATGATTTTGATCTTGTTTATTCTAAGGATAATTATAGTAGATCGAATTCTTTTATTGTTTAATTCAAGTTCCATCATAATACACATATCTAGTGCCACGTATCATGGACACAACATGCGTCGAGATCTAATCCATGCTCCTTAAACTTGTGAATGTTGTTTTAAAAGAAAATTTAATATTTCTGATTAACCTAATGGATTAACAATTTAATATAGCGCTTTAGATATGTTAAGAGAAACAGTGGATCCCACCAACCATCAAAATTCCTTGACAAATAAAAAGGGACAGAGACCCAAGCAACTCTCCCAAATCTGCCACATGGAAAGCACACGTACAGATTTAGTTGTCAGCCTCAATGTGGGGCCCACAAGTCTTTTTGTGGCGGAGGAATTGAGTGGATGCTAATTTGTGTGGCCTTGGATGGAGAACGGAGAAGAAAGGGGTCTTGCCCATTGCCCACGCTAGAGAAGTGGCCACTTTACATGGTGTCTGGTCATCACTTTTGGGCCTTTTTTTTTTTTGCAACATTTGAAAGGAAGAGGAGGAAGAGAGGGTTCTTCCTCTCTCCGCTATTTGTTTGCTAGAGGAAGAGAGGGTTCTTCCTCTCTCCGCTATTTGTTTGCTAGAGGAAGAGAGGGTTCTTCCTCTCTCCCCTATTCCTGATTTTGTATGTTAATGACATACTCCTTGCTTCTTCCTCCAGCTGATGTCCGATCTGATAGAAGAGAAGAAGAATCTTTTCCTCTCAAGATTCGCCGGAAGCTTAGGGCTAGCTCGTCAATCTTGGCGAGAGTGACAGGTGAGAGGAGAGAGTAGAATCCAGAGGCTTTTTGATTTTTCTTTTGTTTTTTTTTGCCTTCCTTCTCTCTATTTCCCAAATCAAACAGATCCATAAAGAAGAGGGGAATAGCTCTTTCCCTCTTCAACCGCTATTCCTTTCCCCTCTTCCCTCTACTCTCTCTTTTGGGAAACAAACAGGCCCTATGCGTCCTTCCTCTTTCAGTTCTATCAAACTCTGTAGGCGTATAGTCTCCGCACCAGACCTTTTATTAGCATGCAACCTCTAATGATGTGATCCTTATTTTCTTCATCACAAAAACAAGAGGGGGGGATACTAAAAGCCTTTTTTAGGCGAGTTAGCCAATTGAGAGTTTGTGTAGCGTCGATGGGAAGCAGGTTGGCTTCTTCCCCCGTTTGAGCCACGTGATGATCCAATGCTCTAGGAGTCGCTGGATTAGACCCGATCATGATTCCGGTTCGAACTATCGAACCGAAAAAGGAACCGAGTCTTACGAACTAGAACCAGAGCTGAATTGGTTCCGAACTGAACCAGAATCAGCCCAAAACCAGTCTGGTTCAGATTATTGAACCTTCCGTTCCGGCTCTAAACACGAATTTTTTTGCCCTTTGGATTACCGATGTGTTTGTTTTGAGGAAAATGAAGAAAAATTTACAAGTGAGAAAATATTTTTTCCACTATCACCGTATGTTCAACAGTAAAAGTATACGTGAGATTTGCATTCTACTTGTACTTTTTCCCAATCTCATTTCTCACTTTTACATCCTCAGTTTCCTACTTGTAGGGTGCTACAGTAGAATTTAAATTATTTGATATTGAAATATTAATATTTATTATTGTGAATAATCTTAAAATTAATTTAATTTTAAATATTTTTATAAATTATTGTAATATTTAATAATTATTTTTTAATAATTAAAATATTTGTTTTTCAATATTTTTAATGATTATAAATTTAAAAAAATTAATTTTCAAAATTTTAATATTTAATAAATAATTATTTTAGTTAGTTTTTATTATATTTAAGTAATGTATTTTTTATTATTAGTATTATTTTAATATTATATTATTTTTATTATTAGTTTTTTATTTTTATTACTTTGATATTATATAAATCACTATGTAATTAATTTCTGATCAACTTTTTTTCTTACATTTTCGCATTTCTAATCAAAGACTGTAAATATAATATACTTTCTTACTTATACTTTAACATTATAACCAAACGTCGTAAAACTTACTTATACAAATCTCAATTTCTTATTTATACTTTCACATTTTTCATCTCCATTTCTCACTTGTACTTTTTTCTCCTACTTGCAGTAAAAGAAACAAGCCCGACATTTAGGTTATTTGCAGACCGCCCCTGAATTTTCAAACCTGGATCCATAGGGGGGACCGTTCCTCGACTCTCGTGTTCCCTCTGTTTCAACATAAAAGCTTCCTCTTTCTTTTTCTCTTTGAAACTCTCTCCAAATTAATTTCTAGACAGAGAAAGCTTAATGCTTGAGACCACAATCAAGAAGAAGTAAGAGAGTTGAGAGTTGAGCAATGGTGGTGGGAAACGTGAAGGCGGCGATGGGGTACTAGAAGAGCCCGACGATGCCGAAGCACAAGCCCCAGAGACGATCATCATCCTCGTCACCTTCGATGACTCCGGGTTCGAACATGGCCCCTCCGTCGACAAACTCGAAGTCCAACACCACCGTCTTCTCGCGGTCCTTCGGTGTCTACTTCCTGTTGGAAAGAGAGAGTTACTGATGGATAAGTTGACAAGGATCGTCGAGGGTCGTCGAGTGATCGCCAAGGAGGTTGACGACAAAAGGACGAAGGAAGAAGCAGCAGCATAGCAGCAGAAAAGCAGCAGGTGCAGGTGATCGGTCGACCGGTCCAGTCAACCGCCCGCAGAATCAGGAACTCGGTCGACCGGCTCGGTCGACCGATGTGCACAACGTGCACAAGGAAAGAGCTCAGTTGACCGGTCGATCGACCGACTGAAAGTACCCAACTCTCTATTGGGCACCCAGTCGACCGACCGGTCGACGGTGGAAGAGGTCGGTCGACCGGGCGGTCGACCGACAAGCGGGGCGGGCTGCGTTTGCAGTTTTGAAAACCTGTTTGTATTTAAGGCTGTGGCTAGTTTCTAGGGTTTGTATCTGATTGCTGGGATTTGCTGGAGCCCTCTTGCAATCAAAGAGGCTGCTAGCAATTGTAATCATCTTCCAAGTAATTAATCTCTCTTCTGGATTGCCCCGAGGACGTAGGCGTTGAGGCCGAACCTCATTAAAATTGTTTGTTTACGCGTGTGCTTTCTCTGGTATTTGATTTGTGCTGTTTGGAATTATTTTTTGTGCTTGGGAGATTCAGGGGATCCTCATCAGGTTGTTGTCGTAGGCGCAACAAGTGGTATCAGCGCTTTCAGGTTTCGCTTGGGATTTCTGGAGATTCGGAGGGCTCGAGATCTGATTCGGTGGAGATCGTGTGTCGATCTCAGATCAGAGGTATTGGTGTTCGTGGGATCGTGTGTCGATCTCAGGAGGACGCAAGGAGGGCTCATGGAATCTGTGGTGGAGTAGATCCGGAGAGAAAACTCGATCTAGGGTTTCAAGGGAAAGGTAAAAATCCAATTTTTATCTGAGTAGTGATCTATTTCCCGTTGGTTGTTCTTCCGCACAGATAGAGGATCAAGTAATCTAGATGGCAGAAGAAATTGCTTTGGTTAAGACCATGAATCCTCATCTGAGGATTGACGTGGTGAAGTTTAATGGCACAAATAATTTCGGGATGTGAAGATGTGAGGTTATGGATGCCCTGAATGTATCGAACCTCGAAGATACATTCCTATTGGAAAATAAGAGAAGCAAGACCACTGATGAAGAGTGGGCAAAGATGAACAGGTCAGCGTGTGGGTTGATACGTTCATGCTTGTCGCAAGACATAAAATATCTTGCACAACATGAGACGTCGGCGAAGCATCTGTGGGAAACCCTTGAGAAGAAATACCTGACGAAGAGTGTTGAGTCCAGGTTGCAGCTTAAGAGTAAGCTGTATCGATTTCAGATGAAGAAGGGGAGCACAGTGAATGAGCACATCAACCGATACACGAAGCTTCTTACAGACTTGGTGAACGTGAATGTCATTGTAGAAGAGGAGGACAAGGCGATCATCTTCCTGAATTCACTCCCGGAGGAGGAGTATGAGACATTCACACTGACCTTTATCAATGGTAGGCAGACATTGGACTACCATGAGGTGTCGTCTGCACTGACAAGTTATGAGACGAGGAAGAAGGAGAGACATCCTTCTCAGTCAAGCTCATCGGCGGAGGCACTGGAAGTAAGAGGCAGGGGTTCATCGAGGAAGGGCAAGGAGGTGAGAGGAAGATCAAAGTTCAGGCCAGGTTTCAGGGATCTCAAAAGGAATCAGTGTGCCTTCTGTAGGGAGATAGGGCACTGGAAAGTGGACTGTCCGAAGTTCAAGGGGAAGAAGAAGGAGTCGAAGGCTGAAGCAAATCTAGCAAAAGTGACGCATACTCAGAGGAGTAGTTCACAGGCAGATGGATCAGATTCGGACTCGTCAGGTTTCTCGTTTTCAGTCAGTTCTCCCATCATTGGTAACTCATAGAAAGATGAGTGGATTCTGGATACAGGTACAACATACCATGCGTGCCCTAATCGGGGCTGGTTTTCCAACTTTGAGAGCTGGAGGAGTGTTCGATCGTTATGGGCGATGATCACTCATGTAGCATAGAGGGTGTAGGTACAATCCGAATCAGGATGTTTGATGGGATGGTAAGGGAGCTGAAGGGAGTGAGATATGTACCTCAGTTGATGAGAAATCTAATCTCCATGGGAACTTTGGAAGCATCGGGCATGGTGATATCTGTTCGAGATGGCGATCTCAGGATGATCAAGGGCTCGATGGTGATGATGAAGGGCGTCCGCTGAGGTAATCTCTACTACTTGAAGGGTAGTATGATTACAGATCAGATAGAACTTCTAGTTCCTCAGATGATGGTGGCCCGGAGGTCTGGTAGGGAAAGGTCAGACAGGAAGAAGAAGAATCTTTGCGAGCTCCTGCAAAGAAGGAAATGGAAGGTGCTGCTACCTGCAAGTTGGAAGGTGGACACAGCATTCTGGACAAGAAGAAGGTGAGATTCAGCACCAGTACTCACTGCAATGAAGCTCTTCTTGATTGTGTTCACATGAGCGTATGGGGACCTGCTAAGACGGCATCGCTTGGAGGTTACAGGTACTTTGTCTCTTTGTTGATGGTTCATCTAGGCAGGTTTGGATATATCCCATGAGACAAAGGGGTGAAGCCCTAGATGTGTTGATGAAGTGAAGAGGAAAAATGGAGAGGCAGATAGGTAGGAAGATAAAGGAGCTTCATATTAGTAATGTTGGAAAGGACATGTACCAGTTCCTACGATTTGGCCAGAACACAGGTATTGCTACTCACTTCACAACAGGTACAGATGGGTTGGCTAAAGATGTAGTCCGTTCCTTGCTGGAGGAGGTTCGGCAGTTATTTTCTAATGCAGGATTAGACAGGTCGTTTTGAGCTGGGGCGACTGAGTATGCTAGCCATTGAAAAAAACACCTAGAGGGGGGGTGAATAGGTGTTAGTGCTAATCTAAAACTTAATGCAAAACTAAGTGCGCTAAATGCGGAAGCTAATGCAAATTATGCACAAACTAATACAATACAACAAGTGTAGCCGAATTCCCCTTGCGAGGCTCTGGACTAACTCCCCTTGATTCCCCTTGAAATGGGTTGAGGCGCTATGTGAAGCTCTTGTTGGATGAGTATAAGTTGGGCACACACACACAAGCAATCCAAGCAATGTGCACACACAATCAAGCCAAGCAATCAAAGATATAGCAATATGGATTATGCAAGGCACAACACAAGCAAATAGATATGATATGACAAGATGAATTATGCTCAACACAAGCAAATATGATATGAATGAAGTATGATGCTTTGCACAAATGTAAAGAGAATAGAGTTGAGAGAAATTGGATCAAACGCTAACACAAAGATTTGTTTCGAGGTTCGAGTACCCAACTCTACATCCCCGCCTACACCATCGTGTAGGATTTCCCAATCCACTATAGGAGTACCAAACTCCTCTCTCAACCTTTACAAAGCCACCGAGGCTATACAACCACAATCCACCTCTACCAAAGAGGGATAAGGCCCGTAGCCAATACAACAACCACAACCAACACCTCTACCGAAGAGGGTTTACAACCAAACTCAATCACCTCACACTTGAGGGATACAAACCAATCACCCGATCACCTCTACCGAAGAGGGATACAACAAGAATAAGGGTGTACAACTTAGAGGTTACAACAACAACCTCAAAACTCTCTCTTTTCTTTCTTTTCCACAAAACAAATGATCCTAATAGATTAGGATAGAAGATAGCTCAAGTGTGGAAAACTAGGTGTTTGGAAAACAAGCAACAAAGAAAAATACTTGGGAAAATTCTTGCAAAAGATATAGAATAAAAACCTAGACAAATCTCCCAAAATATTCTTTTCTTTGATTTTTCCAAAAACCTAAAACAATAAAGATTGGAAGTTTTAAAACCCAAAAACTCTTTTTAAAACTCTTTTAAACACTTCAGAAAACCAGAATTTTTTCTCTTCAAAAACTTGGCCAAAATCCCCAAAGAGATTGGGTTTTTATAGCCCCAACAGAAAACTAGCCGTTAGAGCTGAGCTGGCAGCGGTTGACCGGCCCGGTCGACCGCCAACGGTCAGAAATATGACCGTTGGGGCAACTGCGGTCGACCGGCCCGGTCGACCGTTTTTGTGTCTGCCCAGACGTGCACATCTGTGCACGTCGGTCGACCCTAAGGGTCGACCGGCTCTTGGTGCGGTCGACCGTCCGGGTCGACCGACCAGCCTGTCAGCACAAAAAAAAGACAGAAAATTTGGGAAAAAATATTTTTTAAAAAATCTTTTATCTCTTTTAAAAATACCATAAAAATTGTTTTATCATTTTATATTGAAACTCAAACAAGTGATAAAAATTTCAAGACAATATATCAACATATCAATTCATTTTTGTGTCTTGCCAATTTTATCAAAAACAAAACTTGTATTTTTATCAAACTTGATTTTTCAATAGGAAATTTGATTTTCCTAAAACTTATAGAAATACAAAAACATGATATTTGAACATTATTAAGCATGATGCATATGGACATAAGTCTAATATACATTCAACAAATATATCATAGTTTTTGTCTTTAATTTCAAAAATATATTTTATACCAAAACATAAAACTACATAAATAGGTATGTCAAACTAAGTTTGTATAAGTCATGTAAGCATGTATGTATATCTAGAACATATCTAATATACATAGAATAAAGTAAACTTGTTTTGATCTACTATCCATGAAAACCAAAATCCAAATCATGAAACGTGTGTATTGTGCACTTGAGCATATCAACTATACTAAACTTTACAAATTGGATCTAAACACACTAACTAAACTATGGATACCTAAGTCTTCTTGATGATCTTCATTTTCAAGTTGACTTACTCCAAAACTCCATCCATGGGCTAGGCAATGTGTGATCTTGACGCTTTGGCCCTGGAATCATTATGAAAAGCTTCTAAACACCTTGTTGAAGCTAATCACCAACTAATATCTTGGTTAATGATCTGAAACTTAAACAACACAAGATTATTAGTAAACATAACTACATGAGTTAATCATCATCAAAACTAGAGTGGAAGGCCTTTGTGCCAACAATCTCCCCTTTTTGATGATGACAAAACTCATGGAGTTATATATGCATGGATTAAAGTTAAGCTTCAAAGAAGCTCCCCTTTAATTCATGCATAAACAAATAAATAAAATATATGCAATGAATGTACATAAACATGTATGCATCAATATGCATAAAACACAAACACATGTTCTAGAAGCTCTAGTTACCAATTAAATTAATAAAGCATTAACAACAAAAACACTAGATGCTCTAGATACCAATAAAAACTTAATACTTACCAATAAAACTTAATATATGCAAAAACATAATTATGCATATATAAAAACATGTTAAACTCTCAAATAATTCTCCCCCTTTTTGTCAATCATCAACAAAGGGGTAAACAAAGTAAAATCAAATCAAACAAATTTTTCTCCCCCTTTTTGTCAAACAAAAAGAATCAAGAAGGGGTTAAACAATCCAATCAATAAAATGAGGGGTAAAAATCTTGCTCCCCTTTTAAGTCAATTAAAACAATAAAACAATGTTCTCCCCCTTTTGTCTAAAACAAAAACAAGGTCAATAAGAGGTGACTATAAACAACATGATATCAATAGATAAATATGTCAATGAAGCATCTTGATATCAATTGAAAATAAACAAAGATCAATAGATGTTATATGCTATATACATTCATGAAGAGGAAGACGCTAAGTTAGCTTCCCTACACATATGCATTACATGAAAGAGGGATGTTAAGCCCTAATTCACATAACACACATTATGTAATGCATAAGAGGAGATGTGAAGCTCTCCCTACACACGTGTACCACATAACGAAGAGATGTTAAGCTCTTCAATACAAGATAATGAATCTATATGCATATAGTCAATACAAATCAAAACTTTTGTATTTTTCTTAAAAAAAAGGTTTAGATACCAATTTTAAGTAAAACACATGAAACATCTTGATATCAATTGAAATTAAAAAACAAAATTTTGATACCAATTGTAAATAATTTTCATATTAAACATATGATACCAATATGAAATTTTCAATCATAAAGTAAAGGAGTGGGAAACAAATACCAATTGAAGAATCACCAATTAAAAGACAAAATTAAATTTTCTCCCTCTTTATGAAATACCAACTAAAATGATGCATGGGCTTGATGCCAATTTAAAAGTAATCAATTGAAACAAAATTGAAACTCAAGCACTAGCATAAACAAGATTTTGTGAAAAATTTATATCTTAAGCACAAATAAAAGTGTATGAAATAGAATGAGTACCAATCACCAATAGATGATATCAATTGAAAATATACATACACAATAAACATATGAGTATACAAAAGGATCAAAATGATACCAATTGAAAGAGTTCAAAGATACCAATTGACATAACAATAAAAGCATGGTATAACTCATAAAATCTACCACCCAATCAAGGTTCAAGTTTAAATGATTTTCACTTGTAAAGCATACATGAACATGATCTCCCTTCCAACCGCCCATCGATGGTAGGGGTTTTCAAAAATAGATTTGAAAATGTAGTTTTGTTTGAAAATCACTACCAAATTGAAGAATACGAACTAGTTATAGGAAAAACTTGTTAATTAGTGTGAAATCCTTCAAGTAAGGAATAAACTAAAAATAATTTTCATAAAACATGAAATCCACATGATAATCAACACTCTAATTCAATTAGGCATAAATATGACTCATGAAAACAAAACATGAGCAAGCAATAAATGTGAGTGTACAAATAAGGTGTGAATATCATAATCATGAAAATTTTCAATTAAGCTCAATTATTCCTTTAAAACATTGAAAACATGAAAACATAAAAATCATCTAAACTATTTAATCTTCAAGGCATATGTATGTCTTATACAAACTAAAGTATACATACATATCCAAAATTCAAACGAGTCCACAAGATATATGCATTAAGGCACGTGGCTCAAAAGGATAAACATGTATATCTAATAGTTTGGACAAGATAGACATATACATGAAGTTAAACAATTAAACACGAAATCAAGAAAAGCTAAATCTTCACCAAAACACATTTCATTTCAAGGTATATGTATGAATTATCAACACAACAAGTATACATACATATCCCTAAACACAATAGAGTCCAAATATATAGATTTGCATGAAAGGCAAATGACTCAAGGGGTATACATGTATATCTTAAAGTTTAGCAATACAACCATATACATGAAGTGAAAAACTCATAAAACAAATCTAAAATGGGAATACAAGTTTAAAATGTATGAATCATCAAAACTAGACTATACTAGCACATCTAATGGGTTCAAATAAGCATTCAAGCCCAAACATATATAGATTTATTTGTGGCCCACTATATGCACCAGTATATACCTAGTCTTAATGAAAACTAACATCTAAACAGGTAATCTTAACATGAAGCATCAAAAACAAGATAAAAATCATCATTATAAAACTAAAACATGATTATTATGTAAATTCACATGTATTAGATTCATGATGTACATTATAGTTTAAACAAAAGTGAGAACACTAAGAATGGGTTCATACAAGCATGTGTGTCTCAAATACTATATATGTATGTCAAGGATCTAATAATCATGGCATTTACATACTAATCCATAGACAATGAAAACATGCTATAAAACATCAATATGAAATACAAAACATATATGATCAATGTGTACATGCATGTGCATTAGCTCTAGGTCATACAAATTAGTTTTACCAAGGTGAAAACACAAAAATATAAGTCCATATAAAACATGGATGTTTCAACCAACTAATAAGTATAACATTAATCTAATCAACATGACATATGCAAGATGATCACTAAACATCAAATCATGCTATGAAAGATAAACATGGAAGGCATGTAAACATAAGGAGTTAGAGATTCGATACCAAAACCAATGAGGGCACCGCTCTATTTCTCCAAAACAAAGGTGGTCCTCTCACCAAACTTTCCATTGAAAGTGATGCATCCAATTGATCTCCTTTAAGTCCGGAACGCATCCACTCCAAGGTGTCATCACTCTCACGTCATGTGAGAGCCCACACCTACATCAAAAATAATAGGAGGGGTGGTCTTTGGTACCCACATCTTGTTGGGTCCATGGGGGTTAGTCCCTTCCCTAACCCAAACAAATTTCTTTGCTAAATTTGAAACATTTAATCTATCATAACAAAATTTAGCAAGATGGCCTTTTCGGCCACAATGTGTACATGTGTACACATGAGCATACATGTGTTGATGGTGTCCGTGTGGAGCATGTGTATGCCGTGGAGGGTGTGAATGCATAAAAGTTGGAACTTGTTTCTTACGAACCAAGGTTTCCAAGCGAGTGTGGTTCATGGCACATTGGCTCATAGTGGAGCCCAAAAAATCTACTCTCTTCTTTAACATACAAATATCATCATTAATCCTAGAAGAAGAGGTACATGCATTAGGTAGACTAGATGAAGCTACACTAGCATGGCAAACATGTGCATCAATTTTATTTTACAAAACTTCATTTTTCTTTAAACAAATTTCTAAATCCTTTGAAATAGAATCAATTTTTATTTTCAAAGAATTATTTTCTTTTACAACAAAATCAACTTTGGAAGATAAATTTTCATTTTTCTTCAAAATAGCATGGCAATCATTTTTAGTTTTTAAAAATTCATTTTCTTTTAGTGCAAGTTCCAATTGAGATCTCAATGAATCCCTTTCATTATAGACCTCAACTTTCTCTTGCAAAATATAATCAAGTCTAGAATGCAAGCTCTTATTTTCTTTTTCAATTTCTAGACTTTTCTTTTTCAAAATCTTATAATTTTCAATTAATTTTTCACAAACAATAGAAAGTTCTTCATTTAAAGCATGGGCATCAAAATTATCACATGAAGAACTAGAGCAATCATCACTATCTAAGTGGGGTTCCGAATGTACCTCAAGGGAGTCATTCCCTTGGACCATGAAGCATTGTGAATCGGATTCTCCACTAGATTTCTCTTCTTGAATTTGCACTTGAAGCTCGGAGGTGGTGGTGGTTGTTGTCAACTTGTTCCACACTGCAAAAGCGGAATCAAGGTTAGAAACACACATAAGATAATCTTTAGGTAATGTGCTTCTAATGGCCTCTAGGGCTTGTGCATTGGCCCCTATATGATTGCTATCACTAAGGAAGGATTCCTTGGTAATGGCAAGGTAAACTTTATGACCTAGGGTTTGTAAATAAACGGTCATCCTAATTTTTCAAACATGAATGTTGGAAGGGTCATACATAGGTGGGGTCATGAAGGCCATGATAAACTATATGTGTGCAAACAAGCAAATGCAAACAATAGATTAGCAAGCAAATGGATCTCACTCCTAGGATGTTAAGCCTAAGTATCAGGAGCACTAGCTCTGATACCAATTGAAAAAACACCTAGAGGGGGGTGAATAGGTGTTAGTGCTAATCTAAAACTTAATGCAAAACTAAGTGCGCTAAATGCGGAAGCTAATGCAAATTATGCACAAACTAATACAATACAACAAGTGTAGCCGAATTCCCCTTGCGAGGCTCTGGACTAACTCCCCTTGATTCCCCTTGAAATGGGTTGAGGCGCTATGTGAAGCTCTTGTTGGATGAGTATAAGTTGGGCACACACACACAAGCAATCCAAGCAATGTGCACACACAATCAAGCCAAGCAATCAAAGATATAGCAATATGGATTATGCAAGGCACAACACAAGCAAATAGATATGATATGACAAGATGAATTATGCTCAACACAAGCAAATATGATATGAATGAAGTATGATGCTTTGCACAAATGTAAAGAGAATAGAGTTGAGAGAAATTGGATCAAACGCTAACACAAAGATTTGTTTCGAGGTTCGAGTACCCAACTCTACATCCCCGCCTACACCACCGTGTAGGATTTCCCAATCCACTATAAGAGTACCAAACTCCTCTCTCAACCTTTACAAAGCCACCGAGGCTATACAACCACAATCCACCTCTACCGAAGAGGGATAAGGCCCGTAGCCAATACAACAACCACAACCAACACCTCTACCGAAGAGGGTTTACAACCAAACTCAATCACCTCACACTTGAGGGATACAAACCAATCACCCGATCACCTCTACCGAAGAGGGATACAACAAGAATAAGGGTGTACAACTTAGAGGTTACAACAACAACCTCAAAACTCTCTCTTTTCTTTCTTTTCCACAAAACAAATGATCCTAATAGATTAGGATAGAAGATAGCTCAAGTATGAAAAACTAGGTGTTTGGAAAACAAGCAATAAAGAAAAATACTTGAGAAAATTCTTGCAAAAGATATAGAATAAAAACCTAGACAAATCTCCCAAAATATTCTTTTCTTTGATTTTTCCAAAAACCTAAAACAATAAAGATTGGAAGTTTTAAAACCCAAAAACTCTTTTTAAAACTCTTTTAAACACTTCAGAAAACCAGAATTTTTTCTCTTCAAAAACTTGGCCAAAATCCCCAAAGAGATAGGGTTTTTATAGCCCCAACAGAAAACTAGCCGTTAGAGCTGAGCTGGCAGCTCTGACAGGCAGCGGTCGACCGGCCCGGTCGACCGCCAACGGTCAGAAATATGACCGTTGGGCAACTGCGGTCGACCGGCCCGGTCGACCCAGAAAAACAGAGAGCAGAGCTCTCGACCCGGTCGACCGGCGCGGTCGACCTTTTTTGTGTCTGCCCGACGTGCACATCTGTGCACGTCGGTCGACCCTAAGGGTCGACCGGCTCTTGGTGCGGTCGACCGTCCGGGTCGACCGACCAGCCTGTCAGCACAAAAAAGACAGAAAATTTGGGAAAAAATATTTTCTAAAAAATCTTTTATCTCTTTAAAAATACCATAAAAATTGTTTTATCATTTTATATTGAAACTCAAACAAGTGATAAAAATTCCAAGACAATATATCAACATATCAATTCATTTTTGTGTCTTGCCAATTTTATCAAAACAAAACTTGTATTTTTATCAAACTTGATTTTTCAATAGGAAATCTGATTTTCCTAAAACTTATAGAAATACAAAAACATGATATTTGAACATTATTAAGCATGATGCATATGGACATAGGTCTAATATACATTCAACAAATATATCATAGTTTTTGTCTTTAATTTCAAAAATATGTTTTATACCAAAACATAAAACTACATAAATAGGTATGTCAAACTAAGTTTGTATAAGTCATGTAAGCATGTATGTATATCTAGAACATATCTAATATACATAGAAATAAAGTAAACTTGTTTTGATCTACTATCCATGAAAACCAAAATCCAAATCATGAAACGTGTGTATTGTGCACTTGAGCATATCAACTATACTAAACTTTACAAATTGGATCTAAACACACTAACTAAACTATGGATACCTAAGTCTTCTTGATGATCTTCATCTTCAAGTTGACTTGCTCCAAAACTCCATCCATGGGCTAGGCAATGTGTGATCTTGACGCTTTGGCCCTGGAATCATCATGAAAAGCTTCTAAACACCTTGTTGAAGCTAATCACCAACTAATATCTTGGTTAATGATCTGAAACTTAAACAACACAAGATTATTAGTAAACATAACTACATGAGTTAATCATCATCAAAACTAGAGTGGAAGGCCTTTGTGCCAACAGCCATCTCATGAACAGATCGACTGCGATAGGAGGTAAAGCTCCATTGAAAATTTGGTCTGGGAAAGCTGCTCAAGATCATGGTGTGCTGCGAGAGTTTAGAAGTCCGGCCTACTTCAGTGCCAAGAATGGCAAGGTGAATCCGCGAGCAAAGAGGTTTGTCTATTTGGGCGTCAAGAGGAACATCTACAGGTTGTGGGACCCCGAAGACAAGAAGATCGTAAGGAGAAGGAATTTCACTTTTTGAAGAGACTTCAGCGTTGAAGTCCACTGTCTCTCAGCAGGTGGAGAGGACAGAGACCAAGGAAGTATCGCAGCGGGTGGAGGTTGATGCTACTCCATCATCTCCAGTTGGTTCGGCATTGGAGGAGACTTCATCGGATGTGACACCGGATGGAGATCATGAAGCCAAGGTTGATGCTGAAGAGGTTGAAAACATTGTTGAGGATGTCGAGTTGTATGCAGCCATTGGAACCAAGGTGAAATCACGCTTGTGGGGAAAGAAAAATGAATCTCAAGCTTATGATCGCGACAAGCTGAAGTTGAAGGTCGTTGTTCTCCATGATAATCGTGAGGAGGTTCATATGACTCAGTCTGACAGGTCCGCTGCTGCAAATACAGGTACCATTGCTTGAGCTTGATGAAGCTCATTTCAATGAACTACGGTTGGCTTGATCCTTTTGGGCAAAGGTACGTAGGCAGCCGTAAAAGCGCAGCCATTTGGTGATGCAACTCTTATGAAGCTATTTGGGTTCTCGAGAAGCTGTTTGGATCTTCACGTAGAGGTGAAGAGGGTTGGCCGATGGAACTCCACGTAGAGGTGGAGAGGTTTCACGTAGAGGTAAAGTGTTATGGCCAGTTGGACTTCACGTGGTGGTGAGGTGTTGTGATCTCGAGGAACAGGTTTATCTTCCGTGAGAAGATGTTGAGCTTGCATAAGGAGGGGTGTGCATCCAGTTGAAGCCGATGATGTTTGGTGTGCACTACGCAGACTTGGTTGGACCGTCAGTGGAAGACAGGAAGACTAGATAGAGCTAGTCAATTGGAGAGTCAGTGTTGGCCCGTGAGAAAGTCTTCGTGAGATCGTGAAGTTGTGGAGTAGAAGCCACAGTTTGGTGATCGGCATATATGAAAATTCTCCTAAGGTGAAGTGCAGGGAAGGCATGTGCGATGTTTTCCATGGATAGCTGAGCTAAAGATTCCAAGCCGAGATCGTGTGTCGATTTCGCCGAGATCGTGTGTCGATTTCGTCCAGTGCGCGCAAACCGAGATCGTGTGTCGATTTTGCCGAGATCGTGTGTCGATTTCGCCAGGTAATAGACTGGGGTTCGTTGGAGATCGGCTCAGATTTTAGGAAAAATCTTCGCCGAGGTGGAGAATTGTTGGAAAGAGAGAGTTTACTGATGGGGAAATTGACAAGGATCGTCGAGGGTCGTCGAGTGATCGCCAAGGAGGTCGACGACAAAAGGACGAAGGAAGAAGCAGCAGCACAGCAGCAGAAAAGCAGCAAGTGCAGGTGATCGGTCGACCGGTCCGGTCGACCGCCCGCAGTATCAGGAACTTGGTCGACCGGCTCGGTCGACTGATGTGCACAACGTGCACAAGGAAAGAGCTCGGTCGACCGACTGAAAGTACCCAACTCTCTGTTGGGCACCCAGTCGACCGACCGGTCGACCGATGGAAGAGGTCGGTCGACCGGGCGGTCGACCGACAAGCGGGACGGGCTGCGTTTGTAGGTTTGAAAACCTGTTTGTATTTAAAGGCTGTGGCTAGTTTCTAGGGTTTGTATTTGATTGCTGGGATTTGCTGGAGCTCTCTTGCAATCAAAGAGGCTGCTAGTAATTGTAATCATCTTCCAAGTAATTAATCTCTCTTTTGGATTGCCCCGAGGACATAGGCGTTGAGGCCGAACCTCGTTAAAATTGTTTGTTTGTGCGTATGCTTTCTCTGGTATTTGATTTGTGCTGTTTGGGATTGTTCTTTGTGCTTAGGAGATTCAGGGGATCCTCATCAGGTTGTTGTCGTAGGCGCAACACTTCCCTCGCTCCTCCGCCCACATCTAGCCTCGGCCGCTGGTTGTCGCCGAAGGGGATGAGGTCGGCGGCAAACAGCATGAGGCGCGTGACGGAGGTGGTGGAATTTTACCACTCGCTAATACGAAAGGATTCGAAGCAGGGGTCAGTAGGCGGAGCTTCGGACCAGCCGTGGCGAACGCTCGGAACATGATCGGTAAGACCGAGAACTGGTCAGCTCACCTCCTCACTGTAAGTTCCATCACCCGTCCCTGGTCCGGTACGGAACCGGAACCACCGGTTCCTGCATCGGGGTCAGGTCTACGTTGGATCGCCCCCTCCCCTCCCCTCTCCACCCCCCACATGTCCCCCTCCCTCACCTCCTCCTACTGACCTCCGCATGTGGTGGATGGGAAGGGAGGTGAGGGGGAGATCCAACGGCTCCTCACGGGTCGGACCATCATGCGGTCAAACGCGCGAAGGAGTCAACCGACTTCCAATAAAGTGATCCAGTTTGTCATTCTTTGTTGGGCAATTACCAGACAGTAGCATGTTAGATATCATCACCTAACTGTTTCAAGGAAGAAAAGAGGAAAAGAGTGAAGGGAAAAGGAATTCACATTATTTAGTTTGAGAAAGAGTATACGGAATACAGTTTGTCACACATTAAGGAGCATAAAATTATTTTTGTCACTTATTAAGAGCATCTCGGTTCCCTTTGGAGATCTCTTATTTAAGGGGATGGAGGAGGCTAAGGGATCATTAAGCGACCATTGGTCTCCAATGGTGCTCCTTTAAATGTCCTCTCCACCCTTAGTTTTCATATTTTATGTTTTAATTGAGTTTTTCATTTATTTAATAAATTTGTAATAAGTAAATTTAATTAAATATTTTATGTATAAATTAATTATTAAATATTACATTTGTATTAGTTAATTGTTAAATTTTAATGATTAAAAATTTCATGTATCAATAATTATAATATATTAAATGTTAATTAAATTAATTAATATATTACTTTATATATTAATTAAATTTACTAAAACCTATTAAGAAAAAACAAAAGGTTAAAGTGGTGGGATCCACATGTTAAAGAGGTTATTAAGAGACTTTTTGACCTTCTCAAATTAAGAGACATTTGTCGGGACTTGAGTTGGGAGGGGGGGGAGAACTCCGACCCCTTAGAGCACAAGCACCCTCCTGCCCGCCCCCAAATTTTCCGGCCCCATGGAGATGGTCTAAGGCCTTCATCAGCCAATAACATAAAAACATGCACTCTACTGTTTACTTATGTGGTCAAAATAATAAAACTTACTGTTGTAATTCTTATTTATTTAATCACGTATTTGAATTAGATAACTGCATGATCCGGTTGTTATTCAATAAACGGTGATTGCTATGTGCTACAATCTTTGGATTGATAATCTAATAATAAGTAATTAGAATTATTTTGGGGTCAAGAGGAGCTCAATGTCAGAGGTCGAAACCCCAAACCCCCGCCAAACACCCCACCCACCCCACGCCCCCAACCAGCAACCCAAACACACACACACCACACACACACACACACACACAAAAGAGAAAATAAAAGAAAAAAAGCATCTAAATTGTCATGCTAGGCTTTAAGGTTGGGCCGGAATGTATGCAGCCCTGGGCTTGGAAAATGCTTTTGACCCACCTTAACTGGGACTGAGGTTGGTATCCCATTTTCAATTTGACTAGGCATAAGAAATCGCTACAAGGGTACAAGCAGCGAAACATTGTGCAGCTTGCAGCATAAAAGCCTCGCATAAAACCCTTTGGAACCTAAGAGGATTTCTTTTTGAATAAAGTGCAAGAGGATTTTACTATTTGGTGAGTACAGGAATGTGCATGATTTCTAGTTTGATAGAAATAGCGTATTTCCACCAATTTATGTGTACCAACAAAATCTTCTATGTCCATGGATAGCGATGCACATATTCTATTTCTATCAAAGTAGAAATCATGTGTTTTAATAAGATAATATTTTTTGTATTGGTAAGCGTGGTAGAGATTTTCTGTCATGAGCGATCGGACAGTCGATTCACACCTTGAGGAGTGAAAAGAAAAGATACACAAGACTTTTGCGTGAAAATTCAAACCGGGAAAAAATCACGGGGAGAAGGAATGACTCCACTCTACCCCTTTGGTTACATGGTGTGCAGTGAATTTATTTGTGTGTCTCTGAGTTGGGATTTTCAAGGTTTCGCCCCTCTTCTTCGTTGGGAGAAGATGTCTATTTATTCACCATTGCTCTGTTGGACTGGATGCCGATGATTGCGAGTGAGACTTGTATGTTTCGCGTGTGGTAACTATTTGGACATATATATTGCACAATTGTTATTGTATAACTACATTTATTCTGTAATAATTCTTACAACTCACTTGTCATAATGTCTAAATTTATATTTTATATGGTAGAGAGAAGATCAATACAAATCCTAGACAAACAAATCAGATTCTTGAGAAGATGTAAATCATCATAAAGCAAATCAATAAGGATTGATTCAAAACCAAAAGATTTAAAAGCCATCTTATCTGAAAACCAGATATATCATATAAGATAATACTATCAAAATACAAAAGAAAAATAAATTTTTTTTGAAACCAATCAGCTTCGTTGAAGATAAATGGATAGAGATAAGATCAACGGATGAAATGAAGCAATCATATTTGGAGATAAGGAGGAAAATTCAATTAAATTCGAAGTTCTAAATCAATTTAGATTCGGATTCAGACCGAATACCTTTTAGCATTTTGAGCATCACTTTCTCTATAGAAACTCCAATATGATGATTTAAAATGCTCCAGAAAGAGAATTTAAAGAGTTATAATTTTTATATTGACCACTATTTTCAATTCTATCATTCGATGAGTCATATTCAGCAATCAACACGCCGACTAGCTGCAAACCAATTCAGAATTGAATTTTCACGTAAAATTCTGAATAAATCAAATCAAGTTTGGAGATAAGAGAAGCATTCAAATTCAGAAATTGATAATAGCTTACTCCCAAGTTAAAAGATAGGATATTATCTTAATATTCAAAGTTCAAATTTAAGTTCTAAAAATGGTTGCACAACTTCTACTAGGAGTTTATCTACTATATCTACTATAAATAGAGGGGTGAGCATAGGAAAAATCACATCATCTTCTCAACACAACTCCGGAGGGGAGGACTCCACAACATAACTCTGGAGAAAGTTTTAAAGTTAGGATTCTTCTTTATCCATTGTATTTTCAGTTTGAGAGAAAGAAATATAAAGAGAAGACAGAGTGCTTGTAATTGATGATGACAGTTTCAATAAAAGTTCTTCTGTTCTTTTCAATTTACTTCTTTTGTTTGCTTTAATTACTTTATTACTTTTATTTGCTTCTTTTATGCTTTTTTTTAATCATACCTTATTTATAACTTAGATTAGGGAGAGTTTCATGATAGATAAGAGAGGAAGAATTATCTTTAGAGTGACACTAAGTATAATCTTCCTTAAAGATAGTTATATTGATAGTAACAGCCAATGGAACTATCCCACTTCTCTTTAGCGTTACTCAACTTAATTGATCGCTTACTTTCATTTAATTACTCCAATGTATAATCTTTCTTTTCTTGTTTATTTCTTTTCTAGCTTAGTAATCTAAATAACAACACCATATACTTTTTACTTTCCTTCTAATTTAGCTTAATGCTTTCTTTTCTTTTCTTTTAAACAAAGAAGATCTTTAACTGGTATTAACTTATTTTTGGTTAATTAAAAAGAAGAAACTTACTTAATTGTTTCCATCGCTGTCCCGTCTTATGAATCATGATCCACATAGTCACTTGCTATATCGGTAGCATTGAGGACCTAGCACTTCTCTAAACTTCTATATTTTTCTGTGCAGGTTTGGCTCGATCAAATTTTTGGCGCCGTTATCGGGGAGGGACGATTGTTTTTCTTCCTTTTGATTTACTTTAAATAGTTTAACTTTTTCTTCTTTATTTTTTGTGCAGGGGCTAATAGTTGAAAACTAAGAGTTACAGTGGACATATTGCTATTCTGTGCCTCTTTCCAAGAAGGCAGAGCATCAAAGCCCATGACTGTGGTGAGCAACTAACTGTAGTTTTTTGCAGGTTACTTTAAAAACAAGGATTTAGCTACTTCAGTTCACAGTCTTTCTGTTTAACATATTCTGCAAACTGTTATAAACTCAACAGTAATATGGTTGTTTGTTAATACTAAAAAATGTTTAGACATTACATTCTGGGCATTTGTTTAATTCGTTTTTAAATTACTATTGAAGAGTGCTGAAATCAAGGTACGTCTGCATTACATATAGATTAGGAAACACACTTGTGTTTTATGACTTGGGTGTTATTTTTGCTATATACATGCACACACGCACTAAAATGATTTAAGGGCTTGTCCTATAAACAAGATAAGGTGGGAAAGTCATTACCCTTCATTAGCCCGAAAATCATCTCATTCACTAACCCAGCCTAATTAAAAATGAGTAGATATTGGCCCTAGGGGCATCTGACTCAAATAGATATTGACCTAAGGGGAAGTTGTTAGAAGTTGACTCTTACCAAATCGGTGTCAAAGGTTGGGGATTGAGGGGCAAAACCCCGAAAGCTAGTGGTTTGACATAATTAGGCCCGTTGCTTAGGCACTGATACCTCCCACTGATCTTGCGCCTACCTAACTGATTAACTTATGGTCAGGTTCTGAAATATCTCTCCTGTGGATAATCAACGGTTAGGAGTCGTCTAGGTCTAGGGTCTACCCTAACATAGGCTAGATTTTTCTTTGTTTTCTTATTTGTTTATTTGTTTGTTTTTTTTTGTTCTTCTGAAAATGCATTATAATTACAATTATTCTGATTATAACTCAAATTCATATTTCACCCCAACCTCTTTCGATTCGGAGATTACCAACACGATATTTCATAACTTTAACCAATCAAATATACCAGATTGGTCTTATCCGAATCAATATATGCCCTAATTCCAGTATTATGAATAAAATTGGGATAATCATCACGACCCTTCATTGAGTTAGTGGGGATACAACTCCTCCGAGTCTTACTATCAACAACTTTACCAACAAACAACTTCATATACTCATACCAAGACCAACCTATAGAAGAAAAATCTTCTTTAAAAAAGTTTCGAAGCCTTCCTTGAGTCCACACGAAAAGTGCAAATTCAATTGGACTTAATTCTCTTAAACAATTCCCAAATCCAAGATCCCTACTCCAATTTTCCTATCCCACCACAATAAGAAGAACCTGTTGACTTCGAAGAGAGTATGAAATCCATGATTCAAAGCGATTCCTTTACCTAGTCCATCGATATGATAGAAGTAAGACTTAATCAATTGGAAAACATGCATAGGAATGAGAAAACTCTCCCTACCCAATCCTTGACTATTTCTGATACTTCTAGCCATATTGATGGAAACTAAGAATCATGGTATCTTAAAGACTATGACCAAGATTCAATTTCACCACAAAACTTTGAACTTGACCAATACCAACCCATTGACAAATTGACAAGTTTTTATTTCAATGAGATTGAACTTGAAGATGAATGTGACATCAATTTCCAATATTGTGATTCAGTTCAACTTTTTGAATTTATGCTGACTTCGGTATCCTTACCCGATTTGGACACAATTCTGAAGCCAACACTGATTCCTATCCCTATAGAGTTGAACATGAATCACCTATTTTGGATAGTCATATTCTATTGTTGGAAAATGAATGTGAACTTCAATTCTATGATTTGGACCAAACTCATGAACCAATTCCGACTCTCGAACCTAAACTTGATTTGAGTTTTATTCCCTAGTCAGTATCGGTTTTTATTCCTTTCATTGTTAAGTCTAAATCATCCATTTCATAAAATCACATTCCATTGTTGGACTAAGGTTTAGATCAATATGACTCTGTGATGATATCTCAAGATTGGTCATATAACTGAGAAAAATTTCATGCTAGGATCTTACATGATCCTATTCATATTGGGGAGTATAAAAATGTTAATAGGAAAGAGGTCATGAAAGGTGAGTTTTCATGAAAATTCACAGTATCTAGATTGGGTAGAAATGCTTGGCCCAATGAGACCACCACCGGAACCACCACCTTGAGGTGACAATTTTCTTTTCCTTTCACGTTTTTCATATATTATTGCAAATCATTCATACATTAAGGACAATGCATGAGTTAGGTTGAGGGTTTACTAACATACTAACTTAGGTTTGACTAATATTATAAAAATAAATTTTCGTTAAAGCTTTTTTTAAAAGAAAAATAATACTTTGACTTATTTTTGTAAGAAATTAAGTTAATTTTAAGGAATAAGAGGATCACAATTATGATTTTTTATACTGGTCAAAATAAAATTATTTGTTTGATTGAGAGGTTAGGAAGAAAAATTGGAAAAATAATTTAGTCTTGATTGTTATCTTGATGAAATATGCATACTTTATACACTTACATACTTAGGGTTCAAAAATAAAAATTCCTATGCCTAAAAAAGAGAAAAAGAAAAAAGAAAATATATATATACACACATATCAAAAATCCTCTGATTAAGCTGGGTATTTGTGCCTCATAAAGCATAAGTATTCACAAATCATAAAGTGGTTCATATAAATAAAAATTATTTGTTTTGTGGCCTTATTTGCTCGAGTTCTAAGTCCTTGGGGTGTTTTCTCACCCGGTGCCCTAAAATCATCCAGTTTGGGAGTCACCGACTAAGGCTCGTTACATGGGTAAATTAGAAAGCCTAACAAGCTAAGAGATGTAGACTGTCTAAAAATCACTAGGGACAAGTCATCAGACGCGAGCCTTACTTCAATGCGAAGATCACGTTTTGAACTGAAACGCGAACATCGCATCTCAAGAAGCATGGAGACTTCAGACGCAGGACTGAGTAAGCCGATGTTCGACACGAGTCTGAGTAACTCCGCGTCCTGACCAACGCGAGTCTGAGTAACTCTGTATCCTGACCAACGCGAGTCTGAGTAACTCCGCGCTCCAGGTCAAGCGCGAGTCTGAGTAGTTCGGTGCTTCATATCAGACACGGGTTTGAGAAATCTTGCGTCTAACTTTAAACACGAGTCTGAGCAACTCCGCATTTTGAGATGCCCGTGTTTACAACAAGCAACGCGAAGTCTGTGTCCAGCACAAGACCTGCGTTTCTATTGTAACTGATCCCCATTACTGGGGGGATTAACTCTCCATATAATGAAGGAGTTAATCCCTGTTATGGAGAGTTTTTAGGGGATAATAATACCCCTATGACTCCCTATAAATAGCCTGAGTCACTATGAGAGAGAGGGACTCTTTTTGGAATCCAGAGAACTCTTTTTGAATCAAGAGACTCTTCTTTTTGCATCCAAAGAGAGGACTTTTGGAGAAAAGGGAAAAAAGAGTGATCAGTGGACTCTAAATACTTCTCGTGTTAAAAATAGAGTTCCTCTCTGATTAATCTTCGAGAGCATCCTGAAGAGAAGCTAGACAGTCAGCCGGTCAATGAAGAGCAAGAATCACTCTCCATTACCAATCAAGGAACCCAGCTTTAAAAAAAGAGGAGAACCGAGTCTTCTTCCCTCTTTTGTAATCAAAATTGTTCCATTGTAATTTTTAAGCCACTCAAAGAAATCTTACATCGACCAAGAACCTTTTTCTGACCTAATCAAAAGATGGCGATTCCGCTGGGGTCTTCCTTCTCTGCTGACGAGAATGTTGTGGCGCAAACTGATGTCCGGCTCCTCTGGAATACGGTAGTCTCTCGTCGTTGTATTCAACCAAGGGAAGATTGAGGAGTTCTTTTCCTCAGTCTCTGCTAGCCTCAAGGCAATGCGGCAATACCGCAAAGTCTCTTCTGAGACTCGCTCTCGAATCTCTTCAGAATTACTCCTGAAGTGGCCCGAACCACTGCTCATAACGCAAAGAGCGCTACTTCTGAAGAGGCTCTTGTTGACACTCTAAAAGGACAAAACTCTCACATTTATCTTCAACCGATCTGAATAACGTCTAACTTATCGACATTTACAAAAGATAAGTTAAGGACAAGCTAACGACCAGGGACAAGATAGCCACTTGGACTTTACTAATCCAGTGAAGCAGACAGTAAGCCAAAGTTATCTTTGAGGAGATCCAAGCAGGCCTAAGATGCTAAGTTAGCTCAACACTTAGCCTTACATGAGCCCAAGGGGATAGCCTCTGGCCTCGCTTTAAAGCTCTTTATGGCTCCAAATAGAGCTAACTTATAGCTTTGGCCTAAGCTTTCTTGGTAGCTTCACTGTCAGGCTAACCATTAGCTTCGCTCGAAACTTCCCATTTAGCTCCGCCAGAGGCTGATCTAGGAGCTTCGCTCTAAAAGCTTTACCCCTAACTTTGCTGAAAGGGAAAAGGGTTTAACTCCGCTATAGGCTGAGTCTTAGCTTCACACAAAGTCTTAGGTAACTTCGCCCAAGGCTATGAAGCTAAGTCTTACCTTCGTAGGGAACTATGAGCTTGAAGCTCTAAGCTAAGTCTTAACTTCACTTGACTTAGCTCCGCAGCGAGCTTTACTCCGTCATCAATTGCCCGTTTCCCACGGGGGATTAATGGGTGAACTCCACTAATTTAGTGGGATTAATGTCACTTTAAGTGGGTGGTTACAACCGTCCACTTTGTCCCATATTAAGTGGAGACAATTAAGCCTCAACAGTAGGAAGGCGTTCGCACAAACCTTCTCACCTCGCGAAGCTCGCAAGTAGCTTCGCTCTAAGGTCATTTGCAACCTTGTACGAAGCTAAAGACTGATTCAATCTTGCTGAATTCAAGGAGGCAATTACACCCCATATTGGCTATAAATATCTCTTGTTGAGCCAAGGAGGGACACGCACGGACAGAGAGGGCAAAAGGGCTAACGGGCTAGAAAGAGAAGATTGGTTGAAGGATTCAACCAGAGATTCTCCTAGAGAGTGTTCTCTTATTCTCCTGCTTCCAAATATTCGATTTCCAGAACCAAGTGAGAAGGAAATTCTATTAAGAGGCAGCTTGATCGTCTGATCGATTGCATCGTCAAAGAGATAAAGTGATCACGCGCTGATCAGATTTCTACTGACATACTTCTCCAGAAATCTCAGAGGAGATCTACCTGTAATTTCTGTCTAATTACTTATAATTTTGCTCCTCCACTTTTTTTGTAAGTTTCTGACGAATAGCAATATTTTTGATGGAAAACAAGATGTTGACTCCGCTGGAGAACAAGATCTTCTTCCGCAATAAGGAGACGATGTCACAATGCAACAATCAGAATCTTGAGCCCGTCATTGTCAAAAACTTGGTCATTCACTTTGACCAAGAAAAATTCAAAGAACTACTCTCTGGAGGTAGCCCAGTGCTCCATACGTGGAAGCACAGGAAGGTTTCTATGGCCAAGGCTTCTGTGGCTAAAGAACAGAAACCAGTCTTTCGGGCAAGCAACTAGACGAACTTTGTCCCAGCTCCTCTCAGCCTCAACTGAGGTTAAAGTGCCTCATGCGAGGCTAGACAGGTTCCCTGCGAACGTAAAACTTCGCTTTCCAAGCAGGTGTGGAGGGCGAAGCAGAAAGTTCCGTGCGAAGTTTCAGGCAAAGTTCCAGCACAACTTCACCTATCACGCGAAGACAAAGACAAAATGCCTTTACAGTTTGGCAGCATTACCGATATTAGCCGCGAGGCTAAGTTGGTATCTCTGCCTTCACCTAATCTGGGAGCAGTGACCCCTAGTGCCAATCTCGCTCTCACGTGCGAAGTTACTGATGGCGTGGCTAACATAGTGCTAGTACCTAAAGTTACTAACAGAGTTCTTAGCCGCTAAGCTGGAACTGAAGCACTCTGCAATACTAGCTACCTTCGTGGCAAGCCCAAGAACAAAGCACCACAGCATGCTAAAAGCGAAGTCACCGTAGTTTCCCTCCCAAAATCTTCCAGTGCTAAGCTCGCGCCTCACGGCAGAGCTACACGCCTAACTTCGCCAAGCGAAGTTAATATAACTGATAAGGTGATTTTTAAATCACCTAAAAACATAAACCACAAGGCAAGAGGTCTCCAGCCTGAACAACCTCTTCAAGTATCCAAGCAAGATCGTGTAAGCTTGGTTAACACCGATCTACGAGAGTTTCTAACTAACAAGCGGAAGTTAGAACTACTCCATACTTCCCCCCTTGTTGTGAACATGTGGGATATCAGTTGGTGACGGTCCATTCAGTCCATTGCCGATTAAGACCAGTGCCCGCCACTCTTCCAGTCCGACAGTTGGTCTTTAATCAACTATCAATTCGAACCCTTGTCAAGCATCACAAAAAGAGCAAATCACGAATCCTACCAGATATACCCTCTGTATCCGTCAACACGATAGGAAGGGGACGGGAACCGCTCAGGGGCAGATGAGGGCGGGGTGATGCTAATTCCTCTTCATTCAGTTCCCCAGACCCGGACTATAGCCCTAGCTTAGGCCAAGTTTTGGTAGGAGAGGAAGGTGTGTTACGAAGTACCAGATCTAGGGTGGCAATATCCTACAATTATGAACAGCCATCTTTTTCAACTAGAGTGATATCACCTAAACCATTGAAAAGTTTATTCCAATGGCCTGACGATGAAGGAGAAGCTAGTGGGTATGCCTCTTCAGTAACAGTTGGCTCGGTACAAACGGGCAGAGTATCGGTGCATAAAGTTGATAACGATAATGATAACCTCCGCCGACGGATGGAAGCTCAAGAGCAGACTTCCAAGGCCCAATAAAAAGCCTTGGACAACATACGACAAATCCTCGCTCAACTCCTCACCAACCAAAATAATAATAATGCCGGAAGCAATCATAATGAGGAGGAGCATAATGATGATAAGCAACCTAAGACTGAGAAGTCAAAGGAAAGCTCTCCTATCGATGCTGAAGTTCTTAAAGGCATCCAAGCTCAGATCGCATCCCTAACTCAGAGGGATGAATTGAATAAGGCAGGCATGGTTCGTCCCTACCCACTTGAATAGGACTCAGTGCCATATCCGTCAAAGTTACAACCGTCTACGTTACATACATATGATGGTAAAAGCTTGCCAAACCAGCACATCTATTACTTTCGGTCTCAGACTAGTAATGTTATAGGCCACGATGCTATTATAGCCAGATTGTTCATTGGTACTCTCAAAGGAGTAACCTTCGACTGGTTTACGAGCCTTCCACCAGGTTCCATCAATCCTGGATCGACTTGGAGACTCGGTTTCTTTCTTGTTTTTACGAGGATGACACTAAGGTGACCATGGATAAACTCCTCTCCATTGTGCAGAGGAATGGAGAATCCATCCATGATTATATTGAATGGTTCAAAAACTTATCTCTGATGTGTCTGGCAGGGATGCCATTGGCTATATTGTTCCAGACATGTAGGCATAATTTTCTGGACCAAGTGGAGATTCGAATGGGAGCTGTCAAGGCTCATACCTTGAAACAACTAGTTGAGCAAACTGAGATAGCCGAGAAATCGGCTAAAAAGTTTGAACCGTTTACCCCCAGATGCAAATGGGGTATGAATAATAAAGGGCGCTACAAGATGGCGCAAGCTTTTGAAGTCAAAGGAAAAGAGACTATGTCTGTTGAGTTGTCAGGGGAGGCTCCTCCAAAGACCAAGAAAAGCAGCGTAAAAAATCAGGAGTTTAAGTTTTCTCTGAAGCAGTACTCCTTCAAGGATGAGCAGGTGGTTACAATATTCCATTTACTCCAAAAAGGGAATAAGTTGAAACTGTCAGAGGCTCGACGCCCAAACGAATTGGGAACGATACCAATTATTGTCTTTTCTATAGGATGGTTCATTATCATACTAACAAGTGCTTTATCCTCAAGGACAAAATTCAGGCTTTAGTTAATGCCGGGGTTCTAACTTTAAAGTCAGAACAAAAGAAAGTCACAGCGAACATGGTGACTCTCGAATTCGGCACTATGCCGAAGGTCATAGTCCCTGATAGACCTTTACCAATCCCTAAAGCACGGCTGGAGACAAATCATCTTTCAGCTAAACAGTAAGAGACTAAAGGTCTTGTTCCCTTGACATTGAAAATGGGGGAAATCACATGGGTGCACCCAGACCTCGCCCAAGACGAACAGTGGGATTCAAAGAAATCCAAGTCAAAGGGGAGATCATGCAACATTGTCTTTGTCTTGCCAGATGATGACAATGTAACAATAGCTTCTCTTAGCGATTCTGAAAACGAGAGGCATGCTTTCACAGCACAGGCTGATGTACCCTAGGTAACTGGCACTCGGTCGGGAAAATCGTACTTGAAACAGTATGACAAAACCACTGATGAGACACAATAGCAAACGACATCAGTAGAAGTACCCTTTCCAGCTTCAGTCTCGACTTTAGGAAAAGAGAAGCAAAAAGAGGTCCGATTTAATCGTGTTTTGAAGAAACCTTCAGGCCCGAGACTTGACATTCCTTTCTGCTTTGACATATTGGCCCAGCTGGCTAATATTCCAGCTCGTATCACCATACACGAGTTGCTTCGCCTCTCGAAAGAGACAAGAGAAGCACTCAGAGATGCACTGGCTAATTCAGAATCATTTCTCATACATATGCCAGAACCCCTGAAGATGTAGCCGACCCATGTGTTCTGAATGTCATCATGTACAGTCAAAAATACCTACTGTCACTTTCACAGCTGAGGACATGCTCCTCAAAGACAATAAACACGATCGACCTTTGTATTAAACTGGATACATCGGTTCGATGTGTATCAAAAAGATATAGGTTGATCTAGGGTCTGCGCTCAGTATCATTCCTAAAAGACTCCTCTACTTTCCTGGGATATCGCTTTATCGGCTGTCTGCAACGACTACTACGATATATGACTTTAATGGAGAAAGTAGTCACCCACTGGTAAAGATTCGACTCCGTTGTCAAATCAGAGACCTGAAATCAGAAGTGATATGTTACTTTATTGATGCTGACACGTCATACAACTTGTTGCTAGGACGACCTTGAATCCATGCTAACTGGATCGTTCCTTGTACTCTGTACCAATGCTTCAAGTACGTAGAAGACGATGCAATGGTACGAACGGTGCTCACTGAAAAATAACCATTCACAGGGGTCAAAAATTACTTTACTGATGCTCTCCTATATTAGGAAACTAGTAAAGCATCAAAAGAATGGTTGCCTGATGACGATGATAGTGGCAACAAGGTAGATTCAGAGTCTGAAAGAGACACGCCAGCTACTTTGACTTGTGAACCAATTGTAGCATATCTCAATGATCCTCAACCTCTGGGGATGATGATGAATGGGTAATTAATGAGAATGTTTTCTTTGATTATCCTGTGAGTGTTGAATTGCTTGAATCTGTCGACAATAGCTCTCTATACATACCTTTGCACAAACCAAGCATGACAAGCACATATATGGAGTGTGTGGAACAGTCCGTCTTTGTGGTCCCTCCATCCAAAAGGAGTCAATCACCGATAGTATTCGGTAGGGCCCAACTGTGAAGGTCTGCAATCAAAGATTCGAGCTCAAACTCGGAACCTCTGCAATCTTTTTATTATGCAAGATCAGCAAAGCATATGATGAGAAAAATGGGATAAAACCTATAGCGTGGGAATGACCTGAATTTCAGAAAAGGATGACGAAATTTCTACGAAATTTCATGCCAAAAGGGAAACTGAAAAATTACTATGATAAAACACATAGGGGGTTGGGATATGTTACACCTCCACCTCCTATGTCATTTCAATCCAAAGACAATAAACCGATCCCGTCACGCTCTGCCTCTTCACCCGAGTGGGAGTCAGATGTTAGTACAGGAATGCTTTTCAAGAATCTCTTCGTTAATATCACTTCGATCAATCAATTGGAGCCTAGGGAGGCTATTAAAACATTTGATGCTGAACCATGGGCTCAGCAACTGAATTTCCAGTAGTAAAAATGATTCGAACAACGCGAACTGCCTACTGAGGATAGAATGATTCAGGTTAATTTGAGTAGTCAAGATTACCCTAAACACATCTCTATAAGTGAGGTTTTATCACTTACAGAGAGAGAAGAATTTATAACACTCGTACGAGATTATATCGATGTCTTTGCATGAAATTACGAAGATATGCCCGGACTTGATCCACAAGTAGTGAACATTAAGCCTAACGTCAAGCCAGTGAAGTAACAACAACGATGATTTCATCCTGATATTATGGAAGCTATTGAAGCTAAAGTTCATAAACTCATCGCATGTGATTTCATACGTGAAGAGCAACACCCGGATTGGGTTGCCAACATTGTCCCCATTCTTAAAGAGAATGGGAAAATCTGGGTCTGTATTGACTACCGCGATCTCAATGTAGCCTGTCCTAAAGACGAATTCCCATTGCCCATTATTGATATCATTTTTGACAATACATGTGGCTTTGAGAGTGTCTTTTATGGATGGCTTCTCAGGGTACAATCAAATCAAGATGTACCAAGAGGACGAGAAGCATACGTCATTTCGGATATCGTTGGGGGTATACTGCTATATCATGATGCCCTTCAGATTAAAGAATGCAGGAGCAACTTATCAACGTGCAATGCGTACAATTTCCGTAACCACCTCCGAAAGACAGTGGAATGCTATTCGACGACATTGCTATCAATAGTCGCGATAAGAATGATCATCTTCGTGACTTAAGAATAATGTTCGATATAATGCGAGCCCATCAGCTGAAAATGAATCCAACAAAGTCCTTCTTAGGGGTTTCAAGTAGCAAGTTTCAGGGATTTATTGTCACATCAAAAGGAATTCATCTTGACCCAGACAAGGTCAAAGCTATTCAGAGCATGCATCCACCTAAGAATCTCAAAGAGTTCAGGGGACTACAAGGTAGGTTGGCCTATATCAGAAGATTAATCGCAAATCTCTCAGGCCGTTGTTAACTATTCACCCGACTTATGAAAAAGGGTGTTTCTTTTGTTTAGGATAAAGCCTGTCAAGAAGCTTTCGAGGATATCAAAAGATACCTCACTAAATCTCCAGTCTTAGAGGCTCCCACGTTAGGAAAACTATTCCTACTTTATGTGAAAGCTATGGACCATTTTCTTGGTGCTCTGCTTGCTCAAAAGAATGATGACGGCCACAAACATGCCATTTACTATCTGAGCAGGACTCTGATAGGGGCTGAATCTCGCTATAACCCTATTGAGAAGGAATGTTTAGCTCTTGTCTTTACTATTCAAAGGACTCGGCATTACTTGGTTGGCCAAACCATACATGTCATTTTCAGAATTAATCCTATGCGTCTTCTCATGATGAAACCTGGATCGCTCAATATAAGGTTAGCTAAGTGGGCCATCCTCTTGTTCTAATATGACATGCTCTTTGTCCCTCAGATGGCATTCAAAGGTCAAGCACTTACAGAGTTTCTAGCGGCTCATCCAGTTCCAGAAAGCTCAAAACTTCATGAAGATATTCTAGATGAAATTTTTGAAGCTAATATGACTTTAGAGGATGAAATGTGACAAATGTTCTTTGATGGAGCATCGAGAACAGACCCAAAAGCAATATCATTATTATTGTGGGATTGTATTTATCTCACCACAAATTCATGTCCTTCCTCGGACGTTTTCATTGACGGAACCATGTTCCAACAATGTGGCAGAATATAATGCTCTACTTATCGGCCTTCAACTCGCCCATGAAATGGGGGTACGCTACCTTGAAGCTTATGGTGATTCAAAACTGTTTGTTAATCAAGTTAAAGGAGAATACGAGGTTCGCCATGAAGATTTGGTATCTTATTACCATGCAGTCATCAAAATGGCTAATATATTTGATGGCTTTTACATCGGTCATGTGTTCCGATCCTATAATACCAAGGCTGACGCTTTGGCTGCACTAGCGGCTACATTGGCCTTACTGATTGACACAATGTCTTACAGTGGCTATTCGGGACCTTGTTTGTCCTAAACATGTGTTGAAAACTAAGGAAGTCCATGTAACTTCAATGGATTTCAAACCAAGAGATTGGTGGTTTCCCCTCATTGACTATGCTTTGCATGACATACTGCTAGATGACCCTAAACAAGCAGCTTTTATTCGACGAAGGTCTCTTCGCTTCTACTATGACCCGATAGTAAAGACACTGTATCGTCGTTCATATGACGACATCCTGCTCCGTTACCTTTCTAATTTGGAAGCATAAGAAGTACTCAAAGAGGCGCACGATGGTATATGCCGAGTTCATCAACCAGGTCTGAAACTCAAGGATCGATTGCACAAACTTGGTTACTATTGGCCAACCATTGTAGCGGATGCCATCAAATATGCACGGAGGTATAAAGCCTATCAAATCTATGCAGACTTTATACATCAACCTCCAGAGTTACTTCATTCGACTGGTTCTTCTTGGCCATTTGAAGTATGGGGAATTGATATCATAAGACTTATTAGCCCCTCGTCAATGAAAGGTCATCGGTTCATTTTAACATTAACTGATTACTTCTCAAAGTGGGCGAGGCATTTTAACAATAACTGATTACTTCTCAAAGGGGACGGAGGCTATATCACTTACTGAAGTTAAAACTTCCAATATGATCAACTTTATCAAACACCATGTTATTCATCAGTTTGGTGTCCCTAGGCGGATTATTCATGATAATAGTCCCCAATTTGCAAGCCAAGTATTTTATCGCTTCTGCGATAAGTACCGGATTCAGAATGTGGCATCAACCACTTATAACCCTACTGCTAATGGTTTGGCAAAATCATTCAACAAGACAATTATCAAGCTACTCAAGAAATTCATTTCATCAAGCAAACGAGATTGGAATAAGAGGCTCAGTGAATGCTTTTGGGCCTATCGCACTACGATCCGAACGCCAACAGGTAATACGCCTTATTCTCTGGTATACGTGTGTGAGGCAGTTATACCGTTAGAAATCCAGATGCTATCACTACGGGTTACCTTAGCAACCAAGATGACTAAGGAAGACAATGATCGGTTACGTCTTCAAGAACTCGAAGCCCTAGATGAGAAGCGACTACAAGCTCAACAACATATTGAGTTATGCCAATCTCGAATCTCGAAGGCCTTCAATAAAAAAGTTAAGCAAAGGGTATTCTAGAAAGGAGATTTGGTTTTAGCCGTCAGACGACCCATGATCATGACGCACAAAATCAAAGGCAAATTTCAGCCCAAATGGGAAGGACCGTTCGTAATAGAAACAGTCTACTCAAATGGAGCATGTCGCCTTATAACCCCAGACGGTGATACACTCATGATGCTGATCAATGGCAGATTCTTAAAGAAGTACTATCCTTGATAGGATCCTTCTTATGATCAGTTAACAATACACCTCTAGTCAGAACTTTCAGATCCAAGATGTTTGGGAAGAGCGCCAAGGAAAAACTTCTTTCTATCTCTAGCGAATCATATCACTATCGACCAGTGTCGAGCAGATCGAACACTAGTTATATTTAAGAAGAAACAAGGTTATGAATGTCAGTTTTAGCCTTGTCACTCTTTTCTAATTCATTATCGACTAGTGTCGAGCCGATCGAACACTGGTTACATTGAATAAGAAACAAGGTCATGAACTTCAGTTTTACCCTTGTCACTCTTCTCTAGTTCACCTATGAACTCGTCAGAAGCTATCCCATCACATCATCAGATCATATCACCGTCAATCGATGCCGAACCAATTAAACATTGGTGATGCATGATGTCAATATTGAAGCATTGACAAAGATGGATTAGGGTTTGGGATTCAAGATGTTTGGAAGAGTGCTAAAGAAAAGCTTCTCTCCTCATTCAATGAGTCACATCATAGTTGACGCCGAGTCGACCGAACATGGGTATATTATGATGCATGATGTAAACATCGAAGAAAAGATAAAGGCAAAACATCAAATTTTTAGCCTTGTCACTCCTCTAGTATATAGACATATACCTATCTTCAACTTAGAGAATACGTCATATTTTGAAGTCAAGCATGCCTATGCAACAATTTCAAGCATTCTTCTTTATAATCAGAAGGATGGCTATTTTAGCCTGACTTTTCTATATACAACAGTGGTATACCTTCTTGCTCATGTTCAATCAATCAAAGCTCGACCCAATGACCAAAGGGTCCAAACAAACGAATGAAAGATCAAGTGAGTTTATCCGATGACTTATCAAATCAAACTCATTGAAGAAGATTCGTGATGCATCCTTTAGCAGAACCTTTCCACTGTTTCCACGTTCTTATCAAGACGTGATAACCGATCAATGAAAGATCAAATGAGTATGCCCGATGGCTTATCAAGTCAAACTCATTGAAGAAAGTTCGTGATGCATCCTTTTACCGAACCTTTCCACTGTTTTCGCGTTTACTTCAAAACATGGTCGACAGAGACTCCACGAGGAAGGATAATCTCTAGATAAAGTTCTCGTGGAGTTCGTGTACACTCCTTTAATCTCTAACTCATCTACGGAGTAAAGATTCAAGAGATACATTACAGTTACTTAAAGCAACAATATGATCCAACGCCTCCAACGGCTAAGGATAGAGATGGCTCTTAAGCCCAACACAAGTCCTCGACAACTCATCATGCTAAGGAGAATAGCATGAGTAGCCCAACTCAAATGATTGTTGGTAAAGGAGGGTTTGCTAAAAATCCTAAGGAACCTGATCCCATTTGATTCCTCTCCAAAATCGCTTACCAATTACTGTCCATGGAATGTTTGGACCACATAAAATAATATTTATTTCCCTTGCAAAATGAATCAAGAGGAAAACCTATCATGTTAATATTAAACCTCTGATAGTGAGACTCTAACATGTTCCCTGGAGGATAAAATCAATATCCCCAATAGATCAAAATCCACGTGTCGTTCTCTTAATAGAATGACAGGTGCATTTGAATTGGTGTTATGTTTAAATACCTCTGACAGACTGCTTTACAAATCTCATTCTAAATCCCCATGGAGTTCTCTGATATATAATTCTTATGGATTCATATTTTTTTAACTCCCCAGTGAGTTTCTGGTAGACTCTCTTCGAAGTCTATTATTTTCCTTTCAAGTCCCCATTGGACTTTCTTGGTTGTCACGTTAATAATATACCTCTGACAATTTCTTTCAAATAACATCCAAAGGAGATATCAATTTTTTCCACAGAATTTATGATCAAGTCTTATTTTCCCCAGTGGAATTCTTTCTTTTTACCGTCATGTCCAGTTTGTCACCTCTGAACGGTAAAAATCCCAAGCTTGGTGGATTCTCAATCGGTTATGTCCAAGATACCTCTGAACCGATAGAAAATCAAGTCTCATCTTTCAGTCCAGTAGGGACTATCCCTTTGCCGTTATGTCCAGTTCGCCACCTCTGAACGACAAGGCTTTGAGTTTAGCAACTTCCAATCGGTTATGTCCATGATACCTCTGAATCGATGAATGCCTGGATCTCTCCCTTTTATGGTACTCTAACTGTCATGTTCAGTTCATCACCTCTGAACAGATGAGTCCATAACTTTGTTCTCCTTTCCTCTATCAAGACTGGGAGTTCTTGCTGTCATGTTAACAGTAAAACTCTGAACAATAGATTGCAAGTCTGAGACCCCTTAGTTGGTCATGTCAAGTCAATCATCTCTGAACCAATAGGAGCCCAGATTCAATCTACCTTTGCAGTCTCTTGTAAACTAGCTGCCATGTTAATACGACTACCTCTGGTAGCGGATCTAAAGTTTAGTGTGTCTTAGTCTATCATGTTTAGTTTATCACCTCTGAATAGATAGGTCCCTAAAGTCGGGTTCACCTCTATTTTGTCATCATGTTCAGATCATCATCTCTGAATGGCAAAATTTTGACTAATCATACCTAATTTGTCACCATTAGCTGACAAATTCTAGACTTCATTTTTTTAGTTCAGTAGGAACTATCACGTGGTTGTGGTGTTTAATCCATCATAATCCATTCATAAATCCAATGGTCTCTAATCTGTTATGTTAATATTTACCTCTAAACAGTAAAGATCATCAAATTCACTTTGTCCCACTTTTATCCCAACAAAATTTAAATTGTGTCATTCCTCAAATTTAGTGGTGATAATTTATCAAATAACTAACTCTATCAGGTTGTCAACCTCTGAATAGACTAGTTAGTATTCTTACGGTATAAGTTGAAAGACTAGACCGTTATCTCCTTTCTTTTGAGAGTTATAATATAACTTGAAATTATTGTAAACTCAGAAGATAGAACAAGCAGGAAATACAGTAGAAGAGTCAAATAAAATTATTTTTATTGATTCAAGAAAAAAGGGGGATACATGGACTTGATTCATATTCTTCGGGGGTGGCCAGCTTGTTCTTCCTCTCTTCAGCAACTCTGACAAATGCCTGCGATCTTAACTCAGCTTCATTAAAGTTCGCTGTCTGGGACAGACGAGTGATCGGGGTAACACCGTACACAAAAGTGTATATTTTGAAGTTAAGATTTAAAGTGTGTGTGCTTTGGCTTCCTCGATACTTCCGTTATAGCATAGAGGCTAAAACGAGTCGAATCCACAAGGATGGGAGGCGATAGAAGCTTTACCGGTTGATTCACATGTTTGTTAAAGATTCTTCAAAGTTTTAAAGAATGATAAGAAAAGAAAGAAAAGAATGAAAAGAGAAGTACAGTGAAACACAAAGAAGTGGGAAACATAGAAAAGAATATGTTTGTGATTTTTGTTATATTTTTAAAACAAAGTAAAAAGAAAGAAAACTCATGGCACTAACTACTAATGACTCCACCAACATGCTAACCTCTTAGTGATAGTTGCCTCACATGTATCATTGGCCATCACTAGTCCTTGGTTCAAGAGCGATTCAAAGCATGACCTATATGTAACTCATCACAACCCAACTCAACAAACAAGTGCAAGCTACATTTAAATCATCAAAACCCGATAAGAGCAAGCATGAAATAAAGTAATGTTAGCTTGTTAGTGGTTAGGAAGTTAGAGTGTTAGATCCATCATCATGAGCCATCAATGGCTCTTGCAAGAGCAAGGCCAAAACGAGGCTATTAGATTTATGTGGATTATCATAAAAGATGTTAGTAAGTTGGTGGTTAGTAGCTAGTTGCCATAAGAGAAAAGACTAGATACACATGTAAAAGAGATTAGAGAGAAGAAAACATAAAAAGGTAAAGAGAGCACCTTTCATAGATTGTCACCTTCTATTACAAGCACTATTGCATTCCAAGTATGAACCACTCTCTCCCCATTACAAGATCTACAAAATAGAAAATACAAAAAGGGAGAAGAAGAACTAACCTAACCTAAACTAAACTACAACATGGAAATGAAAACTACCATAAAACTCTGTATATCTCCTTGTTCTAGAATCCAGGGGGTATATATAGGCATCAGGGAAGAGGGGGGCCAGGGGACAAACCCTGGCCCGAAGCGTGGCCGCAGCCGCGGCCATACGGTGGCCACGCGCGCAGCGCTTCGAGCCGCGCGCGGTCCCGTCTGTCCCCTGTCAGGCCCTGTGCCCGGTTTCGTCTTTGCAGCCCCTGGTTTTTACAGAATCAGCTCTCTAGGTCAATGGCTATCTTTAATAGACTTTTAATCACCAATTAAATGGTGATTTAGGGTCTTCTTCTTCATTGCACACCATGGACCTAGAATCAAGGAAGCAAAGCTTTATTAGCAAAATTTAATATGAAATCAATGTGAAGATGTGATACAAATTATGCAAAATTAGAGACTAATCACACCCTCACACTTATCTTTTGCTCGTCCCGAGCAAAACAAAAAAACTAAGAAATTATTACACCACTTTCGCAGGTGACGCGATTGGACTGAGCATGTGCAACAAGCCGTTAAACCTCTAAGTTTCCCCTAGAGGAGTTTTGTCTCTTGAGGGTTTTCAGCAGATTACACCAACAAAATCCATAAAGAAAGAAATCAAATGTTAGTAATTTGAAAACACATTTTGAAAATAGAGAAAAGTGTTGAAATATTTTTGTGAAAATATAAGTGATCTAAGGTCATAGGTTAACCAGAAATTGTTCTTTCTTAAACTAAGTCAAAATGCAAAAAAAAATCTTGTTAAAAATTAAATGTAAGAATTTAAAATTGAATTGACTCTTTGATCTTTCATAAAACTCTTAGAAAAATATGCACTTTGTAAACTGTGAAGATTTTTGGGATATCGACTCAAACTTTCATGCCATTTATTTAATATATATTATATTTTTTATTTATTTTTTTCTTTTTTCTTCCCTTAGTTTTCTTAGGCTTTTCTTATTTACCCGGGTAGTGAGCCTTTAGCCGGTGACTCCCAAACCAGATAGTCTTAGGGCACCAGATGAGAAAACATCCCTCGGACTTAAGGACTCGAGTAAATAAGGCCACAAAATTAAAGGGGGTTATTTTATTTTTGTCCACCATTTTATGTATGAATAATCATGCTTCATGAGGCATAATTACCTAACTTCAATAAGTGATTTTTATTATCATAATTTTTTTTTGTAATATATATTTTTTATGGCATTTTCAGTCTTTGTTTCAATCCCGAAAATTGTGTAAGTGTGGAGTGCATAAATCTAAGGCAAAAAATTCAAGATCAAATTATCTTTTCAATCTTACTTTCTTATCCTATAATTTAGACAAGATCTATTATTTTGACTTGGTTTAAAATTTCATAATTTTAGGTCTTCCTAATTCCTAAGATAATCTTAATTTTCTTAAAAATAAAGCAAAACTATTTTTCTTGTTTCAAAAAGTTTTGTAAAAGAAAAGAAAAGAGTTTTTATAAAAGATTTTTTTTAAAGTAAAAAGAAGTGTAAAAGAAAGAAAATATAAAACTAACTATGTTAGTAAACCCTCCCCCACACTTATCTCATGCATGGTCCTCAATACATCGTGAATGTGTAAATACATAAAACAAATGGAGAGGGAAGGAAGATGACCTCAAGGGGTGCTCCGGTGGTGGTCTGATTGGGCCAAGCGTTGCGACCCAATCAAGATATCGTGGATCATCCAGAAATCCACCAAGGACCTCGCTAATATGACCCCAGAAAAGAATGATGGATTGAATGGTCTTATTAAAATTTTATCCCCATCTAATTTCTAATTTTCAAAAATAATTACTGAGTCATTTTTGTCAACATTCTTGTCCAACAATGAAGTGTGATTTTTGAAAATGATGGATTTGGACTCAAAGGGATCAGGAATAAAAACTGATACTGACTCGGGAAGTTGACTCAGATCAAGTCGAGAGTCAACAATGAGAGTCGAAATTGGTTCAAAAATAGGGTCCAAACCAAAGAATTGATGTTCACACACTGTCCCCATTAATGAAGTGTGATCATAAGAGATTGGTTATTCCATTTCACGGTGTACTGGTACAGGATTCAACGTTGACTCCGGAATAGAGAAAAAATCTGGTAAAGATACCGGAGTCATTATTGAATTAAAAAGCGAAATGGAATTACTAACATGAGGTTCAGGATCATAGTCAGGTTTGGTTTCAATTTCAGGAAAGGGATAACTTGCCAGAATGTCCAGGCGATTTTCATAACTTGGAGCGTGGTCAAGTTCAAATGTATGTTCTGAAATTGAAGCTGGATTTCCAAAATGACATGATTCATGGGTCCAATCAGTAGAGTTAGGGATATAAGACTCGATCAAAGGTTGACAAGAAAGGCTTTCCTCGCTCTCATTGATCAATTCGCTCAAAAGTGAATCTAACCTACTGATAGGCCGTGTAACAGAATTTGGATTCGGAATCATGTCATCCATACTCTTTGTAATTGGTTCTTCGTGAAAAGATGAGTATGGAAGTCGATTTTGAAAATTATGGTGAAATTGTGAGTCCATTGGATTTTTTTGATTGCTGCTCGGACTCACGCAAGGGTTCTATACTCAAGTCCAGTATTGATGATTGTTCATTTTGAATAGGTGATACTGGAAAAGATGAGTAGGACTCTTGAAAATGTGGTTGAGATGATGAGTCCAACATGTTTTGCATTTTATCACAAAGGACTTCCAAACGCTTTTCTTGCTCAGATTCTTCTTCAATTGGATGCTCTAGAAAAGGAGTATGTGGAGTTTGATGTGGGAAGGATTGTGAATTGAGCAAAATGTGCATTTGTTGTAGGGACTCTTCTATACTCCTTTCCAAATCAGATTTTTCTTCGGGTGGTGGAACAGGAAAAGGAGTATATGAACCAAAATTGGGGAATGAACTTTGTGAAAATTGTGGACAAGGCGGTTGAAAGTTTGACTCAGGGGAGGTGAATCCCCATTGACTCTGTGAAGAGTTGAAATTATGTTGAAAATTATAGTCATAAGATTGAGGATATGGGTCATATTGAGTCGAATAATCCCAACTTGACATATATGATCATATTGTACATAGCCGGTTGGAATTATCCGAGTCAAATGAGGTCGGAGTGAAATATGAATTCATATTATGATTGAAAGAATTATTGTTGTTAAAATCCATATCACAGTATATAAAAAAGAAAACAAACAAACAAGCAAACAAACAAACAAAGAAAAAGAAAAAGAAAAAGAAAACAAGCCTATGCTAGGGTTGACTTAGACCTAGACGACTCCTAACTGGTTAGACTGTCCACAGGGGGTATATTGTCGGACGCTGACCACGAGTTAATCGGCCAGGTAGGGGCAAGATAAGTGGGAGGTATCCGTGCCGGAGCAACGGGCCTAATTATGCCAAACCACTGTTCTTCGAGGTTTCGCCTCTCAATCCCCAACCTTAGACACCGATTTGACAATTGTCAACTTCTAACAGCTTCCCCCTTAGGTCAATCTCCTAAATGAGTCCGAGATGTCCCTAGGGGCCAACGTCTAGCAAATTTTATTAAGGCTTGGGATGTGTGAGTGGGGAGGTGATTTTTGGCTAAGGGAGGGTAATGACTTCCCCACCTTATGTTATTTTGGGTTTTTCCCTTAAGTTAAATTTGTGCAAGTGTGCAATAGATAAGATGAACACAAAAAAGCGAGTAAATCACTAAAGTGTTTGTCCTAACTATATGCAATGCAATATGTACACCTCCTATAAGTATCACAACAACACAAGAATAAAATACATTATATTGGAATGAAAATTGACACGTGCCTAGATGCAAATGTCTAAACCGTTTTAAAGCACCAAATTTCTGTATTTTACTTCTTAAAATTATTTACAGTATATAAGTAATATAAATAAAAATTAGCAGCAGAGTATATGAATGTACAAGAAGTTACCCGACCACACTTGAGCAAGTGTGGACTTCTGCAATGCTAAAATTTAACCGCACAACAAAAAACAAAGAAGAAAAGTTAACAAACTTGTGAAATCAAACACTTCCCATCCCCGGCAAAGGCGCCAAAATTTGATCGGGGTAAAACCGCGCACAAAAGTGTATGTTTGGAAGTTAAGATTTAAAGTGTGTGTGCTTTGGCTTCCTCGATACTTCCGATATAGCATAGAGGCTAAAACGAGTCGAGTCCACAAGGATGGGAGGCGATAGAAGCTTTACCGGTTAATTCACGTGTTTGTTAAAGATTCTTCAAAGTTTTAAAGAATGAAAAGAAAAGAAAGAAAAGAATGAAAAGAGAAGTACAGTGAAACACAAAGAAGTAGGAAACATAGAAAAGAATATGTTTGTGATTTTTGTTATATTTTTAAAACAAAGTAAAAAGAAAGAAAACTCATGGCACTAACTACTAATGACTCCACCAACATGCTAACCTCTTAGTGATAGTTGCCTCACATGTATCATTGGCCATCACTAGTCCTTGGTTCAAGAGCGATTCAAAGCATGACCCATATGTAACTCATCACAACCCAACTCAATAAACAAGTGCAAGCTACACTTAAATCATCAAAACCCGATAAGAGCAAGCATGAAATAAAGTAATGTTAGCTTGTTAGTGGTTAGGAAGTTAGAGTGTTAGATCCATCATCATGAGCCATCAATGGCTCTTGCAAGAGCAAGGCCAAAACGAGGCTATTAGATTCAAGTGGATTATCATAAAAGATGTTAGCAAGTTGGTGGTTAGTAGTTAGTTGCCATGAGAGAAAAGACTAGCTACACATGTAAAAGAGATTAGAGAGAAGAAAACATAGAGAGGTAAAGAGAGCACCTTTCATAGATTGCCACCTTCTATTACAAACACTCTTGCATTCTAAGTATGAACCACTCTCTCTCCCCATTACAAGATCTACAAAATGGAAAATACAAAGAGGGAGAAGAAGAACTAACCTAAACTAAACTAAACTACAACATGAAAATGAAAACTACCCTAAAACTCTGTATATCTCCTTGTTCTGCAATCCAGGGGGTATATATAGGCATCAGGGAAGAGGGGGGCCAGGGGACAAACCCTGGCCCGAAGCGCGGCCGCAGCCGCCGCCATACTGTGGCCGCGCGCGGTCCCGTCTGTCCCCTGTCAGGCCCTGTACCCGGTTTCATCTTTGCAGCCCCTGGTTTTTACAGAATCAGCTCTCTAGGTCAATGGCTATTTTTAATAGGCTTTTAATCACCAATTAAATGGTGATTTAGGGTCTTCTTCTTCATTGCACACCATGGACCTAGAATCAAGGAAGCAAAGCTTTATTAGCAAAATTTAATATGAAATCAATGTGAAGTTGTGATACAAATTATGCAAAATTAGAGACTAATCAACGAGCCTTAATTTCGGTCAAAGTTGCTCTTTGTGCTATCTGCTACTGCAGGACTTCATCATTTTGGGCTTTGAGCTGCTCTAGCCTAGTGATCTCTTCAAGACGCATTGGTTCAGCCGTGGACAGAAGAAGATTGGCCCTCTTGATCATCTCCTTGGCCTTCTCAATTTTATCCTCAGCATCAAGAAGAGCGCTATTGGAAGCGTCAATCGCATATCCAAATTCTACTTTCCTTATTTCTAAGAATTTTAAATCTGAAGATTTTACCTTTGCTGCTTCCTGTGCTGCAAGGTAAGCCTCATGCATTTGAACGACGAGGCGTTCAAGCTTTTCATCAACTGAGGAATCTAAGTCTGAACTGCTGAGATGGCGCCACTCGCCCACGTCCTTCTCAAGCCACCAGAAGCTCAAATGCGGCAGCCTGGTCATCCCCTCCGAAGTCTCGAACGCTTTCAATATTTTGAGAGAGGACTACCTTTAGAGCAGAAAATGAGGTGGTTGAGCCATTCAAGATCAAAGCAACAGATCGCTTTAGGCTCTTGTAGAAACTATCAACCATCCTAGCCACAAATTCTTTCTTGGCTTCAACTACTTCCGATGAGCGAGTAGTCCCAGAAGACAAAGCTTCCACCGGTTTCACTGTCATAACGGTGGAGGAAATGGCAGAAGCACTGGCTGGAGAAAGACGAGGGATCATCGGTGATCGGGGATGAGTCTTCATTGAAACTAGTACACCAATCACGATGGAAGTAGGGCTGGTAACTATTTCAGGAAGAACTGGCTCGATGACTAGCGTTGGAGATGTAGGACTGGTGATTATCCTTAGCCCAGTAGTTACCAAGACAGGTAGCGTCAGAGAAGCCACTGGCATCTCACCAACTGATTTAGCTGGGAGTGGAATTGGTTCCGTAGCCATCATCTCCTCGGCTACCTTAGATTCACTGGTAGGCTCAGACTGGTAAGAGGGCAAATTGTGATACAAGACGTTCAACTCTGCAGCATCCGTAGCAGCTGAAGTACTTGTCTCTTCTCTGAATTTCCCGGGAAGACGTGCTGATTCCCTTGAAGTCGATGCACTCAAAGGTGAAACACCTACAAAAGTACTTTATTGAAACAAGATATAATAATATCAAAAAAGGGTTGCTTACAAATGGTTAAGGTATTACCAAGAGGTGATACCGCCTCAGCAACAGTGTCCCCCAGGACTCCCTCAATGGCAGCGCTAATTCTGGTGGGCTCCATAGAAGAAACCTTGGCAGTAGTGGGAGAAGCTCTAGAAGCGACCTCAGAAAGAATTTCATCCGTCCTAACAGCTTCCATAACCGAAATGTCCGACTCGTCTTCGCTCGCCGAGGGATCTATGAACCATCCTCTGGAGCTTGAAGCCGTTGGGCTCTCTTTCGAGGCACCGACACCCGAAGGACCGACACCGGCCGTGTCACCCTCAGAATCCTCAGAAATGACGAAGTAGCTGGCCTCATCGGCCTCCCAGTAGATGAACAAGGGATCGTAATAATCCCCCTATTTTGCTGCTGCTTCAGTTCCTGAATCACAAGTTAAACGAGTGAGTTGCATGAGATAAGAAAAAAAAATATGTGTAAACATTTGTATTTGTATGTATATATGAGTTGCAAAAAATGGAACTGGTCTTACCCAGGACGGGAATAGCTTTATCAGTTATTTATATCTGCGTCGATAGTTTAATAACTAACGGGACAGGAGGAGGAGGAACTGCAGCTGATTCACTTTTTGTAATAACAGTGGGAGTGTAGCGACGAGGTTTCTTCACCACCCTCTTCCTGCGGAATCCACCTTGCCGCTTCTGCTTGAAGTGGACGTCAGGATCTTCTTTTTTCGCCTCTTTCACTTCCATTTCTTCTATGGATACTGTGCCTACCCCGCCAGGAGCTTCTGCTGGAGCCTTAGCACCTACAACATCTTCAAAGCGAGAGCTTTCAAGGTCCGAAGCCTCACTATCGGCAGTGGCAATGAACTCCGGAATGCTTGGCACCCAGACTCTTTGGCCCTCACCTTTCTCGGTGACTTTCTGCTTCAGTCGCTGGGAGATTCACTTCAAGCCAAAGGAGTTAATAGAAAATCCAGTTGGCGCAAAGCTAAAAATTCTGTACCATTGGCAGAACCCCAAAGTCATCAGTAGGTTTGGGGTCCTCAATGATATGTACAACCGTGCCTCGGTACAATTAGAAATGAAGTACCGCCAAGAGCGAGCACTATCAATTAGCTCCCCATGAAGGCCAGGTTAGTGTTCGGATTGTCAACATATAGTTGGTCATACCCAAACTGACGAGCAAACCAGCTAGGGACGTATGGCTCTAAATAGCAGGTATCTCCGATCCTGTACACCAAGTGAGAAGGCTGGATGCTAACCAGCCATTCGAAGATTTCCCGGCTCAGTGACATCTTTCCAACCCCAATATCCTTGAATTCTAAGCCATATCCCGCATCGCGGATATAGGGGAAGCACCGAAAGAGACTATACACGTGCCGACACAATAGCTTGCGGACCACAGCCACGTAGGTCAGTGACCACAGGGATCCCTCAAATCGACGAAGGTGCACCACCCAAACACCCTCAGGAGGCTCTTCACCAGCCTGAATAATAGCTGGACAGTGAAGAGAGAATCATGCCATCAAGTAAGTATACGACAATCCGATCCTAGGGTTTGGTCCGTTACGGGGTAAGATCGTCCCTTTTTCCCTCTTCGTTGCCTGTGGTTGTAGAAAGCCTCCATCAATGCACGAAGACCTCACTGAATACAGCACACCATCACTGAAAGAAGTCTAAGAGGGTGACCGTGTAACAGACGAACGACCGGCAATAAGAAAGTGGGGAGGACGACATCGCTAGATAGAGATAACACCACACATCTCTTTAGCTAAATTGATAAAAACCCAGCCAAAAGCGCTTTTCGGGACATTGGTTGGCGGGCCTGATGATGAAAGCTTCTGAGAATGTCGCCCTTCTCATAGATGCCATCATCTTCCTCCAGAACAATATCTCCCTGGGAATGCTCCTTCATCCTCTGGAAGATATCCTCGTCCGTAACCCCACAGCGAGCCGCTTCAGGGGCATCCTGCAGGTTGGGGAACAGATAATTCTCCCAACTCTTCGAACTGCTCGAAGCTCCCTTATGATTGCCATGCATGCTTGAGCAGATGTAGAGTGGCACATCAACTCTCGATAGGTCTCGAAGAAAGCAGGCTCTTGCTTTTCCAAAAGCGCCAATTCTGCTTCGCGTGAGAAGTATTCTTCATAAGGGAGATATCCCATTGGCAAAGCAGAGACTTCCCACATCTCATGCAAAGCTATGCCCAATTCTCCTACAGGGGTGAAGAAAGTCCCTGTAGCTGGGCAGTATAATTCGAAAATGGCATAGAAGTTCGTTACGCTCATCTGGATTCTGTAGCAGGTAGCTCTGACAGCCTCTCCAAATCCTCCTCAAAATGGGCCAAGACATATAGGGTTAAATCCCTCCACCAGGCCTTGAGAGGATGAATCCAGCATGGGGTCCTGAAATCAGTGGCTGTATAGTTGCCGTAAAGAACTTATTTCTAAAGGTTTGAGCCATAGCTGAATTTTCCCCCACCTGGATGTCTTGGTGAACATTTCCAGGGGGAAGACCCAGTATGCATTGAGGGGGACCTTCCCTTGTATAACCAGGAGACACAGCTATCAAAATACCCACATGGACTGAGTCAGTGGTCCGGGTCACTTGTCATTTCATCTTCCGAGGCCATGTCACGCATTGGAAGAAGGATAGTGGGAAATGATGCTTGCTGGACCGGAGGTAGTACTTCTCGCCATTCAAATTAAAGATCCACTGCCCTTCCCCAGCTGGCAGCTGATGATCTATTCAGGCGCTGCATCCCCAAACATGAAACCGGGCTTCTGGTAAATCTTCCGGTCGCAGTCTTCTAGAGGAGCAGTAGTCAGAATACTCCTAATTGTACGCTGATCTCCGGTGTAGATCAAGGCACCGCGGCCAGGAGTGCTTGCTCACTAAACAACGAAGCTTATCCCTGAAATTGTAAGCTGACATTACCATTCAAACCCCTAGCCGACCCAAGAAGGCTGTTCAGAGGCCCAGAGGTATAGTGCACTGTAAAGTAAAAAGAAGAAACTATATTAGTCCATTAGCAAAAGAAAAGAGAAGCTAAAGCAAAAAAAAAAAGTTGCTAAGGCATAGCTTCGCTCTCCGAGTGAAGCTAGCCTAGCATTAGCTTTGCCCCGAAGCTCAGCTTCGCACTCTGCATGAAGGCAGAGTGCAGAAAATCACTAAGTGATTAGCTTCGCTCTAGAAGCTTAGCTTCGCATTCTATCGCTTAACAGAATGCAAAAAACCCTAAGGGCTAGCTTTGCGAAAAAGGCACTTGTGCGTAAAGCGACCACAAAGGGCTCAAGTCCTCCAAGTTAACTTCACTTCAGAAGCTTAACTTCGCATTCTGTCACTTGACCGAATGCAAAGAACGCCCTAAGGGCTAGCTTCGCATAGAAACTTGGAAAAGAAACCACTTGGTTTCTAATTTCAAATCGCGAAATTAAAGGGGAATTAAATCCCCTAAAATTCGGTGGGATTAAACTATGGGAGTACAATTCCCTAAGATCACGGGATCATGATGAATCACTCTAGATTTGCCATGAAATAGTCAGAGGATGGCTTCAGAAAGAGAGAAAACTCTCTAAAAAGGGAAAATTCCCTACCCACTATGGGGCATTCGATGATCGAAGGAGGAGACAGCGCCTCCCTAGCAGAGCTCGCTGCCTCTTTGCCTGCGCATCGTTTGGGGGCCATTAAGAACTATGAAGAAGTTCTAAAAGTCTAGAACAAAGAAGAAGAAGGAGAAAGAGATTTGTTCTTGAAAAATTCGAAGTGTTTTAAGAGAAGATAGTTCTCTCTTTCAGCCTACTGGGCTTTTATAGACATGAAATTGTCTAGCTTTTCCTCCTCAAAAAGAGCGCAAGCGGTCGTTTCAAATTAATTTGAAATGGTGCCCAAGTGCCTTCTTCGAGAAGCCTTACTTTAGCTCCGCTGAGAGCTTATCTTTAGCTTCGCAGAAAATTTTATGCTAGCTCCGCTGAGAGCTCGTTCCTAACTTAGTTGGAAACCCATCTTTAGCTTCGCTGAAAGCTTAGCTCCGCTAAGAGCTTTTCTTTCCTTTTTTAGAAAAAACTTATGGGAAAACCAAGTTGGATCACTTAGTACCCGATGGATTTCTCCCAATCCAAGCCAGTCAATTCCAGTTTCTTTTGAAGTTCAAAGTGAAAGACATGGATTAAAGCAAATAAAGACGAAATTTTGTTGATTTAAAAGGGAAGATACATTGATAATACATCAAAATTGTCTTTCATACAATTGAGTCTCTACTCTGACAATTGAGTCTCTACTTTGAAGGCATGCAAGTTGTTCTATCTACTTTTAGGATGAAGTCCCAAGTCCGCCAAACGAACTAGACACAAAAAGGCTTTCCTCTTTCGCGAGGCAGTAATCCTTCGCTTAATGACAGATTTTGCCACCAGGAAGTTGATCTTCTTTGATCAAAATTGGCAAAGGATTTGGTTGCCACTAGAAAGTTAGATTTTTCTTAAATAAAATTGGCAAAGAAAGGATTCGAGACCTTACTGGTGACATCCCTTTCCCATATCTTGTGCAGAGACCCAGCAAAGGTGAGGCATTGGTGAAAATGATACAACACAAATCCACAGCTAAGTGGATCATCGCAGATAGGCGACCGCTGGCCTTCTCTTAGAGTTGGCATCAGCTGCTCCAGTATATTTCTCTTGCTTATGATCAAAGCCTGAACTTGAGAATAAAGATGCATACTTTTGTCCTCCTTCATCAGGTTAAAAAGATTGGGAGCACAGTGAACTGCAACACAATAAAAAAAATGATGAGTTAGCATTAAGCGAAAAGGAAGATGCTAAATTAGAAGTTTTTCGCCCTAAGCAGAGCTGATCCGGATACAGCCTAGCTATACCCTAAGGCTGAACATCGGATTATACAGAAGCAAAATGCTCGAGAACCTGAAAAGGCATTGATGCCTCGCAATAGGCAGAGGATAGCCTCGGCTATATGATAAGGCTAGACTGGCCCAGAGAGGGCAAAATCTTAGCCCCGCCTATATGGCAAGACTGGCTCAACCTCGTAAAGGCCAAGTCCTAACCTCATCTGTATGCGAAGCTAAAATTGGTCTAGAAAAGGTAAGGCCTCACCCTCGCCTATATGACAGGTTTAGCAGGCCAAGACAGGAGCTTCGCCCAGAAAAATTCTTTGCCTGATTATGCAGGATATTAGCTTCGCCAGGAAGCTTAAAAAAAGGCTGAAACCCTTCTCCAAAGATCCGCCAAATGTAGAGACCAAGGGAATTCAATCCCTAAAATAGATGGTAAAGCTAAGAAAATTAAGGGAGATAAACTCCTTAAAGTCACTATTTTATTGGTAAAGTCCCTAGATGACCGAGACTCACCAGCTCTTGGTCGGGTAATGACCAGAGTGAGTGTCCCTACTACTTCAGGGACCTCAGTCTCCTTGCTTGAGCAATGAGGAGATATCATGAACAAACTTTTCAGAAAGAGAAAAGTATGCTTCTCTGAGATGGACTACAAGAGTCCTATTTATAAGCCTCATGGCCTGACCACGCCGCTGAGACTTCAAGCCTAGAAGCGCGAGCGAAGTTAAAGCATTTAAATGCTTAACCTCGAGAAAGAGAATAGTCCCTCTCATTAATACGTACGAATTTAATCGAACTTCGAAAATGGTAATAATCTTCCTCGTAAATACAAGTGAAATTATTCAAATCTTGAAAAAGGGAGCAATCTCTCTCGTAACTCACAAAAGCGGTTAGCCTTGGGGAATGGAACATCGTTCCATCACAGCGAGCGCGAAGCTAGTGCTGATAATCCAACCCTGTTTGGAAGCGAAGCTACTTCAGGAAGCCCAAAAGCGAAGCTACCTAGAAGTGCGAAGCTATACGGAAGCGAATTATTGCAGTTCCTCGACGAACCTATTCCAGCCCGAAAGCGAAGCTAAAGACAAAGTTGAACTCAACCACCAAGGCGACGTTCACATCCATATAACATTGATCATCAACCGAAGCAGTTAAAGTGTTTCAAAATCTGAGCCAATCTATTGAAGATTTATGAAAACTTTGAAGGGGTCTTGTTGACACTCTAAAAAGATAAAACTCTCACATTTATCTTCAACCGGTCTAAACACGTCTAACTTATCAATATTCACAAAAGATAAGTCGAAAAGCTGACGACCAGGGACAAGACAGCGACTTGGACTTACTAATCCAGTAAAGCAGGCAGTAAGTCAAAGTTGTCTTTGAAAAGATCCAAGCAGGCCTAAGATGCTAAGTTAACTCAACACTTAGCCTTACATGAGACTAAGGGGATAGCCTCTGGCCTCACTTTAATGCACTTTATGGCTCCAAATAGAGCTAACTTACAGCTTTGCCCAAAGCTTTCTTGGTAGCTTTGCTTTCAGGCTAACCGTTAGCTTCGCTCGAAGCTTCCAATTTAACCCTGCCAGAGGCTCATTCAGGAGCTTCACGCTAGAAGCTTTACCCTTAGCTTTACTGGAAGGGAAAAAGGGCTTAGTTCCACTATGGGCCGAGTCTTAACTTTGCACAAAGCCTTGAAGGTAACTTCGCCCGAGGCTACGAAGCTAAGTCTTACCTTCGCTGGGGACTATGAGCTAAGTCTTACCTTCGCAGGAGATTACGAAGGTAACTTCGTCTGATGTTCTGAGCTAAGTCTTAACTTCGCATGACTTAGTTCCGCAATGAACTTTACTCGGTCATCAATTGACTGTTTCCTATGGGGGATTCATGAGTGAACCCGACTAATTTAGTAGGATTAACGCCACTTTAAGTGGGCGGTTACACCTGCCCACTTTGTCCCACATTAAGTGGAGACAATTAAGCCACAATGGAAGGAACGCGTTCGCACGAACCCTCTCGCCTCACGAAGCTCGCAAGTAGCTTCGTTGCAAGGTCATTTGCAGCCTCGTGTGAAGCTAAAGACTGATTTAGCCTTGCTAAATTCAAGGGGGGTTACACTCCATTTTGGCCATAAATAGTCCCTTGCTGAGCCAAGGAGGGACACGCACGGACAGAGAGGACAAAAGGGCTAACGGGCTAGAAAGAGAAGATTGGCTGAAGGACATTCAACCAGAGATTCTCTAGAGAGTGTTCTCTTATTCTCCTGCTTCCAAATACTCAATTTTCAGAACCAAGCGAGAAGGAAATCCTATTAAGAGGCAGCTTGATCGTCTGATCGATTGCGTCGTCAAAGGGAAAAAGTGATTGCGCACTGATCATATTCCTACCGACATACTTCTCCAGAAATCTCAGAGGAGATTTACCTGTAATTTTTGTCTAATTACTTGTAATTTTGCTTCTCCACCTTTTTTGTAAGTTTCCCCACGAATAGCACCCTTTTTGATGGAAAGAAGTTCTGAAAAGCTCTCGTGCAACCCATGCTGCCGCGTCAACGTCTCATGAAGACCCATCGGGTAAAAGCGCTAATGCACGACCATAGAGACGGTGAAGGTCAATTCTGTCATCCTCCTCCTCTCCAAAATATGCAATTTCAGGTTGTCGGGGTTCCCCGATAACCCATGTGACTTAATCGGAATGCTGAACGTCGATTAAGGTGCCGCGTCGACAACAGCTCAAAGATTTTACAGAGATAATTTGTCCTGTAGATTCAGAACGTGAGGATGATACTCGCGTTTCTTTTAAGCGACGCGAGGACCGCGTTTCTGTCCCAGAACGCGAGTTTCTTCAACATTGCGAGGTCCGCGCTAAACGCGAGGTCCGCATTTTGATTGCTCCAAAATGTGAGGCCCGCATTCTGTTTGTCCCAAAACGCGAGGATCGCGTTTCAAATCAACGCGAGGTACGCTATTCAACAAAGAAACGCGAGACCCGCGTTCAGCCAAAATCCCTCACCCCGAGGGGTTCGAGGCTAGTTCCTCAGACGTCCTCTCAACAGACCAGAGGGACTACCTGATAAGGAAGAGGAGCGTCCATTAGATCACCCTGTTGACACTCTAAAAAACATAAGATTCCTGACTGGCCTGAACAATGTCAAAACTTGTTGACATTTACAAAAGACAAGTGGCAGACAAGCTGACGACCAGCTTTTACCCATCTCTGAAGGACAAATAAGCAACTTGGACTCTACTGATCCAGTGAAGCAGACAGTGAGCCCAGATTATCTTTGAAGAGACCTAAGCAGGTCTACGATGCTAGGTTAGCTTAACATTTAGCATCACATGAGCCCGAGGGGATAGTCTCATCTGAGAGGCTAAGTTTGTCCAACTTCGCCTTGAAGCTGTTCAAAGCTCTATCAGTGAGCTAACTTATAGCTTTGCCTGAAGCGCTCATTTAACTCCGCAGAGAGTTAGCTTCGCTCGAAGCCACATGCAACCACGCAGAAGGATGGTCGGTAGCTTCGCCACAGATGTTTATCCAGTTCCGCTGAAGAGCTTTCTTCTGATTTCGCCAGATGCTCCTTCTATCTCCGCTGTGAGCTCAACGCGGCAGCTCCGCTGCGGGCCTTTCATGGCCACCTTTGACCAATTAAATCTCCAGATGAGATCAAATCTATTCAAGATCAATCTAATCGAGATCAAATCTGAGATCAAATTTGACAATTGTTTACCATAATCTCTTGACTCTCCTAAAACAAGTAAGAAGATCAGGGGAGATCTTTCAGTTATTTGGAAAGAATCAAAGCAGATCAGGAGATCAACATTACCTGCTATTCCTAACTTCGCACAAGCTGATTCTAGCCTCGCGGCAAGGCTACTTTCCAGATTTAACAGATTGACTCAATCTGTTTTCAGATTTTCAAGGGATAATTATATCCCTGCTCTCCCTATAAATAGCCCACCAGAGGTATACGAAGATACACACGCACAGAGAGAGAGGCTGAACATGCACAGAGAGAGAGGCTGAAAAATTGAGGAAAGAGACGGTTAAACAGAGATCTATTCTCTTGCTTCTAAGAATTCAGAGAACTACTTCTCTTATCAGGGCGCTAATACCCTAAGATCCTCCTCCTCTCAAGGAATTTTCGGAGCCAGGCGAGAAGGAATTCCCAAGCGGAGGCAGTTTGAGTAGTAACAAGAGGGTTCTACCAACCTTCTGTTCTCCGATTCCCCGAACCAGGCGAGAAGGGAATCCCGTCAGGCAGCAGACTGACCGTCTGATCGATCACATCGTCAATAGGACAAAGTGATCGCGCGCTGACCAGACTTCTACCGACACACTTCTCCAGAATCTCAGAGGAGATCTACTTGTATCTTTTTATTGCAAAAGAATTACTTGTAATTTAGCTCCTCGACCCTTTTTTGTAAGTTTTTCCCTTTGCAAAACTAATGGAAAACAAGATGGCGACTCCGCTAGGGACTACATTCTCCACTGTTGAGAATTAAGTGTCGTAATGCAACGAACAGACCTTCAAGTCTACTTCTGAATTCAAGGAAGTCAGTGTGGCCAGAGTCCCTCTGGTTAAATCTTTGAAGCAAGTCTCTGTGGAGACAGATAAGGCTCCCTGCGAGCCTACTACGGTCCTCTGGCGCAACAAGAAAGCAGGTCCGCAATGCAAGGGTCAGAATCTTGAGCCTGTTACCTTCGAAAACCTAGTCGTTCAC
>JAVJIF010007786.1:0-184601 GCA_038442645.1 Agave tequilana | reverse complement strand
AGAAGTGTTTGCATATATATAATAAATTAGTATGTGAGTATATTTGTGTAAATAAAGGAAATTCAATCAAATATAAAGAAATACCATGATATTGTGTTATTGAATATTTAAAGGAAGGGGGTAGGTATGCATGAGAGGGGGTTGATGTAGGGTTAAGATTCACCTTGGAAGAAGTGTGTGTATGTGGCATGATGAGATGAAGAGAGAGATTGTGAATTAAGGGTAATATCTATGTAATAGGAGGGGTTTTGTGCATAATGAAAACCTATTTCCCTTAACTCTTTCTCTCTCTCTCTCTCCACTCTCTTTCTACAGCTGTGAGCTGAGAGCCTTCTTACCCTCTCTCATTCTCCAAAATTCCCAAACCCAAATCCCAAATTGAAACTAGAATTTCATTTTACAAAATTCCATTCTTTCTCAATCCTCTCTCCCTTTCTTAGATCTGGCCGAATTCTGGCGAGGGGAGGCGGCCGGCAGGCGTGCGCCGTTGCAGCCCCGGTTGCAGCAAGCGGCGGCTGCAGCCTGCGGCAGCAGCTGCTGCTGCGGCTGCTGCAGCCAGCGACAGCAGCCTGCTGCTGCTGCCAGCGCGGCGTGGAAGCGACGACGAGCGGCACACGCAGCGCGGGTGGTGCGGGGGACAACGTCACTAATGGTGAGGGAGTTTCTTTGTTTCAGAATTTTGTTTTGATGAAATTTCTGAAATTAGTCATGACTCAATTGGATTTAATGTGATAGAGATGATAATAATCTCATCAGGTTTTATTGGGTCAATCAGGCAATTAACCTTGATTTAATGTGGTAAAAGAAAAGGTAGAGAGGCTATTGTCTAACCTGGGCAAGGAAGATCTGGAACCATAATTTCGTTTAAGAAGAGGACATAAGCCTAAAGCCTACTAAAGGTACCTTGAGATATAATAACCAACATCCATGGAATAATAAGAGGAAAAAAAAAAGAAATTTCTCAAGACTTCGTTAAGAGTGGTGAAGTTTTATTAAGGTCTAGATCATTCAGCTTTACCATGTTTTTTTTATTTGACACTTAGATGATGCCATTCTTTCTTATTCTTCAGCTCCTTAAAGAATACAAACTGCAAAGAGGAACTATTCTATTCCAGAAATTTATTTGATAGCTAAAAGAGTTTCTTATATAATGTCACATAATAACTTTATTTCCAAACTGTTAGCTATTGCAAGTCATGTGTCAAAGATTTTACTGGGTAAAAGGTGGTCAATATAATAACATGAGTGTAACAGTTTTATAAGTACAATTGCCAAGTAAATTTAACGATCCATGACATAAGGAAATTAGAAGTTATTCTCCAAATTGAACAACTGAAAATTGAGTGCAGAGTAAATTGCCTAAGTTAGATAGTTGATAATTGGATGGTATTTTAGATTCTAAGGGGCAATCGATTTTTCGGGGAGGAGTAAGTGAACAAAATGCTGAAGGTTCATAAGCCTAAAGTGCATGTCCTCTCGTTGAGATTCATGAATAACTCTTCGTCCCTAAATTATTAGAAATTCATGATTTGATCGAGGCTCAAGTTATTAATTTCTAAATCTAAATCTAGAAAATCTTGTTGGTTCTAAAGCCGATTTAGGGTTCCTCTCATGTATAACTGGTTTATAACAATTGTAAGATTTACAAATAATTATTGGTATCGAAACTCTACAAGATTTTTCTTTAATTAATTATTTTCGGGCTACTTCTATTATTACTCTGTGTTCGAGTGGTTTCACGTAGTAAGACAGGATCAAGTCGCGAGTGTGAAACTCTCAATCTTATAGTAAGCAATAAGTTTACTGACTCACTCAAGACAGTATATATCAACTACATGGATGAATCTAAATTAAGACATTCACAATTTGAGTCACTCATACCCAGTAAGATCATGAACACCTAAATTCTAATTTTTAGCATTGTGATGCAAGTGTTTTTGGTCACTGTAGCCTACCAATAGTTAAGACATAAATATTGGATGCATCAATTTTACCTTTAAGTGAGGAAAGGATGTTAATACTTTCATGAAGGATAGTCTCCAATTATTATTGTCTATGATGATCTGCTAGGGAACACTGAAATGCCATACATTTCTGAAAACTCTTGAGTATAGCCCCATCATATATATATATATATATATATAGTATATATATATATATATATATAATATATAATATATATATATATATATCTATATATTATATATATATATATATATATATATATTGTATATATAGGACCTATAAGAGTTTTACCTTGGTAATGAATATCTTGTTTTACTAATTGTCAGCTTGAATTTTAGATAAATGATTAATTAGCTTAGTGTTGAGTCATCAAGAACCAAGTTGTGTTTAGCCCACTTCAATTTCAAATCTCGGTATGTTCGGTGTGCAAACTATTCAAATGAGTCCTATGGGCTATCATAGTTTTCCCTATAGAGGAAGGAGGGACTTATTCATGTTATTAGAAATGTCACATTAGCTATGATTTAACCTAGCTATGTAAGACCCACCCTTGATCTTGGGTAAATTGAATTAGCAATTTATGCCTTGGAAACTCTCAGCCTTAATTGTTCTCGAGTACTTGTAAGGAATACCATTACCATTCTTTATTTTGTCCCTCTTGAATTTAACTTAACAGCATGGTAAATCCGTAAGCTTGAAAATCTTGGATAATCGAGTAGGTTGCCAATCACGGTAAATTTAGAATCTTGTTGACCACCGTAAAACCCAACTAATTACTCGATCTATATTTTCAGATTTATGCAGTGTATAATTTGAGATATAAATGTCTGATGATCAAGTTACAGTGATGCGTGTCTCTCTACTGAGAGCTTGGGGTAACGTATCAATGAGTAGGCAAATCTAATATAGGCAATGAGTTATGTGTGTGTGTGCTGTGCGCGCGTTAGTACTTGCATATGTACAGGTTGCATACATATATGTTGGTACACAGGTGGTAGAGTATTCAATTACTTATGCATGATTAGAAATGAGTTAATAAGAGGTTATGACAACTCACTTCTTACACCGATTCCTTCTTCCAATCTATTTACAATCTGTGCGAAGTTGATCATCTTGAGGCAACTTAAAAATTCAAACTTGTAGCCCTCATGGTTGTGCTCATCCCTCGGTGAGAGATGCTTATCCCGCATCACATTTTGGTGTTGTACAATCTCCACCCCCTTCAGTCTCTAGTGAATCGATAAAATGATATCAATCATCATCTAGTAATTATGACTTCAATGCTTGTCGATCCATATTCCCATATTGTTGTATACTATATGAAATTCGAGATGTGTGAGTGTTTTGGGTAGAGTTATGTTGAAATTTGGTTGCTAATAATGGGTGAAACAACATGCTTTATGAGATAACTCTAGTATGGTAATGGGCGTGTGTATATAAGTTATTACTAGAGCTCCTTTGAGGAAAAAAATGATAATTCTTGACAAAGAAGAGTCTTATATGAATTTCATGAACTTTTAATAGTTTGTAATTTGGATTTAAACTAGTGATTAACTCTCTTCAATCTTAAACAATAACCCCAGTAAAATGGAATTTGGGGGGTATAGCTTGATTGGGATTTAGTGAGCTATCTATAACTAACAAGCATGATAAGACTCCAAGAATGGATTCGTAGTTAATCAAATTAATAATCAAATGACGGAGTACGTAAGCAAAATTCGTATCCATGTATAAGGCCTAACTATATACGTTAAAGAATATGCATTGGGAGTGCAAATAACACTGTTGTTGATAGAATGATTGATATGATGGCGAATGGCTTGTGTGTATCACATTGTATATGATTATTACATTCATTATATATAGGAGGAAGGGGCCGGGCGGGAGCCGGTAGGAGGGGGAAGACGGTGTCATTATTCCATTGTGGTGTGTGTGTGTGTGTGTATATAGAAGGAAGGGGCCGTGCGGTAGCCGGTAGGAGGGGGAAGACGGTGTTATCGTGATGCTATATTTACATATATATCGGAGGAAGGGGCCGGGCGTGAGCCGGTAGGAGGAAGAAGACGGTGTTATCACATATATACATAGATTGGAGGAAGGGGCCGAGCGGGAGCCAGTAGGCGGGGAGAAGACGGAGAATCTCACATTCATTGGTGATGTGTATATCACTAAGTATGATATTCGAATACTGTGAAGTATAGTTTGATTGTGTAAGATTTGTATTATCTATATAGGTAAGCTATACGTATGATGATATAGGGTGATATTGTGATGATTTATCACCGGGACAGATAAGTATCCCCATAAAATTTTGAGTATGATTGTTGCACTTCATATATGATATATGCGATGAGTGAAATACTTGCTGACAGTACTTATGGCAGAATCATGTATAAGCTATAAATAGCGGAGCGAGTATTTTTATTGAATTCCTAGGCCATGTAATATGCAACAGAAAAACAAAAGAAAGTAAAAAAAAAAAGGAATCGGTTACTAGACAAGTTAGACCATCACACAGACTATATAGATCATTGTGTAATTATTCATTAAAGGTATTGCTTTTCCTCGCTCTGTTTTGGTTCATTTATATTGCTAAAATTGTTGAAGAAAAACTTGCACTTACTTACTTGTGTTTTCTTCCCTTGATACATTTTGATTCTCCACTCACTGAGCTGTCGAGCTCACTCCCCTACAGACTGTTATGTTGGCAGGTTGCATTGTGGCAGGGGCCTAGTTTAAGCTGCGAGGAAACTTTGCTTGGAACCCGTTTTCTTTTTGTGTAATTCAATCGTGTTGAAATTCTTGAGTATTAGTGCTTATTGATGTTATGGGTTAGATGTGAGATAGACAGTTGATCTTGTATATATATATATGTTCAGAGGTACTTGGAAATAGTTTCATTTCAAGTTGGCATCAGATATAGTTCTATTGATTGGTGATGTTGAAATATGTATTCTTAAGGATGTACTATGGAGTTAATTGTGATGATCATCATAAGTGGAAATTGTATCAATACTGCACTATTTTGTAAAACTGAGAGGTGTACTCTCGAGCTCATTATGTTCTGAAAATTTTTTGAATGCTATATATGGATAAGTAGGCGAGGTAAAGCCGAAATATCTTCGTGATTGTCTAGATGATTTTGAGTCCAATTATATGATTGGATTGAGAATAAGTAGGCTGATGTTAGCCGAAATTATCATATTTGTATTGGATATCATATCCGACCAGTATTTACAAAGGAGATGCTGCCGAAATTTTAAGAAATTATAGATGATTATGATAATCCGTTGATCAATAAAGATGTTTATATTAGTTGAGGTTATTAAACTGGGACCGTTACAAACTGCCTTAGGCGGAGCTAAGACTTGGCTTATGCTGAGCTAGCCCATCATCACTGTGCAAGCGAGGCTAACGTATGCTTAACTGAAGCACCACTGGATCGGATATGAACTGATTCGCCCTAAAGAATTTAGCATTTCACTTTTGCAGCTTCTTCTTTGATTTACTGCTAACCTGTTTCCAGTTTGCATTGCAGTGAACTGTGCTTGCCAGTCTTTTATCTTGATGAAAGAGATCAGAGACTTGCCTCTTGATCTTTCAGTTGAAACTTTAATCCTAAGCAGGAGGAACATACTGGAGCAATTGATGCGTGTTCAAGAAGAGGTTGGCAGTTGCTTATTCGAGATGATCCACTTCGGGAAGGGGTTGATAGTCGCTTATCCTAGATGATCCACTTTGAGAAGGCGGACGTTACCTGTAAGGCCTCGGATCCTTCTTTGCCAATTTTAATCAGAGAAGATCCAGCTTTCTGGTGGCAACCGGTCCTTTGCCAATTTTCATCAAAGAAGATCCAGCTTTTTGATGGCAAAATCTGCCATTAGGTGAAGGATTACGGCCTTGTGCAGGAGGAAGGCCTTTCGTGTCCAATTAGTTTGGTTTGGAAGTAGATAAGACCATTTGTATGCCTTTAGAGCAATGATTCGGTTGTACGAAACACAACCTTAATGTAGTAGTATCAATGTATCTTCCCTTTTGAATCAATAAAAGTTTATTTTCTGCTTATCTGCTTTGTTTCCCTCCCTTTCCTTTTGAATTTTGAAGGCAATTGGGATGGACCGACGGAGCTAAACTTCCTGCGAAGTTAGAGCCGAGCTTTCAGTGGGGTTAAGGTTCATCTTTCGGTGAAGTTACTCAAACGTTGCATTAGGTCGACGCTGAACTCATGGCAGAGTTAGCCCTTAGCGGGGCTGAAGTAACGCTTCTTTGGAAGGCGCTTTAGGCGCCTTTTCAAATTAATTTGAAACGACTGCTGCGGTCCTTTAGAGGAGGCGGAGTTTTAGGCAGTCATTAGCCTATAAAAGCCTGATCGGGCTGAAAGAGAAGGCACCACTTCTCTTTGAATTTTAGAGAACTGTAAATCTCTTCTTCTTCTTTCTCTTATGTTTGGAATTTCAAGAACTTCTTCAGTTCTCCAATGGCTCCTAAAAGACGAGCAGGAAAAGAGGTAGCAACCTCTACGACGGAGGGACCCTCTCCTCCTCCGGTCATCGAACGACCCATCTCGGGTAGGGATATTTTCCTTTTGTTCAGAGATTTTCATCTCTTCTTGAAGCCAATCTTTCGACTATCTCATAATGAATCTAGAACAATCCATTGTGCTCCAGTGATCTTAGGGAGTTTAAGTCCCTTAATTTCCCTTGATTCCTTGATTGGGAATCTAAGATCCGAAGGGATTTCTTCTCCAAGCTTCTATGCGAAGCTATCCCTTAGGCGGTTCACATCCTGTTGGATGATAGGATGCAAAGTTAGCCTTAGAAGTGCGGTTGGAAAAGGACCTTAATGCCCTTGAAATAGTTTTTTAAGCAGCAGTATTCTTCTGACGAAGTTGGCTCTTGGGGCTCTGTCGCGTTCTGTTATCCGAGGTCAAGCTTCCAGAGCGAAGCTACTACTTAGATATTTTTCTGCATCATGCCTTCATGTGGAGTGCGGAGTTAAGATGCAGCTGTGAAGCTGAGCTTCGGGGCGAAGCTATTGTTAGGCCAGCTTCGCTTGGAGAGCGAAGCTATGCCTTAACAAAAATTACATTCTTGTTTTAGCTCTCCTTCAGCCGATGAACTAATCATGGTTTCTCCTTATTTTTGCAGTGCACTATACTCCTGGTCCTCTGAACAGTCTCTTTGGGATAGCCAGGGGGCTGGACGGCAATGTCAGCCTGCAGTTCCAAGGGCAGGCTTCATTATTTAACGAGCGGAGCGCTCCTGGTTGAGATGCACTTATTCATGCTCGGGATCAACGTACTATGAGGAGCATCTTAACTACTGCTCCCCTTGAAGATTCCGATCGAAGAATCTATTAGAAGCCCGGGTTCATGTTTGGAGATGCAGCACCAGACAACGATTACCAGCTGATAGCCAGAAAGGGGCAGTGGATTTTTTAATTGGATGGTGAGAAGTACTATCTCCCATCTAGCAAGCGGCATTTTTTCTTGTCCTTCTTTCAATGTGTGACGAGGGCTCAGAAGATGCAGTAGAAAGTGACTCAGACTACTAACTCTGTTCATATGGGAAAGTTGATAGCTCCGTCCCCTGGTTATATGAGGGCGGGTCCTCCTCGCTGCATATTGGGTCTACACCCTGGAACGTACTTCTGGACATCCCAGTGGGAGAAAATCCCGTGGTGGCTCAGACTTTTGGAATCAGTTTTTAAGGTTCATGGCAATTATCCAGCCACTGATTTTAGGACCCCAGGGTGGATTCATCCCCCAAAGCGTGGTGGAGAGACTTGACTCTATATGTCCTTGCCCATTTTGAGGAGAATTTGAGAGGCTGGGACTCTACGAGGCCGTTAGGGTGACCTGTTATGGCATTCAGATGAGCGTAGTGAACTTCTACGCCATCTTTGAGTTGTACTGCCCGGTTACAGGGACCTTCTTTACCCCTGTTGGTGAATTAGGCATGGCTCTGTACGAGATGTGGGAAGTCTCTGCTCTGCCTTTGGGGTCTCTCGCATATAAAGAATATTTTTCGTGCGAGACGAAATTGGCACTTCTGGAGAAGCAGGAGCCCGCTTTGTTTGAGACTTACCGGGAGTTGATGTGCACCTTTACATTTTCTCTAGCATGCATGGGAGCCATAAGGGAGCTTCATGCAGTTTGAAGAGCTGAGGGAATTATTTGTTCCCCGACCTAGAAGGTACTCCCGAAGCAGCTCATTGTGGAGTTGCAGATGGAGACATCTTTCGTCGGATGCAAGAGCACTTTCAAGGGGATTTGGTTCTGGAAGAAGATGACGGACCCTATGAGAAAGGTAATATTCTTTGGAGTTTCCACCACCAGGCTCGTCGGCTGATGTCCCGGAAGGCACTTCTGGCTGGCTTTTAACGGTTTGGTTGAAGAGATGTGTGGTGCCATATTTGTCTGGCGATGACATTCATCCGATTGTCTTACTGCCTGCTGTTCGTCTAGTCCATGATTGTTCTCTTGGACTTCTTCTAGCCACGGTGTGCTGTATTCAAAGAGGCCTTCGTGCATTGATGGAGGCTTTCTGTAGGCCACCAACAACGAAGCTGGAAAAGGGGACTATCTTACCACGCGACGGTCTAACCCCAGAATTGGTTTACCATATACTTATTTGATGGCATGGTTCGCCCTTCACTACCCCTCCATCATCCAAGCCAGAGAGGAGCCCCCAGAGGTGTTTGATAGGTAGTAAAAAGTGCATATTTTTCAATACATTTACTATCACATTTTCATATTTATTCATATAATTCTGTACATTTACTAATATTTTATTATTTATTGTGTGCAGGCCTTGAGAAATAAAATAAAGGAATAAAGCCTTAAAAGAAGCCTAAAAGCCCATGTTAAAGCCCAATGTAAAAGTTGCAATTATCAAATATCAAAATTGCAATTACTAAGGGCAATAGTTGCAAATACTAAAAAAGAGGGAAGGATAGACTTCTATTCAACCCTAAATACTTGCAGGATGAGGATAAAAGCTAAAGAAGGATAACAAATTTGTTGTTAAAAGATATTGGAAGATTTGGATTTAGGGTAACTTGCTTCCCAAGTATCCCGAAAATCCAAAATAAAGAGTCGAGATACAACTTCCAGAAGAATCAACCCTGATGGACGGACCATAGGAGGCCACGCGCGAAAGCGCGTGGCCATCAGCTGCCACTTGGCCGCAGAAACGCGGCCAAGCCGCGTTTCCGCGGCATTCCTGTCTTATCTGGCTACCAGTTTTCGTGGAGGAGTCGTTCTGGGACTCTACTTCCTTCTGCACCTATAATACCCCTGCAGAGAACCGAGAAGGGCGTCCAGCGCAGTACAGGGCCAAAAGCTAGGGTTTTTAGGCTTTCTTCTAGTTTGTAGTTAGGTTTCTATTTTTCTTTTGTAATTTCTATTTTTTTTAAGAGAGAGAGAGGCCTATGTTGAGCGTGACACCGATGTACCCTCCTCTTTTCTGCCATTGATTAAAGCAATAAAGGTAATATTTTCTTATGTTCATTGTTTTACTTTTCTTTTCGTTTTCTTTTCCTTTTCTTTTCCTTTTCTATTTTATCGTTGTTGTGGTTGTTGATGAGCATGCAAGTGATTTCCGAAGCACAAGTATAACGAGTCTTAGCGAGTGCCAACGATACTTCATGGAGATGTTCTCCTCCTCAAGGTCCGTATCACTTCATTCTTGCCCAGCTTGATGATATAATGCGAATAGGGGACTGAGCTCGATCCTATGGTTTATGCATTGAACGCCTCCTAAGCAAGGTAGAACATGTAAGGTTTTCACGTATTTTCTCAACCAAACTAAGGTAATTGTTTCTTTCTTTTCTTTTATTTCTGTAGATTAAGTCACCAACACCTCATCTACCAACTCTTTCTTTCCCGACTCATTGTACATACCGCTTCTATTTCTCCATCTTCTTAACCTACCGCTTTCTTTCTAACCTAACTTTTCCTTTTAATAACTAAAAAAGAAATTTTTATAGAACTTACTTAAACGCTTTCATCGCTAGTCCCTCCCTGAGGATCACGACCCGCATAGCCATTGCTACAGCGGATTAGAATTGAGTACCTTGCACATCTTTATTTCTAAATCTAAAATTCTATATTTTGTGTGTAGAAAAATCTCAATCAAAATTTTGGCACCATTGCCGGGGAGGGACGGTAAGTTTATCTCTAAAAAAAATATTAACTAATTCTTTTATTCTTTCTGTTTGCAGGTTTGGAGAACAGGAAACAGCAGCAAGGATATATAGCAACTCTGTGCTTCTGCCTCGAAGGCAGAGCAGCAGAGCCTACTACAGTGCCGCGCAAATGCGGCAATAGCCGCGTTTCTGCGGCCTTAGTAGTGAACTACTCACTAAGGTTTCTGCAGGTTGCTGTGAATTGAAATATTTGTTTACTGCTCTGTTAAATTTTGTTCTGTGATAAACCTGTACACTGCTAATAAACCAACAGTAAAATACTTGTTGAAAAAGATAAAAAATTGATTAGACGTTTGCATTTTAGGCACGTGTCTTTTCAATTCCTTATTTTTACTGTTGAAGAGTGCTAGAGCAAGGTACGTTCGCATTGCATGTAGAATAGGACTCATCTCTTGGTTGATTTTCATCGCTTTGAGTGAATCTTATTTACATATCTTGTACATTTGCACAAACTTATCTTAAGGGCACTAACCATAACAAGATAAGGTGGGGATTTAATCACCCTTCCTTGGCCAAAAAATCAGATTCCAAGCACTCACTAACCAAGCCTAACTAAAAATGAGTAGACGTTGGCCCTAGGGACATCTCGGACTCAATTAGGAGATTATCCTAAGGGGGAACAGTGTTGGAATTTGACTCCTGCCAAATCAGTGTCTAGGAAGGGGATTGAGGGCCGAAAGCCCGAAGATTGATGGTTATTTAATTAAGGAACGTCTTTGACGAAAATCCTCCCACCACTCTTGCCTTGACCTGGCTGATTAACTTGTGGTCAAAGTCTACACCCTGCCTCCTGTGGACAGTCTAACCAGTTAGGAGTCGTCTAGGTCATAGGTCTACCCTAACTTAGATTAGAATTTTTTTTGTTTTCTTGTTTGTTTTCTTTTTCTTTATTTGTGTTTGTGTGATGGCCTATAACAACAATTTTTCAATTTTAATGAGGATCCATATTACACACCAACTTTTTTTTCGGATATTACCAACCCGGCATATCATAACTTTGACCAACCTAGTGTGCCGGAATGGTCTTATCCGAATGAATATAACCCATACCCCCCATCTTATGACCATAATTTTCATACCACTTTCGACTCTCCACAGAGTTCATGGGGTTTTGCTTCCCCCGAGTCCAATTTTCAACCAACTTGTCCTCCATATTCACCTTGTCCACAATATTCCCAAGAGTCATACTCAAATCCACCCATTCAGAATAGAAAACCATCTATCTGGAAAATGATGAGTATGCAGGAGTCCAAGCAACAATCACCATCAATCTTAGACATGATGACGCGTGAGTCCACCGACTCACAACATCATCACGATTGTCCCAACAACACTTCCTCTTTTCAAGTTGTTGATTGTTGCACTAATGTGCATATAATGTCACATTTCCATACTTATTTTAGAATAAAAGCCTGCATTGTCCTAATTATTTGTCTAATTTATTTGCAGGCCCAATCCTTAAGGAGATGAAGAGAAATGAGCCCAAAAGCCACCAGAATTCTGAATTAAATCAGAGTTAATTCGCACACACAAAATCAGGGCAAAATCAAGAGGTTGAAACCGGTTGAGAAGAATCCTCTCAGAATCGATCGGTTAAAGCCAAGAATCCAAGGCCATTTCGTCAGAATCCAGAGCTCAAACGATAAAACCAACAAAGGATAAAGCCAGAAGAAGATCCCGGGATGACCCACCAACAGGGTGTGGCCATCTGGCCACACCCTTGCCGCAAAAACGCGGCAAAAGCCGCGTTTTTGCGGCAATCCTGGGGAGTTACGGGGAGCGTGAACTCCCCCGACCTCCCCGGGATCTTGGTGGTTGGGTATTTGCCTATAAAAGGCCATTATCTGCACTAAAAAGAAACCATGCAGATTAGGATTTTAGACTAGTTTTTCCATTTCTTAGTTTAGGTTTTTGTTTTTCTTTTTCATGTAATTGTAATTTTCATTTATGTAAATAAGAGGAGATCAGACTTTCATCGAAGAACAAGAATGAAGCTAGAGCTGGAGTGACACTGGTGTAAGGTTTTATTTCTTTTCTTCGATTGTTATGAAATCAAATCAATGCTATTTCCTTGTATGTTCTTTTTAGTTCTCTTCTTCTTTTCTATTTTACCTTTCTTTTTGGTACAACTGCCTTCCAAGTGAGTCTAGAAGTATCGAAAGAGCCTTGCCATTGCGAGTGCCATCGATAGCTCATGACGATGGAGTAGAGTCTCTCTCTGTATCATTTCATTCTTGAAGTAGTCTTGATGATGTAATGTGGATGAAGACCAACACTCAAATCTTATGGGCTATGCGCTGAATGCCTCCACTTCAAGGTAAAATCGTCGCTGCAGACTCAAGGTAAGCTTTTGACGAAGAGAAGGTAAGCAATTGTTTTTATTTCTTTTCTTTTATTTCTGTAAATTAAATCACAAACACAATACCTTTTCTAAATCATCCTTTTCACTTCCTTGTCGCTTTCTTTCGCCGTTTTCTGATTTTTCCACCTTCTTACCTCTCGCTTTCTTCTAACTTTAACTATAACTTTCTTTTTCATTTTTATAACTTTAAAACAGAGAAGAATCTTCGCTTATTTTCATAAGATTTCAATAAAACTGTAAACGCTTCCATCGCAAACCCTCCTTGTGGATCACGACCCGCATTAGCCACTTGCTATAGCGGAAGTATTGAGCACTTGCATATTTCCTTTCTTAAGTTCTATAATCTCGTATTTTTTGTGCAGGTTTACCTCAATCAAATTTTGGCGCCGTTGCCGGGGAGGGTAAAACGGTTTTTATTGAAATCTGAATTTTTATTGCAAATTTTTTAGAACTAAACGAATCTTCTTCTCTATTGCAGGTTATAGGTTGAAGAAAACAGGAACTTTGCATTGCAGTGACATATAAGTGGACCTGGGCCTCTGCTCTCGAAAGCAGAGACCAGGATCCCTCCAAATTGCCGCAAAATCCTGGCTTTTGCCGCAAATTTGCGGCAATAAGGAGTGCACTACTGATCATTTTTTCTACAGGGTCTCTGATTCTGCAAAATACTTCTGCTGCATTACTTAATTTCCTGTATTATTCACCCTATACCTGCTTAATAAAGTCAACAGTAAAAAAATTGGTTGTAATCGTTAAAAGTTGATTAGACATTTGCATTTTTAGGCACGTGTCTTTTCAATTCATTTACTTTTACTGTTGAAGAGTACTGGAGCAAGGTATGTTTGCATTGCATCTAGAATAGGACTATCTCTTGGTTGATTTATATCGCTTAGAGTGCATCTTATTTATCTTGTACACTTGCACAAAAACTGATCTTAAGGGCACCACCCAGTAACAAGATAAGGTGGGGATTTAATCACCCTTCCTTAGCCCAAAAATCAGAATCCAAGCACTCACTAACCAAGCCTAACTAAAATCGAGTAGACGTTGGCCCTAGGGACATCTCGGACTCAATTAGGAGATTATCCTAAGGGGAACAATGTTGGAACCTAACTCTTGCAAAATCAGTGTCTAGGAAAGGGATTGAGGGCCGAAAGCCCGAAGGTTGGTGGTTATTTAATTAAGGAATGTCCTTGACGGAAAACCTCCACCAACCTTGCCCTGACCTGGCTGATTAGCTTGTGGTTAAAGTCTACATTAGACCTCCCGTGGACAGTCTAACCAGTTAGGAGTCGTCTAGGTCCTAAGTCTACCCTAACCTAGGCTAGAATTTTTTCTTTTTTGTTTATTTATTTGTTTGTTTTTCTTTGTTTGTATTCTATTGTGTGATATGGACTATAATAATAATTTTTTCAACTACAATAATAATCCATATTACACACCGGCTTCATTTTCGGATATTACCAACCCGGCATATCATAACTTTGACCAACCTAGTGTGCCGGATTGGTCTTATCCGAATCAATATGACCCATACCCCCCATCTAATAACTATAATTTCCATAATGATTTCAACTCTTCACCGAGTCAGTGGGGATTCACCTCCCCCGAGCATAATTTCCAACCACCTTGCCCTCCTTCTCCACCCAGTCCACATTATGTTCAAGATTCATACTCAGTTCCACCCGTCCAAAATAGGAAACCATCAATTTTGGAACGGAGTATGCGTGAGTCCAAACACAAATCCCAAAATCTGATGGACTCACAATTTCAATACCACTTCCAAGACAACTCTTCATCTTTTCATCAAAACAATGAACCCATCAATTATGAAAAGATGCTAGAAGCCATGACTCATGCTCAAAATGCTAGAAATCGTGACATAGATATGATGGTCGAATCTCTACGTTCCCACCGTCCTGATGTCACTTACCATTCTGTTAGAGCCAAAGAGTCATGTTGTTTTGGAAATCAAGATTCTATTTCAGAACAACCATGTGAACTTACCCAAACTCCACATGATATTGATAGTTTGGCTAGTTTTCCTTTCCCTGAAATAGAACTTGAAAATGATTATGATCCTGAACCCCAACTTAGTGATTCAATTCCATTTCCTGATTCGATTATGACTCCGGTACCTTCACCTGACTTCGATCTTTTCCCGGAGTCAACATTGGATCCTGTACCAATTCATAAAGAAATTGAATCACCCATCTTTGAGGATCATGTTGAACTTGACCAACTTTACAATTTTAAAAATCCCATGGATAAATTGGCAAGTTCTCCATTTTTTGATATTGAACTCAATGAGATATGTGACCTAGATTCTCACATATGTGATCCAGTTCAACTTTCTGAATCAATATTGACTCCTGTTTTATTACCAAACTTGAATAATATTCTAGAGTCAGTTTTGATTCCTCCACCTATCATTTCTGAACTGGAATCACCCACATTAGGTCACATTCCATTGTTGGAAAATACATGTGGACTGGAGTTTCAATTTCTTGACTTGGACCTGCTTCTTGAACCAATTTCGACTCCTGAACCTTTACTTGACTTAAGTCACCTTCCTGAGTCGGTATTTTCCTGTCCTTCCTGAGTCCAAGTCAACCGTTCTATCATTTCATACTCCATTCTGGGACGAGGTGGTTGACAAATTTGACTCCGAAATTAGTTATGGAATATGGAAATTAGATGGGGTCACATACTTAATAAAAATCCTTAATGGACACATCTTTTTCATGGGTTATATTAGTGTAATTTCTGGTGGGTTCCTCCGAGACCCAAGAAAAGTTGATTGGGCCATGTTTCGTGGACCAATCAGACCACCACCGGAACCACCACCTTAAGGTAACACTTTCCTTCCCTGTCGTCTTTTTCATGCATCTATGCATTAATTCATACATTGAGGACAATGCATGAGATAGGTGTGGGGGAGGGTCTAACATAACTTTTCTTTTTCTTAAAAAAAAATTAACATTTTTCTTTACTTTTAAAAACTTTTTGAAAATAGAAATAATATTTTGACTTATTTTTGTAAGAAATTAAGTTAATTTTAAGGAATAGGAAAATCCAAATTAGGACTTCTTATACTTGGTCAAAATAAGATTATTTGTTTGATTTATAGAGTTAGGAAGATAATTTGTCAAAGTAATTTAGTCTTGATCTTTACCTTGATGAAATATGCACACTTCATACACTTACACACTTAGGGTTCAAAAACAAAGATTCTTATGCCTTATAAAAAAAAAAGAAAAGAGAAAAAAAAAGAAAAATAAACAAATCTAATTATTGATTAGCTAGGTGCTTTGGCCTAAGCAAGCCTTAGTATTTATGCGAAAGATAATTAGATAAGTTCGAAAAAAAATGATGAATAAATCTAATTATTGATTAGCTAGGTGCTTTGGCCTAAGCAAGCCTTAGTATTTATGCGAAAGATGATTAGATCCTCTGATTAAGCTGGGTATTTGTGCCTAATAAAGCATAAGTATTCACGCCTAAAAGGGATTCATATAATAAAGTCCTTAGTTTTGTGGCCTTGTTTGCTCGAGTCCTTAAGTCCTAGGGGTGTCTTCTAACCTGGTGCCCTAAGACCGTCTGGTTTGGGAGTCATCGATTAAAGGCTCGTTACATGGGCAGATTAGAAAGCCTAAACTAAGGAATAATACCACCAAATATATATATATATATATATATATATATATAAATAAATAAAATAAGTCATAAGAGTTAGAGTTAATGAACCCTTAGTCAAAATTTTCACAGTCACAAGGTGTATATGACTTAGGGTAAAGTAATAGACTAGATGAGAAGTACAATTTGACTCCTTACTTTGATTGATAACAAATTTTTGAATAGAGACTAAGTTTAGGAATGAAAGATTCGGGTTCCTATAACTTATAGATTGCTTAGATCTTACAATCATATTTCAAATATTTTTATCTTTCAAAATGCTTTTCGAAAATACTAACTCTTTATTTCCCTTTCTTTATGGATTTTGTGGGTGCAATCCGCTGAAAACCCTCACGAGACAAAACTCGTCCTCTAGGGGGAACCTAGAGGTTTAACGGCTTGTTGCACATGCTCAGTGCAATCGCGTGACCTGCGAAAGTGGTCCAATAATCCTTAGTATAGTTTAGTTATTTTGCTCGAGGACGAGCAAAAGATAAGTATGGGGGTGTGATTGGTCACTAATGTTGCATATTTAATGTCACATTTCCATACTTATTTTAGAATAAAAGCCTGCATTGTCCTAATTATTTGTCTAATTTATTTGCAGGCCCAATCCTTAAGGAGATGAAGAGAAATGAGCCCAAAAGCCCACCAGAATTCTGAATTAAATCAGAGTTAATTCGCACACACAAAATCAGGGCAAAATCAAGAGGTTGAAACCGGTTGAGAAGAATCCTCTCAGAATCGATCGGTTAAAGCCAAGAATCCAAGGCCATTTCGTCAGAATCCAGAGCTCAAACGATAAAACCAACAAAGGATAAAGCCAGAAGAAGATCCCGGGATGACCCACCAACAGGGTGTGGCCATCTGGCCACACCCTTGCCGCAAAAACGCGGCAAAAGCCGCGTTTTGCGGCAATCCTGGGGAGTTACGGGGAGCGTGAACTCCCCCGACCTCCCCGGGATCTTGGTGGTTGGGTATTTGCCTATAAAAGGCCATTATCTGCGCTAAAAAAAGAACCATGCAGATTAGGATTTTAGACTAGTTTTTCCATTCTTAGTTTAGGTTTTTGTTTTTCTTTTTCATGTAATTGTAATTTTCATTTATGTAAATAAGAGGAGATCAGACTTTCATCGAAGAACAAGAATGAAGCTAGAGCTGGAGTGACACTGGTGTAAGGTTTTATTTCTTTTCTTCGATTGTTATGAAATCAAATCAATGCTATTTCCTTGTATGTTCTTTTTAGTTCTCTTCTTCTTTCTATTTTACCTTTCTTTTTGGTACAACTGCCTTCCAAGTGAGTCTAGAAGTATCGAAAGAGCCTTGCCATTGCGAGTGCCATCGATAGCTCATGACGATGGAGTAGAGTCTCTCTCTGTATCATTTCATTCTTGAAGTAGTCTTGATGATGTAATGTGGATGAAGACCAACACTCAAATCTTATGGGCTATGCGCTGAATGCCTCCACTTCAAGGTAAAATCGTCGCTGCAGACTCAAGGTAAGCTTTTGACGAAGAGAAGGTAAACAATTGTTTTTATTTCTTTTCTTTTATTTCTGTAAATTAAATCACAAACACAATACCTCTTCTAAATCATCCTTTCACTTCCTTGTCACTTTCTTTCGCCGTTTTCTGATTTTCCACCTTCTTACCTCTCGCTTTCTTCTAACTTTAACTATAACTTTCTTTTTCATTTTTATAACTTTAAAACAGAGAAGAATCTTCGCTTATTTTCATAAGATTTCAATAAAACTGTAAACCCTTCCATCGCAAACCCTCCTTGTGGTTCACGACCCGCATTAGCCACTTGCTATAGCGGAAGTATTGAGCACTTGCATATTTCCTTTCTTAAGTTCTATAATCTCGTATTTTTTGTGCAGGTTTACCTCAATCACAAGTCCACTCACAAAATGATGCACCAATTGACTATGAAAAGATGCTTAAAGCCATGACTCAGGCTAGATTAGCTCGTGATCATGAAATAGTTATGATGGTTCAATCTTTACGTTCTCACCGTTCGGCCGATTCTGCTTTCGCTGACCACTCTCTTAGAGCCGAAGAGTCACGTTGCTTTGGACAATAAGATTCTAATTCAACACCATCATTTGAGCTTGCCGAAACTCCATTTGATAGTTTGGCAAGTTATTCCTTTCCTGAAATAGAACTTGAGCATGAATATGATCATGATCCCCAACTTGATGATTCAATTTTACTTCCTGATTCAATAATGACTCTGGTGCCTCCACCTGATTTTACTTTTCCCGAGTCAACATGGATCCTGTGCTAATTCATCATGAAATTGAATCACCCATTTTTGATGATCATATTGAACTTGACCAATTTTACAATTTTGAAAGTCCCATGGATAAATTGGCAAGTTCTCATTTTTACGATATTGAGCTCAATGAGATATGTGACCTAGATTCTCAAATCTGTGAGCAAGTTCAAATTCCCGAATCATTATTGACTCCTGTTTTGTTACCCGACTTAGGTAATCTTTTAGAGTCAGTTTTGATTCCCACACCTATCATTCCTGAACTTGAATCACCAACATTGAGTCACATTCCATTGTGAGAAACTGATTGTGGACTTGAGTTTCAGCTTATTGATTGGACCCACTTCCTGAACCTAGCCCGACTCCTGAACCCTTACTTGATTTAAGTTTCTTTCCTGAGTCGGTATTAGTTCTCATACTTCTGACGTCCAAGTCAATCATTCCATCTTTCACACTCCATTTTGGGACAAGACGGTTGACACAATTGACTCTGAAAATAATTATGAAATATGAAAATTTGATGGGGTGGAATTGTTTAAAAATAATCATACATACATTTTAGTGGGTTATACAAGAGAAATTTCTGGTGGGTTCCTCCAAATACTACATTATCTTGATTGGGTAGCAACGCTTGGCCCAATTAGACCACCACCGGAACCACCACCTTGAGGTAACATCTGCCTTCCCTTTCTTCTTTTTCATGCATATATGCATTCATTCATACATTGAGGACAATGCATGAGATAAGTTGGGGGTAGGCTTTACTAACATACTAACATAGTTAGAAACTAACCAAAATTTGCTAATAAAAATTTTTTTAAAAAAGGACAATATTTTGACTTATCTTTTGAAATAAATCTAAGTTAGTCTTAAGATTAGGAAAATCATGATTAGGATTTCTAAAAACTTGGTCAAAATAAATAAATTGTTGAATTTTTAGGTATAGGAGGAGAAATTTAATAAGTAGTTGTCTTAATTTTTACCTTAATGAAATGTGCATACCTAATGCATATCTAGGATTCTAAGACAAAGACCTTGTGCCTCATAAAAAATTATTAAAAAAATTCACCAATTAAGCTGGATACATGTGCCTCAAGAAGCATAAGTATTCACGCCTAAAGGTGAGTTCTAAATAAAATAAAGTCCTTAGTTTTGTGGCCTAGTTCACTCGAATTTGAGTCCGCGGGGTGTTTTCTCACCTGGTGCCCTAAAACCGACGGTTTGGGAGCCACCGACTTTAAGTTCGCTACATGGGTGGATTAGTAAGCCTAAGAAAACTGAGAAATTTTATATATGTATTAACACATCTAATAGTCAATTAGTTAGGTATGAGGGCCTCAAGAAACCTTGATACTTACACGAAAGAAAATTAGATGAGTTATACATATTTTTTAAAAAAATAATATATATATATATATATTCATAATAATAAAGAGGCATGAGAGTCCAAGTTAAGGAATTCCTAGTAAAAATTCATAAGGATGCATATGATTTTTGGTAACGAAAAAGAATATACACAAATTCAATTTTGATCCTTACTTAAAATGGATAACAATTTACTTTATAAAGACTAAGTCTAAGAATGAATAAAAATGATAATCTTAAAACTTATAGACTACTTAGTCTTTTCAAAAGTATTTCAAATATTTTCCTTTTTATGAATTTTGTGGGTGTAATCCGCTGAAAACCCTTATGAGACAACACTCGTCCTCTAGGGTAACCTAGGGGTTTAACGGCTTGTTGCACATGCTAAGTGCAACCGTGATTCCTACGAAAGTGAGTTAGCTAGTTTAGTTTTTCTTTTTTTTTTGATTTTTACTCGAGGACGAGCAAAAAGATAAGTGTGGGGGTGTGATAGGTAGTAAAAAGTACATATTTCTCAATACATTTACTATCACATTTCATATTATTTATATAATTCTACACATTTACTAATATTTTATTATTTATTGTGTGCAGGCCTTGAGAAATTAAAATAAAGGAATAAAGCCTTAAAGAAGCCCAAAAGCCCATGTTTAAAGCCCAATGTAAAAGTTGCAATTATAAAATATCAAAATTGCAATTACTAAGGGCAATAGTTGCAAATACTAAAAGAAGAGGAAGGATAGACTTCTATTCAACCCTAAATACTTGCAGGATGAGGATAAAAGCCAAGAAGGATAACAAATTCATTGTTAAAAGATATTGGAAGATTTGGATTTAGGGTAACTTGCTTCCAAGTTATCCCAAAAATCCAAAATAAAGAGTCGAGATACAACTTCCAGAAGAATCAACCCTGATGGACGGACCAGAGGAGGCCACGCGCGAAAGCGCGTGGCCATCAGCCGCCACTTGGCCGCGGAAACGTGGCCCAAGCCGCGTTTCCGCGGCATTCCTGTCTTATCTGGCTACCAGTTTTCGTGGAGGAGTCGTTCTGGGACTCTACTTCCTTCTGCACCTATAAATACCCCTGCAGAGCAACCGAGAAGGGCGTCCAGCGCAGTACAGGGCCAAAAGCTAGGGTTTTTAGGCTTTCTTCTAGTTTGTAGTTAGGTTTCTATTTTTCTTTTGTAATTTCTATTTTTTTAAGAGAGAGAGAGAGGCCAATATGAGCGTAACACCAATGTACCCTCCTCTTTTCTGCCATTGATTAAAGCAATAAAGGTAATATTTTTCTTATGTTCATTGTTTTACTTTTCTTTTCGTTTTCTTTTCCTTTTCTATTTTATCTCTGTTGGTTGTTGATGAGCATGCAAGTGATTTCCGAAGCACAAGTATAACGAGTCTTAGCGAGTGCCAACGATACTTCATGGAGATGTTCTCCTCCTCAAGGTCCGTATCACTTCATTCTTGCCCAACTTGATGATATAATGCGAATAGGGGACTGAGCTCGATCCTATGGTTTATGCGTTGAAAGCCTCCTAAGCAAGGTAGAACATGTAAGGTTTTCACGTATTTTCTCAACCAAACTAAGGTAATTGTTTATTTCTTTTCTTTTATTTCTGTAGATTAAGTCACCAACACCTCATCTACCAACTCTTTCTTTCCCGACTCATTGTACATATCGCTTCTATTTCTCCATCTTCTTAACCTACCGCTTTCTTTCTAACCTAACTTTTCCTTTTAATAACTAAAAAAAGAAATTTTTAGAGAACTTACTTAAACGCTTCCATCGCTTGTCCCTCCCTGAGGATCACGACCCGCATAGCTATTGCTACAGTGGATTAGAATTGAGCACCTTGCACATCTTTATTTCTAAATCTAAAATTCTATATTTTGTGTGCAGGAAAATCTCAATCAGTGTTCGAATGGCACTTCTCCGTCGATTCGAGGGGTGTTCGTGGTCACGGACTTATGTGGCTGCGGTCCGTAAATTGCTGTACCGTCATGACGTCTATAGCCTTTTCCGATGCTTCCCCTACATTCGTGATTGGTTGCTAATGTTGCATATTTAATGTCACATTTCCATACTTATTTTAGAATAAAAGCCTGCATTGTCCTAATTATTTGTTTAATTTATTTGCAGGCCCAATCCTTAAGGAGATGAAGAGAAATGAGCCCAAAAGCCCACCAGAATTCTGAATTAAATCAGAATTAATTCGCACACACAAAATCAGGGCAAAATCAAGAGGTTGAAACCGGTTGAGAAGAATCCTCTCAGAATCGATCGGTTAAAGCCAAGAATCCAAGGTCATTTCGTCAGAATCTGGGGCTCAAACGAAGAAACCAACAAAGGATAAAGGCAGAAACAACTCCCAGGATGACCCACCAACAGGGTGTGACCATCTGGCCACACCCTGGCTGCGGAAACGCGGCTTGGGCCGCGTTTCCGCGGCTTTGTTGGGGAGTTAGGGGGAGCGTTTGCTCCCCCGACCTCCCTGGGATCCTGGTTGTGGGTTTTTGGCCTATAAAAGGGCAATTGTTGTGCTGAAATTGGAGGCCAATGCAGATTAGGATTTAGCCTAGTTTTAATTCTTTATAGTTTAGATTTGTCTTTTCTTTTTATGTAATTTGTATGTAACTTAGGGTAGAAGAAGATTCATGTAAGTAAGAGAGAGGGGCTGATGTTGAGAGTGACACCGACGATGTACCCTACTCCTTTCTTCCATTGTCTCTGCAATTAATAAAGGTAAAAGTTCTTTTTATGTTTGTGTTTTCTTTTGTTTCGTCTTCCTCTTCTACTTTACCTTGGTTGTTGTTGTTGAGTGTACAAGTGAATTCCAAAGCAAGTATAACTAAGCTACGTGAGAGCCAGCGATAGTTCATGAAGACGTTCTCCTCTTCCAAGAACCGCATCACTTCGTTCTTGCTAGGCTTGACGATATAATGTGCACGGGGACTGAGCTCGAGCTTATGATCTATGCGTTGAATGCCTCCGAAGCAAAGGTAGAACATGCAACGGTTTCCAGGTACGTCATCACTCAACCTCGGTAAGTATTTCTTCACTTTTCTTTACTTCTTTTCTTTCTTTCTTAGTTTAGATCACCAACCACTTCTTCCAAATCGTTTTCATTCTTCTTTCAACTCCATTTGTACATAGTCGTTTTTCTTGTTTTCTGATTTGTCCACCTTCTTTATCTCTCGCTTTCTTCTTAACTTTAACCTTTAACTTTCTTTTTCTTTTTCTTAACTTTAAAACAGAGACGAACTATCGTTTGGTTTTCAATAAGATTTCAATAAAGAACTGTAAAGCTTCCATCGCAAACCCTCCTTGTGGATCACGACCCGCATAGCCACTTGTTATAGCGGAAGAATTGAGTACTTGCACATATTCTTTCTTAAGTTCTATAATCTCGTATTTTGTGTGCAGGTTTGGCCTCAATCAATTCGCGATGCAGGCTATGGTGAAGAATTCAAGGATGTAGGGGAAGGGCAGACGTCATTGAGTCGGGGAGTCTTTGAATGGCTGGTTAGCATCCGGCCATCCCACTTGTTGTATAGAAGCGGGGGCACCTGTTACCTAGAGCTCTATATTCCGAGTCGGTTTGCTCGTCAGTTTGGGTATGACCAACTGTATGTAGGCAATCCAAACAGCAGTCTGGCCTTTATGGGGAGCCTCATCGATGGAGCTCTTGCCTGGCGATTCTTCATTGCTGACTGTACTGAGGCACGACTGTGCATACCGCTAAGGACTCTTAGCCTTCTGATGACCTTGGGATTCTGCCAGTGGTATAGAACCTAGAACTCCACACCCACTGAATTTTCTATTAATTTCTTTAGTGTGAAGTTTATTTCTCAGCGGCTGAAGTGGAAGGTCACTGAGAAGAGCAAGGGTAAGAGGGTCCGCGTTCTAGGTCTCGGGGAATTCATTACTGTTGATGATAGCGAGGCCTCGTATGCAGGAAGTCCTCGCTTTGAAGCAGATACAGGTGCTGAGGTTCCAACAGCTGCTTCTAGTGGGGTAGGCATGGCCCCCATAGAACATGTTGATGTGGAAGAAGTGGAGGAAGAAGACCCTGACGTCCACTTCAAGCGAAAGCGGGAAGGCGGGTCTCATAGAAAGAGGGTAGTGAAGAAGCCTCATCGCTATGCTCCTACAGTTATTGCAGAGGCGAATCATCTGCAGTGCCTGCTCCTCCTGCTCCATTAGTCCTTAAGCTGTCGGCCTATAGGTAGACCGCTGATAAAGCTGCTCTGGACCTGGGTATGATCAACTCCGTTCTTATAATACACTCTTATGTATTCCAGACAGCTCATTATTTGCTTTATGATTCAGAAACTGAGGTGGTGAAAGACCCGAGAGCTGAGGCTGCCGGAGAATAGGAGGAGCATTATAATTTCCTGTTTACTTATAGAGAAGGCGATGAGGCAGGCTATTTTGCCATCTCAGAAGAATCTGGAGGTGATGCGGCCGATGTAGGTCCTTCGGGTGCTGGGACTTCAAAAGGAAGTCCCGTAGCTTCTAACTTTTGGGTGGACCACCGAGGGTTCGGCAAGTGAAGGTGGGCCGACCATCCGTGTTGACTCTGCCAAAGACTTTCCTATGGATCCTGAGAGGACTGAAGTCATTGTTGAAGGACTTCAGGGAGAGACTGCGACCAAGGCAGTCGAGATGATACCATCTTTTGGTAGCATTTTGCTCTTTCGTGAATGATTTTCTTCTGATATTCATTACGCCTTAAACAAAATCTCGCTACAGGTGTTCCACCTCTTGGTGCATCGATTTCGAGAGAGCCAACCAATCTTCCTAAGGGAACCAGGGGTGAAGCAAGTACTTCGACCGTGGCGGATGCTGCTGAGCTAGAGGCCTTGTATCACGGTCTGCCCTCCTATCAACCAGAACCAACAAGTGGAAGGGGGATTGAGGGAACAGTAGTTACGGAACCATCCTCGCTTCCAACTATATCGGTAAGTGAGGTGCCATTGGTTTTACCGGTGCCGCCTATTTTCCCAAGCGCAGAGCTGAAAGTGATTACCAGTCCTACTTCTCCAATATTGGTGGTTGAGCCAGATCTCCTAGAAATAGTCACCAGCCCTACTTCAGTTGTGGCTGGTGTACTGGTTTCAATGAGGACTCCTCTGAGATCACCGACGATCCCTCATGTTGGTGCAGCCAGTGCTTCTATTATTTTCTCCATAGTTACGCCAGTGAAGGCAGTGGAAGCTCTGTCTTCAGGGGCTGCTCATTTGCCAGGAGTAATTGTGGTCGAGAACGAATTTATGGCTGAGTTAGTCGACAGCTTTATAAGAGCTGGAAGCGATCCATTGTTTTGGTCTTGAAGGGCTCGACTATCTCATTCTCTGCTTTAAAGGTGGTCCTCTCCCGAAGCATTGACAGTGTCCGAGACTTTGGAGGTGATGACCAGGCCACCACATTGGAGCTTCTGGTGGACAGACACAGAAGGATGTAGACGAATGGCATCGTCTTAGCCATTCAGATCTGGAGTCTTCAGTTAACAAACAGCTTGCGCATCTCGTTACTCAAATGCATGAAGCTCATCTCGCCGCTCAAGAAGCTGTTAAGGTAATTTCTTCTGATTTGAAATCCTTGGAGATAAGGAAAGTAGAGCTCGGGGATGCCATAGACGCTTCTATCAGTGCTCTTCTTGACACTGAGGGTAAAATTGAAAAGGCCAAGGAAATGATCAGGAAGGCTAATCTTCTTTTGTTCAAGGCTGAAACAGTGAGTCTTGAAGAGACTGCTTGGCTTGAGCAGCTTAATGCCCAGAATAACGAAGTCTTGTGGCAGGAGCTAGAACAGAGGGCAACCTTGGTTGAAATTGAAGCTCGCTTGGCCCAGACAACGAGCTTTAATGAGGCCGAGTTGAGATCGCAGGCGCTTATCAGGGTTGCTAAAGAGAGGAAGACTAGGCTTGCCACTCTTGAAGAACGGATTAAGTCCTATGAAGCGTTGTCGTAGCTTGTAGTCTGTGCATTCATGTATCCCTCTTTTGGAATCAATAATAAAAAAAAGTGATTTTATTTGACTCCCCTATTGCGTTTCCAACTTGTTTTATCTTCTGAATTCTTACTTTCAAGTTGTATTGTAGCCCTTTAATCAGCGGTGATAAGCTGAGAGAATTAATCACACATTAAGAAAATAGTCCTTACTAGACTAAAAGAAGAGACTTGGCTATCTGCCAGTTCAGAGGTCGCAATGATATAACCGATTGAGAAGCCACCAAGCTCAAATTTTGTCATATAATAACAAAGAAATAGTCCTTACCGGACTGAAAGATGAGACTTGGCTATCTGCCAGTTCAGAGGTCGCAATAACGTAACCGATTGAGAAGCCACCAAGCTCAAAATTTGTCATATAATAACAAAGAAATAGTCCTTGCCGGACTGAAATATGAGACTTGGCTATCTTCCAGTTCAGAGGTCGCAATGACATAACTGATTGAGAAGCCACAAGCTCAAAATTTGTCATATAATAACAAAGAAATAGTCCTTACCGGACTGAAAGATGAGACTTGGCTATCTGCCGGTTCAGAGGTCGCAATAACGTAACCGATTGGGAAGTCACCAAGCTCAAAATTTGTCATATAATAACAAAGAAATAGTCCTTGCCGGACTGAAATATAAGACTTGGCTATCTGCCGGTTCAGAGGTCGCAATGACATAGCCGATTGAGAAGCCACCAAGCTCAAAATTTGGATGGGACTTGGAAGAAACTGTCAGAGGTATATTGTTAACGTGACAACTAGAGAAGTCTACTAAAGACTGAGTAGGACTCAGAAACTTGCTGGGGAGCTAGGAAATGAATCCCATAAAAGATCATATGTCAGAGGTGTAATGTTAACGTGACAAAAAGGAACTTTGTAAGAATTCGGAAAGCAATTTGTCAGAGGTGTAATGTTAACTTGACAAAAAGATATGCCAGAGGTGTAGTGTTAAACATAGCATAGAAAGATCTCATTTTCACTGAGAAAATCGAGGAGATCACTGTCATAGGTTTAATGTTAACTTAACAGCGAAATGGATGCCAGAGGTGTAGTGTTAATCTTATCATGAAAATGTCTCATTTTCCTTGAGAAAATTGAGGAGATCACTATCATAGGTTTAATGTTAACTTAACAGAGAAATGGATGCCAGAGGTGTAGTGTTAAACTTAGCATGGAAAGGTCTCGTTTTCCTTGTGAAAATCGAGGAAATCACTGTCATAGGTTTAATGTTTACTTAACAGCGAAATGGATGCCAGAGGTGTAGTGTTAAACATAGCATAGAAAGGTCTCATTTGCACTGAGAAAATCGAGGAGATCACTGTCATAGGTTTAATGTTAACTTAACAGCGAAATGGATGCTAGAGGTGTAGTGTTAAACTTAGCATGGAAAGGTCTCATTTTCCCTGAGAAAATCGAGATCACTGTCATAGGTTTAATGTTAACTTAACAGCGAAATGGATGCCAGAGGTGTAGTGTTAAACTTAGCATGGAAAGATCTCGTTTTCCCTGAGAAAATTGAGGAGATCACTGTCATAGGTTTAATATTAACTTAACAGCGAAATGGATACACGGTATGAGCGATTTTGATCAAAAGTGTTAACTTGACCGAGAGATACATTTACTGTTAGAGGTGCTTGAACATAACAGTAATTCTAGTGGATCTGTCGTCTTTATATGTGGTCTTACCATTCTATAGATGAGAATTGGTAAGTGATTTTGGAGAGGGAATCAAATAGGAACATGTCCCTTAAGATTTTTAACAAAACCTTAGCTGTCAATGGGTTTGATATGCCTTTACCAACTACCTTTTGAGTCGGGCTAGCCATGCTATTTCCCTCAGCATGATAAGTTGTCGAGGACTTATTTTGGGCTTAAAGGCCAAAATTTCCCTCTATCCTTAATCGTGGAATCAAATGGGAACAGGTCCCTTAGGATTTTTAGCAAATCCTCAGCTGTCAACGGGTTTGATATGCCTTTACCAATTACCGTTTGAGTCGGGCTAGCCATGCTATTCCCTTCAGCATGATGAGTTGTCGAGGACTTATATTGGGCTTAAAGGCCAACATTTCCCTCTATCCTTAACCGTTAAAGGTGTTGGATCATTCGGTTAATGTATGTGTAACCTTGATTCTTCTTTGAGATGGCCAGTGTATGATCAGCTTCCTACTGGTTTATGGTTTGTATGATCCTGTCTGTAGGAAGAGAGGAGCGCTCCTTTCGCATATCTTGGATTCAAAGATCTTGATCAGAGGTGTAATGTTAACTTGATCATGAAAAAGATCCTTATCAAGGATAATACTTCTTTAAGAACTTGTCGTTGATTAGCATCATGAGTAAATCACCCTCTGAAGTTATAAGGCGATATGCTCCATTTGAATAGACTGTTTCTTTTACAAACGGTCCCTCCCATTTGGGCTGAAATTTGCCTTTGGTTTTGTGCGTCATGATCATTGGTCGTCTGACGGCTAAAACCAAATCTCCTTTCTGAAAGACTCTTTATTTGAGTTTCTTATTGAAGGCTTTTGAGATCCGAGCTTGATACAACTCAATGTGCTGCTGAACTTGTAACCGCTTCTCATTTAGGGCTTTGAGCTCTTGAAGACGCAACCGATCATTATCCTTTGATGTGATCTTAGTGATCAGAGCGACTCGTAATGATGACATCTGAATTTCTAACGGTATGACTGCTTCACACTCGTATACCAGGGAAAAAAGGCGTATTGCATGTCAGGGTCCGAACCGTGGTTCGGTAGGCCCAAAGACATTCCCTAAGCTTTTCATTCCAATCTCACTTATTTGAGGAAATGAACTTTTTGAATAACTTAATGATTGTCTTGTTGAATGCTTCTGCCAAGCCATTAGCGGCGGGATTATAGGCAGTTGAAGCCACATTCTGAATTTGGTACTTATTGCAGAATCGATAGAATACCTGGCTTATGAACTAGGGGCCGTTATCATGGATGATCCGCCTAGGGACACCAAATCGATGAATGATATGGTGTTTGACAAATTAACCACATTAGAAGTTTTAACTTCAACTAGTGGTATCGCTTCTGCCCACTTTGAAAAGTAATCAGTTATCGCCAGGATAAACCGGTGTCCTTTTGTCAAAGAAGGGCTGATTGGCCCTACGACATCGATTCCTCATGCTTCGAATGGCCATGAAGCAACAGTTGGGTGGTGCAACTCGGAGGGCTGGTGTATGAAGTCCGCATGAATTTGGCATGCTTTACACCTTCGCGCATACTGGATGGCGTCGGCTATCATGGTTGGCCAATATATCCAAGCCTGTGCAATCGATCTTTAAGTTTTGGACCTGGCTGATGAGCTCCGCATATGCCATCGTGTGCTTCTTTAAGCACTTCTTGTGCTTCTGAATTAGAAAGGCAACGGAGGAGGACACCGTCATATGAACGACGGTAAAGTTTCTTCAGAGTTGGATCATAGTAAAAACGGAGAGACCTTCGTCTGATAGATGCCGCTTCTTTAGGATTGTCTGGCAGCAGATCATGTAGAGTATAGTCGATGAAAGAAAATCGCTAATCTCTCGGCTCAAGATCCGTCGAGATATTATAAACCTCTCTGGTTCTTAACATATGTTTAGAGCGGACAAGGTGTCGAGTCGTCACTGTAAGGTGATACTCGGTGTCAACTGGCAAGGCTAGTGTGTTGCTAATGCAGCAAGAGCATCTGCCTTAGTATTCTGAGATCGAGATACATACCCGATGTAAAAGCCATCAAACAGATTAGCCATTTCGATGACCGCGTGATAATAAGGCACCAAGTCTTCGTGACGGACCTCGTATTCACCTTTAACCTGATTGATAATCAATTTTGAATCGCCATAAGCTTCAAGGTAGCGTACCCCTATTCCATAGGCGAGCTGAAGACCAATAAGTAGAGCATTATATTCTGCCACATTGTCGGAGCATGATTCCGTCAGAGAAAATGCTCTAGGAAGGATGTGATTATGTGGAGAGAAAACACAACCCCCACGCTGACAATGATCCTGCCTTTAGGGCCTATTCGTGATGCTCCATCGAAGAACATCTGTCATACTTCATTTTCTGAAGTTATATTAGATTCAAAGACTTCATCTGGAATGTCTTCGTTAAGTTTTGAGTTTTCCAGGATCGGATGAGCAGCCAAGAACTCTGCAAGGGCCTGGCCTTTAACCGCCTTTTGAGGAATAAAGAGCTTATCGTATTGAGACAAAAGAAGCACCCGCTTAGCTAATCTTGAATTCAATGATCCTGGCTTCGTCATGAGAAGACGCAAAGGATTCACTCTGAAATTGACATGTATGGTTTGGCCAACCAAATAATGTTGTGTCTTCTGAACGGCAAAGACAAGAGCTAAGCACTTCTTCTCAATAGGATTATAGCGAGATTCTGCCCCTATCAGAGTCCTGCTCAGATAATAAATAGCCTATTCGTGACCATTGTCGTCTTTTTGAGCAAGCAGGGCACCAAGAGAATGGTCCATAACTTTCACATAAAGTAAGAATGGTTCCCTGATGTGGGAGCTACTAAGGCTGGAGGTTTTGTGAGATATCTCTTGATATCCTCGTAAGCTTCCTGACAAGCTTGATCCCATACAAAGGAAATACCCTTTTTCATGAGTCGGGTGAACGGTTGACAGCGGCCTGAGAGATTTGCGATGAATCTTCTAATATAAGCCAGTCTACCTTGTAAGCCTCTAAGCTCTTTGAGATTCCTAGGTGGATGCATGTTCTGAATGGCTTTGACTTTGTACGGGTCAAGATGAATTCCTTTTGATGTAACAATAAATCCAAGGAACTTGCCACTCGAAACCCCCAAGAAGGATTTTGTCGGATTCATCTTCAGTTGATGAGCCCGCATTATGTCGAACATCGTTCTCATGTCGTGAAGGTGGTCATTCTTATTGCGACTTTTGACAGCAATGTTGTCGACATAACATTCTACCGTTTTTCGGAGATGATCGTGAAAAATTATTTTCATTGCCCGTTGATAGGTTGCTTCCGCGTTCTTTAATCCGAACGGCATCACGGTGTAGCAGCATACCCCCAATGGTGTTCGGAACGAAGTATACTTCTCATCCTCGGGATACATCTTAATCTGATTGTACCCTGAAAAGCCATCCATGAAGGATATTCTTTCGAATCCATAGGTATTGTCAATCATGACATCGGTGATGGGCAGTGGGAATTCGTCTTTAGGACAAGCTGTATTGAGATCATGGTAGTCGATGCAGATCCGTATTTTTCCATTCTTCTTGAGGACGGGAACGATATTAGCAACCTAATCTGGATGTTATTCCTCCCGTATGAAGCCACATGCAATGAGCTTATGAACTTCGACTTCAATATCCTCCATAATGTTTGGACGAAACCGACGTTGTTGCTGCTTGACTGGCTTGGCGTCAGGTTTGATGTTCAGACGATGCATGGCTTCTTGTGGATCAAGTCCGGGCATGTCTTCGTAGTTCCATGCAAAGACGTCTATATACTCCTTTATGAGCACTACTAATTCTTCTTTTTTTATATGTAATAAGCTTTCACTTATAAAGATGGGTTTAGGGTGATCTTGACTACCCAAGTTGACATGGATCACCTTGTCTTCAGTAGGTGGTTCACGCTGTTTGAATCGCTTTTTCCACTGGAGATCCAATTGTTGAACCCATGGTTCCTCATCAGTGGCTTCCGCTGGCTCCAATTGGCTGCTTGAAGTCATATTAACGGTGAGATTCTCGAACATCATTCCCACACTAACATCTGAGTCTCACTCGGAGGAAGAGGCACAATGTGATGGAATCGGTTTGTCATCCATAGACTGAACGGTTGCTGGTAGTGTGGGTGTAACGTATCCCAACCCCCTGCGTGTGTTATCATAGTAATTTGCAGGTTTTCCTCTTGGTACAAAGTTGCACAACAAACTATGTCTTCCTTTTTCGAAATTCAAGCCCTTCCCATGCTTCAGGTTGTACCCCATTTTCTTTATCATATGGTGCGCTGGTCGCGCATAATGAAAAATTTATGGGGTGTCTGAGTCTAAACTTGAATATGCGGCTATAGACCCTCGTGGTTGGGCTTTACCGAATATTATTGGTGACTGACTTTCTTTGGATGGAGGGATTACTAAAACGGCTCCTTCTATAGATTCGACGATTGTACTGGATGCACTTGGTTTATGTAAAGGCATGTGCAGAGAGCTATCCGTAACGGATTCAAATAATCCAACACTCACAGGATAATCAAAGGAAACATTATCATTAATTACCCATTCTCCCTCCTCTTCAGAAGGAGTGTTACATTGGGGATTATTAAGACATGCTATAATTGGTTCACCAATCAAAATGGCTGGCATGTCTGCTTCAGATTCGGAGTCCGCCTCATTGCCACTATCATCATCATCCAGCAATGATTCTTTTGATGTCTCACCAGTCTCTTGATACAGGAGAGTGTCAGTAAAGTAATTTTTTACCCCTTCTAATATGATTGCTTCTCAGCGAAGACAGTTCGTACTATTGCATCATCTTCAATATATTTGAAGCACTGGTGCAAAGTAGAGGGAACGATCCAGTTAGCGTGGATCCACGGTCGTCCTAGTAATAAGTTGTACGACGTGTCAGCGTCAATGACATAGCACGTCACTTCTGACTTTAGGCTCCTGATTCGACAACGGAGTCAAATTTTCCCAAGTGGATGACTACTCCGGCATTAAAATCGTATATTGTTGTAGTGGTTGTGGACAACCTATATATAGTGTTATACCGAGGAAGTAGAGGAGCCTTTTGGGAATGATGCTGAGTGCAGACCGCGGATCAACCTGTACCCTTTCAATGCATGTTGAACCTATGTATCCGGTATAGTACAAGGGTCGATCGTGCTTGTTATCCTTGAGAAGCATATCTTCCGCTGTGAAGGTAATAATAGCAGGTACCTTTGATTGTATATGATGGCATTCAGGGCAAGAAGACTGAGCGTCATCTTTAGGGATTTCTGGCATATACGTCAGGAATGATTCTGAATTAGCCAGTGCATCTCTGAGTGCTTCTCTTGTCTCTTTTGAGAGATGAAGGAGCTCGTGTATGGTAATACGAGCCGGGATATTAGCTAGCTGAGCCAATATATCAAAACGAAAGGGCATGTCAAGCCCTGGGCCTCAAGGCTTCTTCAGAACATGGTCGAACTGGACTTCATTTGGCTTCTCCTTTCCCTTGGTTGGGACTGAAGCGGGTGCTGGTATTTGTACTGACATCGTCTGCTGTTGTGTCTCGTCAATAGCTTTCTAATACTGTCTTAAGTATGATTTTCCAAATCGAGTACCTGTTGGCTGCGGTACATCAGCCTGCACCGAACAAGCATGCTTTTTTCCTTCGGAATCGCTGAGAGAAGGTGATGTGAGATTGCCATCATCCGGCAGGATGGAGACAACATTGCAAGATTTGCCCTTCGACTTGAATTTCTTTGAATCCCATTGTTGGTCTTGGACAAGGTCTGGGTGTATCCACATGATTTTCCCTGTCTCCAGTGTTAAGGGAACAAGACCCTTATTCTCTTGAGTTTTAGCTGAAGGATGCTTGACTTCCAGCCGTGTTGCAGGGATTGGATAAGTCCCGTCAGAAACTGTGACCTTTGGGGTCTTGCCGAACTCGAGGGTCACCATGTTTGCAGTGACTTCTTTTGCTCTGACTTCAGTGTCAGGACTCCGACATCGACTAGAGCTTGAATTCTGTCCTTGAGGACAAAGCACTTTTCGGTAGGATGATGAATCATCCTATGAAAGAGACAACATTTGGGATCGTTCGTGCGTCCTATTTCATTAGGACGCCGAGCATCCGGCAGCTTCAATTTATTCCCTTTGTGGAGTAAATGGAATATTGTGACCACCTTATCGTCTTTGAAGGAGTACTGTTTCGGAGGAAACTTAGACTCCTGATTATTAAAGCCACTCTTCTTGGCCTTTGACTGAGCATCCCCTGATAATTCGACGGACATAGTCTCTTTCCTTTTGGTTTGAGAAGAATGTCGCCACGTCCTTTATTATTCATACCCTATTCGCCTTAAGGGGTTGATGGTTCAAACTTTTTGGCCGACTTTTCGGCTATCTCAGCTTGCTCGACCAATTCTTTCCAGGTATGGGCTTTGACAGCTCCCATGCGAATTTCTACTTGGTCTAAGAAGTTATGCCTGCATGTCTATAAGAGCATGCGTAATGGCATCCCTGCTGGGCACATTAAAGACAAGTTTTTGAGCCGCTCAATGTAGTCACAGACAGATTCACCCTTCTTCTGTACGGTAGAGAGGAGTTTGTCCATGGTTACCTTGGTATCATCCTCATAGAAATGAGAAAGAAATAGGGTTTCCAGGTCGATCCAAGAATTGACAGAGCCCGGAGGGAGGATTCAGAACCAGTCAAATGCTACCCCTTTAAGGTGCCAATGAACAGTCTGGCTATGATAGCATCATTGTCTATAACATTACTGGTCTGAGACCGAAGATAGTAGATGTGCTGGTTTGGCGAGCTCTTACCATCATACATATGTAACGTTGGTGGCTTGAATTTTAGTGGGTATGGTACTGAGTCCCATTCTAGCGGGTATGGACGGACTGCCCCTACTTTCTTTAGTTCATCCCTCTGAGCTAGGGATGCAATCTGAGCTTGGATGCCTTTAAGAACTTCAGCGTCTAAAGAAGAACTCTCCTTTGACTTCTCAGTCTTTGGTTGTTCATTTCTAAGATGTTCTTCCTCATCATGGTTACTCCCGGTATTATTGTTATTCCGGTTATTGAGGAGTTAAGCGAGCATCTGTTGAATGTTGTCCAAAGCTTCTTGCTGGGTCTTGGAAGTTTGCTCCTGAGCTTCCAACCGTCGACGAAGGTCATCATTACCGTTATCAGCCATATTCACTGATACTCTATCCGTTCGTACTGAGCTGACTGTCACCGAAGAGGCATACCCACTGTCATCGTCCTCCTCAGCAGACCATTAGACTAATCCTTTCATTGGTTCTGGTGAGGTTACTGCAGTTGAGGAAGATGGTTGTTCATAACTGTAGGGTATTGCAACCCTAGATCTGGTATTTCAGAAGACACCTTCTTCATGTACCTTCTTCATGTACCAAGACTTCGCCAAGGCCCGAGCTATAATCCATATCTAGAGAACAGGAGAGAGTGGCATGCGACGCTCGTCCGCCCCTACGCAGCTCTCGTCCCCTTCCGATTGTGTTAACGAATGTAGAGGACAGATCATGCAATGTTTTACCAGAGGTTGCACCGACAGTCGATCAAAAACTGGAGGAGTGGCGGGGATTGGTTCTAACCGACAATGGACTGAGTGGACTGTCATCAACTAACATCCCACTTGTTGACAACAGGAGGGAGAAGTTTGAAAAGATTCCGACTTCTGTTTACTTGTCAAGAATTCCCGCAAGTCAGACCCAATTGGGCCTAAACGATCCAGCGTAGAGGCTCTGTTGGATTGTGCATAGAATGATGTCCTGTTCTTTTCATCACCGCAGAGGTAATTAGCACTAAATAGTGCTTTAGTTCTAACTTTGCCGCTAAGAGCCTTGGGAATGTCCTTGGGTGCTGAAGCTGCATAAGCACCGCTGTCAACACTTAGGGACGATCCCTTAGCTCCGCTGCGAAAGGCGAGCTTAGTGTTTGATGAACTGGGGAGCGAAGCACGCTGTGGTGCTTTATCCGCTATGTTGCTGCAAAGGTGATTAGCCCTAGATGGTGCTTTGGCTCTAAATTTGCGGCTAAAAGTTTTGGAAATGCCTTTGGGCGCTGAAGCTGCATAAGCACCGCTATCAGCACTTAGAGGCAATCCCTTAGCTTCGCTGCGAAGAGCAAGATTAGTACTTGAAGAACTGGGAAACAAAGCACACTGTGATGCTTTGGTTCCAGCTTCGTGGCTGCGAACATCATGCGTACCCTGAGGTACTGTATCAGCAGCTTCGCTCATAAGAATGAGGCTGACGCGAGGAGTTACTGCTCCTGAATTAGGCGAAGGTATGGTCGCCATCGTAACTTCGCGGCTAACAGTCTCGACGAAACAGGCAGGCATCTTGCTTTTTTCTTCGCGAGAGAGACGAACTTGTGGCATAGCTACACTCGAGGCTTCATACAGAGTCTTCTGCTTTGACCTCCACATCTGCTTTGAAAAAGGAGACTTAGGTTCGCAGGGAACCTGATTAGCCACACACGAGGCTGGGAGGTGTTGGAAGGATTCTGCTTCTGATTTCTACTCTGAAACTTTGGCCATCGAGACCTTTCTATGCTTTCGTGCATGGAGCATTAGACCAGCCCCAGAGAGGATTTCTTTGAATTTTCCCTGGTTGAAGCGAACGACTAGGTTTTTGAAGGTAACAGGCTGAAGATTCTGACCCTTGCATTGCGGGCCTGATTCTTTGTTGCGCCAGAAGACCGTGGTAGGCTCGTAGAAAGCCTCATCTGTCTTCACAGAGACTTGCTTCGATGATTTAGCCAGAGGGGCTCTGGCTACACTGGCTTCCTTGAATTCAGAAGTAGACCCGAAGGTCTGTCCGTCGCATTGCAACACTTGATTCTCAACAGTGGAGAATTCGGTCCCCAGGGGAGTCGCCATCTTATTTTCCATTGATTTTGTAAAGGAGAAAACTTACAAAAAGAGTCGGGGAGCTAAATTACAAGTAATTCTTTGAAGTAAAAAAGATTACAAGTAGATCTCCTCTGAAATTCTAGAGAAGTGTGCCGGTAGGAGTCTGGTCAGCGCACGACCACTTTATCCCTTTGACGATGCGATCGATGGGATTCCCTTCTGGCCTGTTTCGGGGAATCGGAGAACAGAAGGTTGGTAGAACCCTCTTGTTACTTCTCAAACTGCCTCCACTTGGGAATTCCTTCTCACCTGGTTCGGAAATTCCTTGAGAGGAAGGAAAGCATTAGGGTATTAACACCCTGATTAGAGAAGCAGTTCCTGAATTCTTGAAAGTAAGAGAATAGGTCTCTGTTTAGCCGTCTCTCTCTGTTTCTTTCAACCTCTATCTCCGTGTCTCTGCCTCTCTCCCTCCTTTTTTTCTTTTTCGCATGCCTCTGGCGGGCTATTTATGGGGAGAGCAGGGGTATAATTGTCCCTTTGAAAATCTGGAAACAGATTGAGTCAATCTGTTTAAATCTGGAAAGTAGCCTTGCGGCGAGGCTAGAATCAGCTTTTGCGAAGCTAAGAATAGCAGGTAGCGTCGATCTCCTGATTAACTAAAAGATCTCTCCTGATCCTCTTACTTGTTTTAGGAGAGTCAAGAGATTATGATAAACAACTGTCAAATTTGATCTCAGATTTGTTCTTGATTAGATTTGATCTTGAATAGATTTGATCTCATCTTGAGACTTAATTGGTCAAAGGTTGACGATAACAGACCCGCAATGGAGCTGCCGTGTCAAGCTCACAGCGGAGCTAGAAGGAGCATCTGGCGAAGTCAGAAAAAAGCTCTTCAGCGGAGCTGGATAGGATAAACATCTGTAGCGAAGCTACCGACCATCCTTCTGCGCGGTTGCGTGTAGCTTTGAGCGAAGCTAACTCTCTGCGGAGTTAACTGAGCACTTCAGGCGAAGCTGTAAGTTTAGCTCACTGATTGAGTTTTGAACGGCTTCAAGGCGAAGTTGGGCAAACTTAGCCTCTCAGGTGAGGCTATCCCCTCGGGCTCATGTGATGCTAAGTGTTGAGCTAACCTAGCATCTTAGACCTGCTTAGGTCTCTTCAAAGACAATCTAATCTCACTGTCTGCTTCACTGGATCAGTAGCATCCAAGTTTCTGATTTGTCCCTCGGAGATAGGTAAAAACTAGTTGTCAGCTTGTCTACCATTTGTCTTTTGTAAATGTCAACAAGTTTAGACATTGTTAAGGCCAGTTAGGAATCTTGTCTTTTTTAGAGTGTCAACAAGGCAATCTCCAAAATAGGTGCTTTTTGATAATGATGCAATATAACGGTTGATGCTTTGAGCTTCGATGCATCCACCACCAAGGCTCCATCCCCCCTATGTCTTGGAGGAGGACGACACACCTACATCAATCAAGTTGGGTGTGTTCTTTGGTACCCAAATTTTTTTTGGTCCTATATGGTTAGTACTTTCTCGAACCTAAATATTTTTACTTAACATAACAAAATTTTGCTAAATAGCCTTTGCGACCGCAATATGCACATGTGTATACTTTGCCATATATGAAAGCATGCTTATATTGATGTGTATGTGCATGTTGTGCATATTTTTCATGATGTGTGTGTAATGAATAAGGTGTATATTTCCTTTGGGTTTTTCCCTTTGAAAACATAGAAGCAAATTTGTTCATGTCAGATGCATATTTTTGTAAAGTGGTATCCAAAACATCAATACCTTTTTAGATATCCAAAATTTCATTTTTGTTAAAAGCAATATTAGGGCCTTTACCCTTACAAATAAGTTTGTATTTATCAAAATTCTTTTTTGTTTTCTCAAAAGAAATAGATAAGTCATTTTTCTCTTTAAAAATAATTTCTATCTTATTCTTTAAAAAGTCATTTTCCTTTTTCAGTTTTTTATTTTGTGCAAGAGAAATTTCATATCCATTTTGTAATTCTTCAAAAAATTGTGCAAGTTCATTCGTAGTTAAATCATCATCTTTTAAAGAGGTTTCGATATTTACTATGAAAGTCTCCTCTCCGTTTGCCATGAAGCAAACGTGTGCGGCATCAATCTCCTCTTCGGAGTCCATTTTTGAATTATCCCAAGTAGCTACCATCGTGTTCTTCTTCTTATGCACGTTCTTGGCTGTAGTGGCTTGAAGTGAGGGGCAATCTGCAATTAGATGGGCCATCTTCTTGTAATGAAAGTAAAGACCCATCTCCTCCTTCTTCTTTAAATCCCCTTGATGTCTTCCCCTTCGGAAGTTGCTTTATCTTTCCTTTTAATAAAACATCTTGTCCACTTTTCTAATGAGCATGACAAAGTCCTCATCACCATCTTTCGATGATTCTTCTTCATCAAAGGATGAGGGAGCAGCCTTGAAAGCTATCACTTTCTTCTTTGGAGTCTTCATTTCTTCTCTCGCCTTCATTTTCATCTCATGGGTTTTGAGATTTTCAATAAAACCGAAGAAATCTATCTTCTCTCTATCGTTGAGCTCCTTAAGGGTTGTCACCTTGACTTTTCAAGCTTTGGGGAGAGCTCTAATGACCTTGCGAATCTTTTGGTCATTGTCAATGGTATCACCTAAAGAAGATAATCCATTAGTAATCTTGGTAAACCGAGTATGCATCTCATCAATACTTTGTTTTTCAAGCACGTAAATATTCTCATATTGAGAATGAAGCAAGTCAACTTTAGACTCTTGACTTGCGATATCCCCTCATGAGTAATAATAAGATCATTCCAAACCTCATAAGCGGATTTGTAATTAATTACATGAGAAAGATCATCATCATTTAATGCTTGTGTAAGTGCATATTGGGTTTTAGCATTGGCCTCATAGTCCTTAAAGGTAGCTTCAGACCATGTATTCTCATCACCGTTTCGTTCAACAAATTTTTTGGTAATGGCCTTGGCAACTCTAACTCCTAGAGACTTAAGGAATAAGTTCATTTTGACCTTCCAAATGGGAAAGTTCAACCCATCAAATTTGGGTGGACACTTGATGCTAGAGAAGTCTTGTGATGCCATGAAAACAAGTATAAGTGCACAAACAACTAACAAATGCAACAAATGAATATAGCCAAATGAAAGGATCTCCCTAAGGTGGTTAAACCAATACTAGGGTTAGGCTCTGAAACCAATTATAAATCACTTAGAGATGGGTGAATAGGTGATGGCTATACTAAATGACAAATAATAGGGAATAAAAATTTACTTACTAGCAACTTAGCAAAAACAAATCACAACACAACAAATACTTGCAAATAAGTAAACAAGATAAGTATGCAAGTAAGTAAAAAAAGAGAAAGAGTAAGCAATCGCAAACACGATGATATATTCCGAGGTTTGAGCCACTGCTCTTCGTCCCTGCCTTCAACACTATGAAGGATTTTCACTATGACCGATCTCATTAAATCGTCAACCATTACAAGTTCTCACTAGAACTTAATGGACTCACAAGTCCTCTATCGCGGTACCGCAATACCAATACGGAGCTCACTAACTCACTTGAGGCCGCAACCTCTATAACTTCACAATAGAAAGAAATTGGTAATCTTTACTTGATCACAAATGGCTCACAAGCACAATCTTATAACCAAAATGAGGAGGGAAAACTCTTTGGGATTGTGTAGTTGAAATAGCTTGTAAAGATGCAGAGAGAAAGCTCAAGCTAAAAATCAAGTTTGGCTCAAAAGAAACTCTTTTAAAAAAAAAGCTAAAACTTGACTAAATTTTTTTGTTAACTTGTAAAATCTTTTTCAAACTTTTTAAATCTTATTTTTTGGTTTTTCTATAGTCCCACTATTTATAGGGGATGAAAACATGAGGAGAAAGCCCAAAAGAGTCATTGGGAAAAGACCTAGAAGAAGATAAACCAAGATATAACCGCTGGGAAAAAATCAAAAGAAAATTCTTCTATCGGTCGACTGGCCAGTCGATCGCCAATAGTTAGATTTCTGACCGTTGGGGATAGCAGTCGACTGGTTGGTCAACCGTTGTTTCCAACCAGAAAGCAAAGCACTCCGTCAGTCGACCGGAGCGGTCGACCGAACCCAACCGAGAGCAAAGCTCTTATAGTCGGTCGACCGCACGGTTGACCGAAGTGCATACAATGCAATTTGGTGCATGTTGGTCGACCGCTCAGTCGACCGACAGAGCAATTCTTCTCTGTCTACGGTCGACCGACCTAGGGCCAAAATCTTTATATGGAGATCGTTTTGAAACCAATCTTTTTCTGACAAAAACATACTTTGATCTTAAACACAAATTAGAGTTTTAGGGACTTGATAGAACCAGTGTGTGATCATGGATCAACACAAAATAAAGTTAGAACTATATTTTGTAAAAACTCTTTTCTAAATTGAAAACTGATTTTCCAAAACTCATTTTTTCGAAACCCGATCTTGAAAATGACAAAGAGAAATTTCTTGAACTCTTTCAAAAACACTTAGGAGTTGAAAGATGTGTGTGTGTGTGTGTGTGTGTGTGTCAATTCTAAAAACTATCAACCTATATCATCTTGGTTTTAACAAATGACTATAAATCCTATCTAAAATGGAAAAAAAGCAAAATAGAAATCTTGATATAGTTTTCTCTTGCAGTCTTGATCCTTGAGCTCTTCTATGTGTTTAGGCTCTGGGATCAACATCTTCTTGGCTTCCAAATGTGTGAGTCTTGTGATCGAGCCAAAATGCAATAAAGAATTAACCTGAAACTTTGCTAAATAAAATTGTTAAAAACATAACATATATATTTTGTTATCATCAAAAGTAGGGCTAATGGCCTTTGGCCCAACACCTTCCTCCTTTCCCTTCAATTTCATCACAACGACCATCACCATCCTCTCAAAAACAACCACCCAAAACCCTCAACCCCACCATCTTCCTCTCCTATTTGGCTTGGGCGGCCATCCCTGGGCCGGCGGCGGCTGGCACGCTGCCAGGTGGCCAGCGGCCACCTGGCGGGGGGCCAGCCAGGCGAGGCCTGCTATTCTCTTCCCCCCTCTCTTGTTATTCCCTCTCTCTTTTATTCTCCTTCTCTCTCTCCTATTAATTCTCTCTCTCCTCTCTCTTGATTTCCCTCTCTTTTAATTCCTTCTTTCTCCTCTTCTTTATTCTCTCTCTCCTTTTTATTACTATAATTATATACTTGAACGCTTATTCGTGTTAGTATTTGGAGTTTTTGAGATTTTAGCAATGTATTTCGAGGATTCTGGGCGAGTGTTCTCGCTTTATTGAGCACCCCGCATCGATGAGTGTTTTATTATATTTCTGAGTTTATGTATTTGTAGTATGTTGTGGTTGTTACTTGTCAGTTGTAGACTGTGTATTTGTATCAGTTTGTCTATCTGTATTAGTGTGACGATTGTTTGTAATAGCGTAGTTTAATACTATACAAGTATACTATTGTGATATTACTCTATTACTGTGTTTGGCCGACTCTTTGTGGTCCTTAACCTCCGAGCTTAACTGCTCTGTGGTTTTACACTACAGTCTCCAGGCTTAACTGCTTGGTGATTCTTTTGCTTGTTTTTTACATTTGGATGAGTTGTTTGGTGCTAACATTTTCTGTAGATACTTACTCAGCCTCTGGGCTTAACCGCTCTGCGATTTTATATTATAACCTCTGGATTTAACCTCTCTTAGGTTTATTAAAGTCCTGTGGACTTTCTATATGCTACATCTGGTAGGCGGATCTAGTATTAGCACTTTACCGCTAATTTTATTCGAGTATAATTACTCTGTGAGCCCGGCTTTGTAACGTGTGGTAGCATAGCATACACCTGCTTCGCCATGTGTGCTTAGATGTATCGCGACTAGCAATCACGCTGAGCATGATGCGTCGAGTGTTGTACGTTAGCTTCATTAAAGTTTTGCTTAGCTCCGCTTGAATGTTCTCTTGCTTACTTGCCCGCTTGCCTGATTGATAGTTAACTAATTATTTTAATTCTGGTTGTGAAGAGTTTGAAATTGTTACTAGAATTGTTGTCCATCGCTAGTATCGGTACTATTTTCCCATATTGTGTTATGTGACAGTTAATATTTGCTTTGCTTATCACTTGACATACTTTCACTTAATATGTTAATACTTATCATGCTATCACTTGACACCGTACACCTGCATGTTATCACCTGACACCTGCCATGCTTAATAGTTGACTCATGATTATCACTTTACGGGAATGTAATAACTGATCTCCTGATAGTAGAACATGTATTTCTAATACTCCTGAATGCTCCTACTCATTCCTGTATACTGATAATTACTTAATATACTATACAAAGGACAACTTGCATCGAGCAAGGAAAAACTGATGGACTTCAATTTGTGATTGCATTTACAATGGTATAGGATGTTGTGCAACTATTGTACCTTCTTCCCAGGGCATACAATATGACCCTTCCCCCTACTGTAATGCTCCACGGCTTGTTCCGCACTGGAATGATCCTTGGCCATGGTCCCGGGTATGTCGGGACCCATTGTAAACATAATTCATCTGTTTCCTCATCAGTGTCCAATAATAAACCTCGACTTACTTATATATGAATGTATGTTGGTTGGACCGTACGCCAGGACACATATCTAGATATATAGGTCGGGTGAGTAATAATAATAAGATGCTAATTAATAATTGTTGTTTGTTTTGCAACTCGAGTTGTATGAACTTAAGCTACGATGACATGAGATATAGGGTATATAGATAAGAGTTTTCTTGTTTAAATTATTCCTTCGACGTACTAGTCTCATGAAGCCGTAAACTGGGCTTGTATAGCTAGTTTTACCTGTTTTCGATTTTATTCAATCTTATCGATTTTATCTATTTTATCAACTTTATATTATTTTCTTAGTTTAAGAGACAACTAGGGTTATATGAACTCAGGCTATGATGACATGAGGTATAGGGTATTTATATGAGGATTTTCTTATTTGGATTATTCTTTCAACGTACTAATCTTATAGATCTGTAATTTAGGCTTGTGCTACTGGTTTTGTCATATTTATTTTACTTGATGCCTCATTGCCAGCTCATGTATGTCTGTGCTCACAACACGATTTTCAATACATGCTTTCTAAGTCAGATTTATCGACACACGTGTATTTGTTTATGCAGGCCACGTTGCATTCATCATATTACTCGTTGGAAAGCTTTCGACATCTCTAGACCTGCATATTCAGATCTCGGAGCTTGAACTGTGGTGGATTTCCTGTTGATCAAAATTGCGCAGCGGTAACACAGTGGATCAGTGGTAAACTGTCCAGAGTCTTTTCTTCCAGGGCCCCCTGCTCGGTTCCCTAGTTTTCTTTTTATAACTCTTAAGCGTCTTTTATACTATTCAAACTTGTATATCTCATTGTATTCTCACTTTTGCGCATATTGGTGATGTAATATTCTTATAATATTTTGTCACATTCTGTGATAACTTTGCAATTATACTCCTATGTTGGAATGTATAATGCATCGCGTACTTTCATATTCTGATTTTTTCCTATACTGATGCTTAGAGTATATATGTGAGGGTATTTTTATCTAGTGTATATACGTCGCAGTAACGTCTACATACCCGTGGGATCGGGGCTTTACAATTATAGGAAGTCTCTCCTCCCTTCTGTGATTTTTTCCAGTTAAGAATTTTCACGTAAAAATCTTTTCTCTCCTTTTGTGTGTTGTGTTTTACTTACATGCATTTCACCCCCATTCTCTAATCTCGCTTGTAGTATAGATCGATCAGCCAATCACTCATAACAGAAAATCTCCACTACAACTACCAAAAGAATAAGTAGGTGTTATATGCTAGTTGTCTTCATTCCTCTTAAAATAATCAAACTGTTGGGATTTTGCATTTTTTTTAAGAAGAGATGATGATCCAAGAAGATCCAATCAAATTGGAGAAGATGAAGGTCTGAAGCAGAAGAAGCAGATCAAACAAGAGGAGACATGTTAATTGATTGTATATTCGATTAAAAGGCATTACTAGTCGACTAATTGTTGGAACTTATTTCGATGAAGAAGTTTGTGAAGATCAAATTCATTTGGAGCTCTAACACATGACGAATCAAGAGTCCTACATGATCAAGATGTGCTAAGGAGAGTTGATAGAGTGTGGTTTGTAAAGTGAAATAGCATGTAAAAGCCTTGACACAAACACACACTTCATTGGTCCATTAGTCGACTTGAAGTCCATTATAAGTCGACTAACCAATGTGCAGTCGACTAACCCAGTTACCCAAGTCGACTAATCCTGTGTCCTGAATCTGACCCAACTCTCTGTTTGATTATTAGTCGACCGACAGTCAATATAGTCGACTAATAGACTTTTCTAGTCGACTAATCCAAGTCCCCTAGTCGACTAATCCCTGGTCAAGTCGACTAATTGTTAGTTACAGTCGACTTGAAGTAGTTATTCTGAAACTGTTCTTCCAACGGCCACTGACCTAGTCGACTTATAGTCAAACATAGTCGACTAATAGAAGGATTTTTGCCTAGTCTAGTCGACTAACTCCATGGGCAAGTCGACTAATAGGCAGTTCTGACTGTTGGACAGTTTCTGACTGTTGGTCTTTTGTGCAACGAATTCAAACGTCCCTATCATTTGAATTGCTCCTATAACTCCCTAACTAACCCTAGTCTTCAGCTATAAATAGGGAAGTTATACTAAAGGCCAATTACCAAGAGATTTTATCAGTTTTCCAAAGCCAAAAATCTGCAAACCTGAAAACTATTTTTCCCACTTCAGTTCTTCACCAAAAGACATTTCCATTGTGAAGATTCTCTGAAGTTCTTGTTTCCTATACTGAACCTTGTCCACATACACATTCAGTACCAAGGCTATAGGAAAAGTATTGTAATTCTCAAAGCAAATCATTGTACACAGGAGGCTTCTTGGTTGTAGAGGCAGTTGTACAAGGTGAAGGTATTCTCTTGGTGGAAGAGAAGGTGTTCTCTTGGTAGAAGAGACGGTGTATACATTTGGCGAAGGGGATTTGTCAAGTGGTGTACATGGTGTATTGATTTTGGGTTGCAAAATCAAGGTTAAAGGAAAATCTCAAGCGGGTGGCTTGGGGACTGGATGTAGGTCATAAGGACCGAACCAGGATAAATCTCTCTTATTTGCGTTTGTGCATTTTCTGAGATTTGATTTCCTTTTTGCAAGTTACTTCTTTGATTAACGATTAATCCTTCTTGTTTTAGTGTTATGTTGACTTGTGTATTTTAGATCATTGTTGCCAACAGAGATAGTTCCGCATTTATCCATATCTCGGCGATCCTACATTTGGTATCAGAGCCGGCCTCACATTTTGTACCCTGAACCGGCGTACACGCTCTGAACCAACATTTGGTATCAGAGCGGGTACAAGTCAACAACAAAGATGGCAACGGAGTTTCCCTCATCCCAATTCAAAGAAGGACATTCTACACAACGTCCACCGCTATTTGACGGAACCAACTACAACTATTGGAAGTGTAAAATGAAGATATACTTGCAATCGCTCAACTATGACCTTTGAAAAATCGTAGAAGCAACGTACACCAAGCCCACAACCAACTACAACGCTTGGAGTGAAGATCAAAAGAAGAACGCGAACCTTGACGCCCAAAGCGATGAATGCTCTATTCTGTGCCCTTACCAAAGAAGAGTTCAACCGTGTTTCAACAGCAACTTCTGCACATCAAATATGGCATACTCTTCAGGTAACACACGAAGGCACTAATAAAGTTAAGGAATCTAAAATATCTGTTCTTGTCCACATGTTTGAGTTATTCAAAATGGAGGAGAATGAAACCATATCCGAGATGGTTACAAGATTCACCGACATCACCAATACATTAGCATCCCTTGGAAAGGACTACACCCAAGTTGAAAGAGTTCGAAAGATCCTTCGTGCACTCACACCAGAATGGGAGAAAAAGACAACCGCCATTGAAGAGGCGAATGATCTCTCAACTATGACATTAGAAAACCTAATCGGTAATCTAATGGCATATAAAGTGCAGTTAGAAGAAAGGAAGAAGGACGAACGACAACACCGTTCAAAGAAGAAAGAACTCGCCTTCCATGCATCTTCCGACACGGACAATGATGACGAAGAGGAGATGGCAATGCTCTCAAAGAAATTCAGGAAATTTCTAAAGTAAGGTAAATTCAAATGCTTTAATTGTGATAAACCAGGTCATATGAAGATGGATTGTCCTTTGCTTAAGAAGAAAGATAAGTACAAGAGTAAGAAGTTCAGAAAGAAGAAGAACTACGAAGCATCATCAGAATACAGTGATTCATCTTCATCTGATGAAGAAGAATCCACTGAACGTGTCAACCTATGTTACATGGCACTTGAAGATGATGAGGTATCATATTCTGAACTCTCTGATGCTTTCCATGAATTATTTCTTGATCTGAAAAATGAAAAAACTGAAAAACAAAGTTTTGTCAAAAGAAAATGAGAAACTTTAAAGGAAAATTCATGTTATGCATTACAATGTTCATCTATAAATTCTCAACAACAAGATGAGTTTGAAAAAGTCATATCATCTTTGAAAATGAAAATGAGAAATTATAAAAGAGAACATTTTTCTGAAAAAGGAAACTAAATCTTGAATGAAAGGATTTCTATATTGGATAAAGACATGTTAGTTTTCAAAAGAAATATGAAGATCTTTTGCAAAATGTGACTAAGTTCAATAAAGGAAAAGAAAATTTGAATGATTTATTATCTTTTCAAAAATTATCACATGATAATCATGGTATTGGATTTATTGCAAAATCTTCATGTTATAGTAATCCATATAGTTCTTTTGTAAAAAGAAAGCCTAAGAAAAATAAGTTTATATGGATTCCTAAGAACTTAAGTTTTCATGATAAAAATACATATATTGCATCATACATTCATGATATATGTGATTCTTGCAACTATGTGTATACTAACAGGTGGAAACCAAATTCTAAATGGATTTGGACTCCTAAAGGTTAATATGTTCTTTTATGTTTGGTACCATCTAACGTTTATCTTGCAGGTACCATATAAAAATTGATAAAGAACAATTATATATATATGTACTAATATATTTGTTGCAGGGGGAGAACAAAGTATTTCTCTATTTGTTATAACCCAATTTCTGCAGGGGGAGGAAAATATAACATATCCTCTGCAGGGGGAGGACTTGTGCACACAAAGCGTCATCATCAAAAAGGGGGAGAATGTTGGAACTTATTTCGATGAAGACGTTTGTGAAGATCAAATTCATTTGGAGCTCTAACACATGACGAATCAAGAGTCCTACATGATCAAGATGTGCCAAGGAGAGTTGATAGAGTGTGGTTTGTAAAGTTGAAATAGCATGTAAAAGTCTTGACACAAACACACACTTCATTGGTCCATTAGTCGACTTGAAGTCCATTATAAGTCGACTAACTAATGTGCAGTCGACTAACCCAGTTACCCAAGTCGACTAATCCTGTGTCCTGAATCTGACCCAACTCTCTGTTTGATTATTAGTCGACCGACAGTCAATATAGTCGACTAATAGACTTTTCTAGTCGACTAATCCAAGTCCCCTAGTCGACTAATCCCTGGTCAAGTCGACTAATTGTTAGTTACAGTCGACTTGAAGTAGTTATTCTGAAACTGTTCTTCCAACGGCCACTGACCTAGTCGACTTATAGTCAAACATAGTCGACTAATAGAAGGATTTTTGCCTAGTCTAGTCGACTAACTCCATGGGCAAGTCGACTAATAGGCAGTTCTGACTGTTGACAGTTTCTGACTGTTGGTCTTTTGTGCAACGAATTCAAACGTCCCTATCATTTGAATTGCTCCTATAACTCCCTAAACTAACCCTAGTCTTCAGCTATAAATAGGGAAGTTATACCAAAGGTCAATTACCAAGAGATTTTATCAGTTTTCCAAAGCCAAAAATCTGCAAACCTGAAAACTATTTTCCCACTTCAGTTCTTCACCAAAAGACATTTCCATTGTGAAGATTCTCTGAAGTTCTTGTTTTCTATACTGAACCTTGTCCACATACACATTCAGTACCAAAGCTATAGGAAAAGTATTGTAATTCTCAAAGCAAATCATTGTACACAGGAGGCATCTTGGTTGTAGAGGCAGTTGTACAAGGTGAAGGTATTCTCTTGGTGGAAGAGAAGGTGTTCTCTTGGTGGAAGAGAAGGTGTATACATTTGGCGAAGGAGATTTGTCAAGTGGTGTACATGGTGTATTGATTTGGGTTGCAAAATCAAGGTTAAAGGAAAATCTCAAGCGGGTGGCTTGGGGACTGGATGTAGATCACAAGGACCGAATCGGGAAAATCTCTCTTGTTTGCGTTTGTGCATTTTCTGAGATTTGATTTCCTTTTTGTAAGTTACTTCTTTGATTAACGATTAATCCTTCTTGTTTAGTGTTATGTTGACTTGTGTATTTTAGATCATTGTTGCCAATAGAGATAGTTCCGCATTTATCAATATCTCGGGGACCAACACTAATAAGCACAATAGAAACTTGGGCGTTTATAGGAATCAAATAAGATGTAGTATTAATCGATCATGGATGATTATTCGGCTTGTGAAGATCATTAGTTGACTATCGCTGATAGATGTGCATGCTGAGTCTGTTTCTGATTCGGATTTCTATCTGAATGAGTTTTCTTTCCTAGTAGAGTTCAAATAGGATTCAAATTTTACTCAATAAAGATTTATTTTGAAAGTTTAAAAGGTTTAGATTCTTCTAAATCAAGGAGATCAACTCCTACAAGAATTGATTAAGTTTTTCAAGCATCCGACGATCAAAATCATCTCAATGTTAGATAAGGTTTATATTTATAAAATACTTTAAATATAGATTGTAATCTAATATATTTTATCTTGAAAAAGATCAGAGGAAGTCAAGAAAGAGAGAAAGGTGACTGTGCCTAGAAAGGATAAACTTTTATAATCTTGTGAGATTCAATGGGAAGACGAAAAGTCTAGTGGGAATAAAGGCGAATGTTAGATCTCTTGTACCAAGTTTATTAATAAAACTCTTTCAAGTTAACTCCCTGTAGATGTAGGTCAAGTTTGGGTCGGACTACATTAAATCCTCTTGTTAATGTTATTACTCTTTTATCTTAATATTGTTAGTTTGCTCTACAATAGTTTTCATTTGCAAGTATTATCCTATTGCCATGTTTCAAAATGTCAATCTCGGGAACAACAATTAGTATCAAAGCATATCAATTCCGCATAACACAAATGGGATGCATCAAATCTTCTCTTTTCTTTCAAGATCCCTCAAACATCTAAAGGAGCAAATATAGGGCCTGTTTGATTGTTGTAAGTCGCAAATCCTAAACTCTTTTACAGTTGTAAGTGAGTTACATGCAAGTAAGTTTTACAGTGTTTGGTTCGTAATGTAAAATTGTAAGTGAAAAAGTATATTTTGTTTCACGGTGTTTGGTTGTCGTAATATGTAAATTGTAAGTGAAAAAGTTGACCACAAAATTAACTGTTTGGCGATTAAAGATATAAAAATACCAATAAATACTAAAAATAGTAAATATAAAAATATTAAAAAAATATAATTAATATATTATATGTATTAATTAATTAAAAAGTAAAAATTAAATATTCGTAAGTAGTAAAAAAAATAAAATTAAAATAAATTAAATAATTACAATTTTAATCTAATATAATAAATAATAAAGAATAAAAATAAAAAATAAAAAATCTAATGTAATAGATATTAAAAAATATAATATTAAGTAATAAAAATTAAAAATTAGTAATATTGATAAATTAGAAATTAAAAATATTACATAATAAATAATATAATATATTAAATATACTAAATAATATAATATATTAATAAAGAAGATATTAAAATATCAAAAATCTAATGTAGTAAATAATAAAAATATAATATATCAAAATAATAAAAAATAAAAAATTTAAAATTAGTAAATATTAAAAATAAAAATTAAATATATTCTTATTAAATAATATAATACAATAAATATATTATAAAATAAAATATATTAAAAAATAAAACATAATGTGGTAAATAATAAAATATAATATAATAAATAATATAAAATATAAAAAAATAAAAAAGTATATATTATAAACAACCAAAATTAAATATAAAAAATATTAAATAATATAATATATTAAACAAATTATATTGTATAATAAAATAAATAATATAATATATTAAAAAATCCAAAACTAATATATTAAATATTATAAAATATAATATATTAAATAATAAAAATTATTTACAATAATAACTAACAAAATTAAATATATTAAGTTTGAAATAATACTATATGTTAAATATATTTAAAAATATATTATATTAAATAATTTAATATATTGATAAATTTAAAATATAATGTAGTAAATATTAATAAATATAATATATTAAATAATAAAATAGACAAATTAGTGAATATTAAAACATTTTAATTAAATGTATAAATATTAAATAGTATAATATATTAAATATATTAAAAAAATAATATATTAAATATATTAAAATTATTAAAAATATATAATATATTAAATATATTAAAATTATTAAATTTATATTAAATATTCCTAATTTATAAATAAAGTAAGAATTAAAATTTAGTGGAATATGTTTTATTAATTTAGAAATAAAAAAAGATTAATCTTGTAAAAAAAAGATTCTAATATTAAAAATTATTGAATTATTAATAAAAATTTAATCTAATAATTAAGAAAATTCTAAAAATCTGAAAAGATTAATTTAATTATAAAACATAAATCTAATTACAATTAACTGTTAGAAATACAAATTTGTATAACCACAAAATTATTATATTGAAAGTGGGTTGTAAATGAGATTTGCATTGCCACAAGATTAACTGTTTGTGTTGTAAGTAGATCGTAATTGGGATGCAAGTATATTTTAGAACTTACGGTGTAAATAAACACCTTAAATCATAAGTCGCAATTGCACTTGTGACTTACGGTGAAACAAACGAAGCAGGGTAAGCTCCTTTGCGCGATGTGAATTATCTTGGTCCTTCGCGTGATGTGCGTAGTCCATCATAACTGATGGACGGCTCAATAGGGAGAGAGAAACGTATTTTGTGGGTGGGGCTCATAATTTTTTTTTTTTTTTGGTTCTCTTTCCCATTTGGATCATAAATTTGATTAGATGGATGGCTCCTTCACGTGAAGGACAAGATGATTCATCGTGTGCGAAGAAACTAACCCGAATACGTAACAAACACAATAATGGAGAAAAGAACATGAAAAAGAACGTGAAGAGAAATATAAGAAGATTAGGTGGCATAAATAATATTATTATTAAAATAAATAGAGTGAAGGGGGGGGGGGGAACGCTGGGAAATGGAGAGGGCCAGTGTTGGTCCGTGCAGTTGGTGGCACAAAAACAGAGCCCATGATTTGATTCGGTCCAGTGTTGGTTCGGACCCGCATTCAAAATCAATCCCGACCCTTAATTTTGTCGGTCAAATCCCTTATCACCATTAGAGAAGGGAGAAGAAGTACACAAAATCTTGGTCTATGACCCCAAAATCTCTCTCCCTCTCTCTATCTCTAGAAATAAAAACTCTCTCTCCCTCTCTCTCTCCAGCCCCTGCGACCAAAGTCCGCCTCTTGTTCATTGGTCCTTTTCACACAACACACAAAAACTGAAGCTTGTCCATAGTACGCCAAGGCCTTCCCTTTCGGGGCTGTTTGGTTGCAAGGTAGTGGGCGTAGAGAAGTATAATGTCTTATTTCTCTATCTATCCAAACACCGGAAAAAGAAAATAAGAAAATCTCTTTTTCTTTTATCTTTTCTCTTTTACACAATCATTTCCTCACTTTCAGAGTGCTACAGTTAATTTTGTGGTCATGTAAATCTCATTTGTAATAAATTATAGCATAAAACAGTTAATTTTTTGACCATGTAAATCTCACTTGCATTCTAATTACAGTCTATTTTTTATTTTTCTTAATTAATTTTTATTTTAATATTATTTTACGGTCAACTTTGTGGTTAACTTTTTCACTTTTACTTTCACATTACCATCCAAACACCAGAAAAGATAAAATATTTTTCAAACCACACTTCCCAACAATATCCAAACACTGAAAAACTTACTAACCAATTTCTAAGTTTCAAAGAGAATTATTATTACTTCCTCACTTTCACCCTTAACCAAACAGGCCCGAACTATCACTACTTCGGCTGAAGAAGTGCTCAAGCAGATGGTATGTTGGTCAACAATCTATATTAAGCATTTCTTCTTTTACTTCTTTTGGTTGAAAAAAAGGAAAGTGAAGTGCGCAATCCATTTCATTAAAGTATGATATGAGAACAAACATAACGTACATCGACACTTCAATTTTAGAAGGGGAGCCCTTTCAAATAAACGACAAACTGCACAAAGAACTCCATTTTATTTTTTGTCAGAAGTCAAGAAATAACAATGTGAAACGCGGTAACATGTGCGCGCTGGGCGTTAAAAACAACAAAGGGTCTGCTTGGTTAAGGGTGAAAGTGAGGAAGTGAGGAATTAACGAAGTGGTAATAATTCTTTTTGAAATTTGAGAATTAGTTAGTAAGTTTTTCGGTATTTAGATGTTGTTGGGAAGTGTGGTTTGAAAAATATTTTGTCTTTTCCGGTGTTTGGATGGTAATGTAAAAGTGAAAGTGGAAAAGTTGACCACAAAGTTGACCGTAAAATAATATTAAAATAAAAATTAATTAAGAAAAATAAAAAATGGAGTGTACTTAGAATGAAAATGAGATTTACATGATCAAAAAATTAATTGTCTTGTGCTGTAACTTATTACAAATGAGATTTACATGACCACAAAATTAACTGTAACACTCTGAAAGTGAGGAAATGATTGTGTAAAAGAAAAAAGAGAAAAGAAAAAAAGGGTTTTCTTATTTTTCTTTTCCGGTGTTTGGATAGATAGGGAAGTGAGCAATTATACTTCCCTATTTCTTTACTTCCGCCCACTTCCTTGCAACCAAACAGCCCAAAAACGCTTTGTCGAGAGACTGTGGCTGGAACGAGTGTATTGGCCACTTTTGAGACTTTCTCTTGACTCGGCCACTTTCCGGAGTAGTTGAGGAGTCTATTTCCCAACTTTTTATTCATTGCGACTTTGCAAGAGCGGTATGGTTAGTCCCACGGGTTCGAGACGGCCCGACCCGCCAGAACACAAGGACTTGACCCTGGTTGGCACGGGATCGGCTAGACCCGGATTGTAACGGTCCCAGTTCCTAAAATCTCAATTTACGTAAATAACTCTATTGATCAACAGATTATCATACTCATTTCCAATATTCCTGAAAATTTAGCAGCACCTCCTTTGTAAATGCTAAATGTCCACATATACATTTCATATCACAATAATTTCGGCCAACACCAGCCTACTTATCCTCAATCCAAGCATATAAACCAACTATAACAATCGCCCACGCAATCATAAATATAATTCGACTCACAACGGCCTCCTTATATGAAAACTCAATAATTAAGTACTCGAGAGCACCCTCTCGGCATCCACGTAATAATGCCAAACTATCTTTAACTCCAACTCATCGCAATTATAACCAAACTCTTATCTCCATACAATACATGGATTCAGACTATCCATCTTTTCAATATTAACACTTGCTATAAGTACACATCAAATAGGATAATGAACATATACAACAAGAACTAAATTATAATCACATAAAGTACAACTCTAAAACTTCTCTATGTAACAGGATTTCTAACAAGGCACTTGAAAGCTTACATCGAGTTTTCGCCTTACCATGACCTGAAAATATAATAATCTGTGGGAGGGTGAGCTCAACAGCTCAGTGAGTAGAGTACGAATAAATCAGGAGATGATAATATATCAATGAGAAGTATGAATATTCAAGTAATACGAGAAATCTGAAACAGTAAGAAGATAAAGAACCAAAGGGACCCGATGGTTTAATAATCAAAACCCCGGTCTCTAAAATTTCTGGGGACGATCGGACTCTCTTGATCGTACTTCCCAATTCATTTCTTAGATTTTCATCTTTCCGTGTGATAAGACTTATGAATTACATAAAAAAAAAATTTTTGCTTAGTTATTTAAACTCGTCATATGTGTACATAGTGTGTGTTACTCACGTGTCTTATATTTCATGCTATAATACACCAACCACTATAGTTATGCCATAAACCTAGTTTATGTATTCAGAAAACACATACATCACAAGCCATACTTGTATAATATATGATCATATCATACTTCTCATAATACAATATCACATCACACTTTAAGTAATGCATGGATTAACGTGTACACTTTCACACAATTTACAGTATTTCATTTCAATTAGCTAAATCTGTATTCTGATGTTTTCATTATCATATACGATCCAACATACCCCTAGTGTCACACACACATATGTATCACACATAGCCATTCATTCTCAATCATTTGTAAATATGCAAATATATGTATATCATAACACCGTCTTCGCACTCCGCTCGTGCAATACGGGTCCCTTCCTCCGGATATCTGTATATAGCACCGTCTTCACACTCCGCCCGTACAATACGGGTCCCCTCCAACCAGATATGTGAACGTATATAATGCAATAACGCCGTCTTCTCCTCCTACCGGCTCCCGCCCGGCCCCTTCCTCCAATGAGCAAGAAAGCGAAAGACATGCTTATATTTACATGCAGCTAACAATCAGTGTAGTAACAATATGAATATCAAATAAACACTATGGTTTGCTTTGCAGCTCATCAGTTCTATTACTGAAGAACTTCATGTGGTTCACTGCATATGTGTATGAGCATGTATAACTATATACCTCATGTTACACCTAATCACATTTATACTTCAGTATCATTCATATGTAACAATCAATTTACACACAGAATATTATCAATATCAATCATTCAGTATTTCGTCTAACCATTGATTACACTTTTAATACATAAATTCTTAATTTGTACGAGTAAGTCTTGCATTTAGCTATACTCCACCCTTCATACATCTTATCGTTTAACTGATAAAGTTGATTAGCCCACCAATCAGGTTTTTGATTTGCTCTAATTGTTCACTATAGATGATTGCTCAATAGTTGTACTCTAACAACATTCACATTTCTTTTATCAAAATTTTACGCGCATTCACAAGGTATAATACTTAATGATTTAAGTTCAGTATGCAAGTGTAAATGATCATCAAATTTTATATCAATTTTCGAGTTTATCAAGAGTTTATTGGTTCTTCCGTTCTCCTTTCAGGTGATTAAGTGTTATCGTCACCAACCCACATATTGGGTTCGAGTAGTGATATATTGGTTGTTATTTGTGGCAATCATTTATATATAATCTCAATAGTCATTCTAGTTCCACATGACTTGGTTACATTAAGAGCTTCAGGCTTATTCATTTGACCATAGACACATTCAGTTAGTACCTTTGGAAGTTTAACTTTTTACTTATACACTAGTATAGTTTTCACTGATTATGCCATCATATCTACTTCTTATTCTTGCACTAACTAACTGACCCCTTTTTACATGCAAAATTTGAGAAGGGCTTAGATGCAACAGTTAGAGTACAAGGGTACTTAATTAAATTTGCATATACAAGGTTAACTCATACGCATCTTGCTATCGGATGTAGTCTCGCCTTATCTTCCTTAATTCCTAATGGTTGTATTCATAGTCATAATTGAATACTTGGCTTCTGAACCCAAATTTGTATGTTACGGCTTTCAATCGTTCATCGGGCTAACTTGATTATTCATATAAAGGAACCATCATAAAATCTTTCCCTCCTACTAGTGAAAAATCATATCCTTGCTTTGTGACACGGATAATTCAGTCTAATACAGTATGAGGAAACAAGGTGGACAATATTAGAAAGACTTCATCAACTTGTAGTGTAATTATTTATGATAAGACTAAATGACAATAATTTAGAAGAGACATAGCCGCAACTTACTAGAATTAGTAATTATGCGCAAAGATCCTTTAGGATAATAAACATGAGTTACTCACTCATAACCTGATCTAATAGTCTTTAACAGATTTCTCAACTACTTTATGTACAATTCGAGCCCTTCCCACTCATTGGATAGCCATTGAATCATTTCACTATAAAAGTTTTTCTACAATCAGATTTTCATTTTTCAAGCTTCACATATCATACTCACATTTTAAGGTGCACTGTTTGTGACTTAAGTATAAAATCTCGATTTAGGAGGAAAAATAGTGATGTATAGAAGTCACATGAGTATTTCTCTTCCTAGTACATATGATGCATACAACACTACTGCAATATAATCCACACGCCTAGAAGGAGTCCAAGTGTAGATGATCAAAAGAATTAGAAGATGATGTAACTATACAGAATGGTATGGCATACCCAAATAATTACCTTATCAAATAGGTATCAAAGCGAGTACATAAGGAATTAGACTACACTTGAGTTATGTATTAAATCATACTCTTATTGTATTCGTGGTTGCTCTTGTTACTTAATAGAGACCCCCTAGCAATTTGGTAGCTTGGAAAGAAAGTTAGAGGAGATTGTTTAATTAACAATGAATAGTCCAAAACGAGCGTTGGGAGAGTTCCAACGTACTATCTTTTCCTTGCAGGGTCAAGATATCCTTTGAAGCTTTCATGACTCATATTTTTCTAATTGTAAACTTTTGGATATAGCCTAATTAAATCTTTTGTTATAAGATCATGAGATTTTATCAGCTCTTCTACCTCTTAGACTTTCTTAGAGTATCAACCAAGGTATTACAGGTGTAGCCATATGGAATACAATCTCATCTTCTTTGTATACAAAATTTTAAAAGAAGGAGGGCTTAGATTTAATTGAGAGACTTCCGTGTTCTCAATATCTCTTTTAGACATAAAGGGGTATAATTTAGCTTTGTAAATTAATAAACTTGAAGTTCAATTCCTACAAATTAAGAGTTTGTGGGCCTTTTTTTATCAGCAAGAATCACTCTTTTTACAACCGCCATTCAACTCTGGCAAATATCCTCAATTTACTCGTAGTGTTTCGGCAAAGCCTCTATCACATACATCCAAACGGAATGCGACATAAACCACTGAAAAGTGGAGTCTTATGGCTCTATATATCTCTTAGACAACATATCACATACCATAATTAGTTTGATTTAGCAATGGTCATTAGTCATGAACTCATTGCTTAAATACATTTTAATAGTTCAGTCTTTCTGGATAACCAATGGTGTTTTTATAATAACTCTCATTCTACATATTGAAATAGAATAAAGAAAGATTTTCTAGAAACTAGACTCCATTATCTTTCCATTGATATATAACATGATCAGTTTTATCTAACTAAACTATTTCAGATATACAGAAACTCCTCAGCTGTGAGTGAGTTCTGCAGCAGGACAGTTTCGACTAACATGCAATGTTTTAGTCATAGATTGAGGTACAGGTATCCGGTAAGAACACGGTATGAACTGTTGGAAAGTAGACTCGATTGTCTTTCCAACGGTATATAATATGATACAATATAACCCTAACATACTGGTGAATTGAGCCCGGTTTTACAGATTATTCTGTTTAACAGATTTCTGCACATATTGAAAAGATCCGCTATTTCACTCAAAGTGATTGTTTTGTCCAGAATTTTTTTGCAAGAAAAATATGGGGGAAAAGTAGATTGAAGACTCTTTTAATTGACAGAAATTAATCACTAGATATCATGAGGATTTTTCTGAAAATTGAGAAAGTTGAAATAAGTTTTGAATCAAGATTTGAATCTCCCTCACCTAGATTTTCTTCTCTTCGACATGGCCGTGCCTCCGCCTTGCCGTCGGTACCATGGTCGGCCATCATCATGAAAAGAAAGAGAAAGAATTAGAAGGACTCAAAGAGAGATGCAAGTTAGGGTTTTGATCTTCTTACCATGGGGAAAGGAGATGTATGAAGCAATAAAAATTGGGCTTTTACACCTCCTCCACGTCGGCCACCTTCCCAGCCTCACGCGCCGCCCGGCCGCGCGCCGCCGGCGCGGCCGCGCGCGCATGCCCTAGGGCAAGCGCGCCCTTGCTTCAGAGAGTGGGAGAGAAGGTTAGGGGAGAGTAGATCTAGAGTTGATTTTGGTTTCTTAAAGAATTTCATGGGTTTCCCTTTTTGAGCAAGGGAATTTGGAGAACTTTAGGGTTTTCCTTTTCTCCATTCGTTCGAGAATGGAGAGATGAGAACGGCTGTTGAGTGTTTTTTTTTTTAATACTTAAGAATTATTAACAGCAATAGCTAAGTGTCATGCCAATGTCCTCTCCAATTGCCACCTCCACTTCACCAATTTTAATCAAATCTCAACCTTTCATCCTCTCCCTAACAATTTAATCCCATCTTAGCCTTCCATCTCTCATGATTCATCTCATCCCACTAACCTCTTAATTAATTGCATTTAATTAGTGGCTAATTTGTAGTATCCTTTATTAATACAAATATACTTTGTATAATTGTACAATTCCATCTATGCATGCGGGTTTAACAATTAAACATGTTTTAAGTTATAGCATTATTCATCAAATATAATTATTTACGCATTACATGCACATGTGAATTTCATGTCACTTAACATTTTCCCGAGAAAATCTAAAAATTCATTATCACACTAATTTAATCAAATCATAGTTTTTGAATACTCCATATGATCTTATTAATCAAAGATTATAATATTAAATCAGGATTTAATAACTCGGATGTTACACGGATCACCCGGGCCTAGACCCGGCCCTGGCCCGCCCCCATCTATGGGGCGTCCCGGGTGTGGAAATTCCAGCACACAGCCCGGTCAAGCTGGTCTATGTCTGGGTTGCAACTGCACCTGGGTCCTGGCTGAGTCCGGGCCGAACCCGGGACGGGCCAAGACCAATCCGCCCAACAGCTACTATTTTAGCCGTTGGAGGACTCTGGGGGTATTTTGTATTTTTTTTTTGGGCAAAAGGCCTCCCAATTGCTATATTGGCTCAAGAATATGGTCGTTAGGGGTTTGTAATTTTTGTTACAAATACCCCCTAACGGACACATTGCGTTCAAATTGATTTTTTTTGCAAAAAAAAAAATTATATTTTAATAGACTCTTCCCCTCTATAAATGCGCCCGCTTCTCTCACTTCATTTCATCACAAAAAACTCTAAAAATGTTTAACAAATCTCTACAAATTTCTACTCTCTATAATTTCTTTCAAGTTCTCAAGTGCTCAAGATCTCTCTCAAGCTCTATTGCATATTCTGGTATTTATATTATTATCAAATTTAGTTAAACGTTTTACTAGTAAAAAAATAGACACACATTCTTCATCAGCAGGTTATAATAATCCCTATTCTTCTAGGTATCATTGTAAATTAGATTTGATTAGTCAAGAATGACATGATTTGCATTTGTCTTTACCTAACACTCAAATTTTTTTTTCATTCATACAACCATAAACACCCTCTACATTTTATTGTTTCTTCTGAACCTGCCAATCCACCTTCTACTTCCACTGCTGAAGTATCGACTTCCATGGCAGGGAAAAATCTGAGGTTTGAAATTTTTTTTAAAAAAGAAAACTATTAATGGAAATAAGAGAGTTGTGTGCAAGTTTTGTCACGATGTTTCTTATGCTTTTTTCAAAAAAATAGTGGAGTCGACACTAACTACGTATATTAGGGCAAAACATCCCCAGAACCAATTACGATAAACACAAATTTTTACTTTAGGTGACACACCAAGCACTTTTAGTGATAATCGTTAAAGATATAAAACTAATTTAGCTAAATATCTTATTCAGCCTAAACAACCTTTTAGTTTTGTAAAAAATGAAGCATCCACAAATTTTATTAGAACTACTTAAACCAGAATATGATCTGTTCTGTAAAGATACTATTAGAACGAAAATATTCAAGGTTGTTGAAGAAAACAAACAACTTTTACTTTCAATTTTTTTCTATGCTACAAAGAGTTGCGCTTACTTTTGATTGCTGGGAAGTTTGTAATGGCTTTCATTACATAGTTGTTACAGTACATTTTATTAATTCTGATTGGCTTTTAAACAAAAAAAAATATTAGTTTTAAAAAATTTAATTTTTTCCATAATGCATTTAATTTTAGTCAGATTATTCTAATAGTTTTTAGAGAATTTAGATTTGAATCTAAATTTTTTTCTATTTCAATTGATAATACTAGCAATAATACTGCTGCAATTAAGCTTTAAACAATTATTTTAGACCGACTTTGAATGAATTTTTTTATTTTCGGTGTGTATGTTATATCATTAACTTGTGTGTACAGGATGATTTTAAAATGTATATATATTTATATTCAAAAGTTAAAAATTAATATTTTATTTATTAGAAGTAGTGATCCAAGGAAGCCAAACTTTAAACAAATTTGTTCCGGCTTGGGCCTACGAATTAAAAGTTTATCTCAGGACATAAGAACTCGTTAGAACTCATCATATAATATGTTGAGGAAAATTATTCTTTATCGAAAAGCAATAGATTTGTTATTTTCATGAAATTTCCTGATCAAGATATTTTCGAGGAATGAAAATTTTATGAAGTAATTTGAGAATTTCTAAAAAAAATTTAAAGAGTAACAAGATTATTTTTTAAGATTTATTATCCCACAATTAATTTAGTATTTTACAAATTAATTAAAATTATTGAACTTATAGTGCCTCTACTATGAGTCATACCTCATTAAGAATTATATTACAATTCCCTCCCTCCCCCACTCAAAATACACCAATAGAGTGGAAACAGTCAATTGACCAAAGATCAAATTAATCATTCTTGTTAACTGATTGCAAATAAAAAGTACAACATAAAGCAGAGGGCAAAACAAAATTACAGGTATAAATGTGATGAGTTTGGAATGATTAAGCTGAAAACAACTTTTTCTAACTATTGGATATAATAAAATAAGGTACACTAATCAGATGCTAATATCACTAATAAATCTAGTCACAATGAGAGAGAGAGAGAGAGAGAGAGAGAGAGAGAGATCACAATGGAGTCATCCATTTTTTGTCCACATCCTATTAATTAGTTGCCTGCCCTCCTCTCTTATGCTGAGGAGAAAAACTCTTCTTAATGTGTTAAATGCTACTAATGTGAATATGTGACCCTTTTCATCAAATGCTTTGGTGTACTGACTTTTCGAATAGGGCACAGAACAGTAAGAGATACTGATATGTACCCGATGACAAAATACTTGTTGGATTCTTACTGAATACTTCTATATAAATTCATTAAGTCTCAAGTTTAAAACAAGAATAAATTTACACCCCACTATCATCATTTTGTAAAAAATTCCTTTGTGCTATTGGAGTGCAGCTATTCACACCCACAAAAGTGCTTAACACACTCACTTTTTAAAAATAAAAGTTGTTGGATATTTTTAACTTTAAAGCAAAAGATTAAAATAGACATTGATTAATTCTAATATTACATCTAATGGAAATTCTATTTCTAAACACACACCAATAATTGTTGAATACACCCATCCAAATTCTATTCCTAATTAATCCAGCTTCCTTTTTATTCTTTAAATATATGCTTCTTTTCCACCAATACAAGCCCTAAAAATTTCTCAGCGTCTATACCATTAAAAAATTGCCACAATGGTAGCTATGGACAAACAAATAATGTCATGGGAGCATGACAAATAATCAAAAGTAAGTTTCTCCGATATAATTTATTAAATTAAATATTTTTTTTGAATTTCATCGCAGCTAGTTCGATCAATGAAGTCTAAACAAAAACTATGCATCAAATGTTTGGTTTAAAATTTGTAGCAAAGAACCATGTATTAGCGTTCTATTGCCCAAAGTCTATGCCATGGTATCTGAGTAAAGTTTGACCCCATAGTTTGAACAAATTTGTTCGTTCTATTCTTCTCAAAAAAATTTATGCGTTCTGTTTTCTCTTATATCCTAGAAATTTGCACTGATGAATAGAAAAATAACTAAATAATATTAATATTAAGTTAATGTATTCAAATAAAGAATGAGATTATATATTAGGATATTGTCATTTTTTTGATCTTCTTAAAAATATTGAGCTTAATGGAAATATTTTTTTTTACTAATCTATACAATATAGACATAAGATAATAGAAACACATAAAAATCAATTTATTGCGCTCGCCTTTCAGTACCATCCTCAATTTGATGTGTTTTATTCTAATACATTAAAATCTTGTTTTCCTATAAAATTTGTTTCTTTTAGTATATTTAGCTCAGATTCCAAGCATTATCTTATTTAGATAGAAGGTTTGTCGGATTACTTAGTTGTCGTCTGTTTCTTATTTTATAGTCGATCAGGCTTTTGATTTACGTGTTCTTTTTTTCACATTTCTTTTTATAAAAATAGTTTTTATTTGTCTAATCATGTTACTTTAAATGCATTGCAATGTACTGAGAAACATATGTGAATTAAATGTAAGCCTCAAACCAGCTGAAAACATCAAACTTACTCGAAAGCTACTTAACTAATCTCTAATTGTATAATTAATACATAGTAAGAGAGAGGAGAGATGATTATTTTGTTGAGGGAGGAAGGGTAGGGTATAATTGGTATTAAAAATAATAATTGATTTAAAATGAAAAGGATAATTTAGAAAAAGTGGGGAGTGCGTATTTAAAACTTTTTTGGGTGTATTAAATATACATGTGTGTTAAGTAATTTTGTGGATGTAAATAGCCGCACTCGTACTATTGAAGCGAGCAGAGAACCCTCTGTCATATCACGCCCCACATTATTATAATAATTTACAATTTACATCGAATCTAAATAATTAACATGAAGTTTTTACTTTTTCTTAATTAGTACAAGTATGTTCTTCATTAAATTTAATAAAAAAGAAGAAGGGTATTTCAGATATATATACTCCTCAAATCTTACTTATTAAGAAATCTACCCCCAAAATCATTGATATTATTTATTTACCTATCAAATCTTTTGAATCAATAAATTTTACCCCTCTACTATTACTGATTAAGTATCAAAAGAGAATTTTTTTTTGGCTAGTAAAATGTTAAAATTGACTTATCCTCTCAAGATTAATCCACGATCTAATTATAATCTTAATTTTATTTCTCTTCTTCTTCCTCCCTTCCTCTTTCTCTTCTCAAATGAAATAAAACTAGCAAAAGAAAAAAAATAATCACTAATAAAATAAAATTAATAAAAACTTAAAGAAGAAAGAGAGACGAAAAGGGGAGAGAAGGCGGAGAGATAGAGGACAGAGAAGGCCAGGAGAATGGGGGATCTTTCACCGCCCTATTCTTCTCTGTTTTTTCTTTCTTTCTTTTAATTTTTTTAAACATAAGCGTATAACATGTACTTCAATCATATATCCCATCAAAAAGTAACAGTAAATATAAGATTTTTGTAATCAAAAGAATGAGAACTAAATTAGCAATATCAATGATTTGCGAGTTAAATTTCTACACATAGGAGAAATTAGGGTACAGATCTATCTAAAGAACCTTCAATAAAATGAAGTTCTATTTTTTGCAGGACGCTTATGGTACACGAAGGTTTCTGCAATTTATGCTAGAAAAATACACTTGCAACACATTCTATGTAAAACGGTTCTGTTTAGTGGACCTTAAAGCTTAGTCCTGGGCTTTGTGGGTGCTTCCCGTCCGCAAACATCGCTGATATGGGCCAGTGGGTCCCAACCCATCCCAGACACACACCAACACACCAGAAAGTTTTTTGCTCACCGTGTTTTTCATCATAGCCGTCATCGTGCCCATCTGGTGGGCCTTCGGGTGAGATCCAGTGACCCCACCCGATTGAATGGCTCTCAAGGCAGGATAACGCCTGTAAACGAGAGACACGATGAACAAAATGGCACCACAACACACCCACTCTCGTTTTCCCGGCAGGCCATGGGAGAGAGCGCGATGGTTGCCGGCCGGTCCCCACAGGGTTAAGTTAAGAGGACCCACCTCCCGGGTACTACGTCCTTGTCCCTCCGGGCCCACTTCTCCGGTCCCCACAGAGTTAAGTTTAAGAGGTACCTTGCTGTGTCAATGGATGTTTTGGTCCCCCTATTGTAGTACTTACTTCTTGGGATTTTGGATTTAGTTACGAAATGACGCAAACGGACACACCTTGAGAAACACTGTATGCTTGGATTTAGGCGTAGAAATGTCATTTACTCACCTGCAGCCAACGGGACCGGGACTGGCGCACGTGGCGCAAAGTAACAGGTCAGCTGTGTTCGTCGTCACGGCCCGAAAACAGTGGGAGTAAGCGGACAAAATTCAAGAGCTCCTTCAAGGTCCAGTCACCATGGCGACTTGTCAGAAATCAAATGAAATCTCACTTTCTCAGGAAATTCACATGAAAATTGAAATAAAGTGAGGAGCTTTTTGCCTTCTACTTGTAATTCGTTAGATCGAACAGGGGAAAAAGTGAAAGGGAAAGGACGATTGAAATTGTGTAGCTGGGACTACAATTCTTTGCTCTTGTTTTCAAATTTCATCTTTTGATTTCTGTAGTCTTATGGTGGTGGTGATTTTTCGCCGTGAATGATCAGACAGTCGATTCACACTATAAGCAAGAGAGGAAGTTTAGAGTGTAAGTGTAAAGCAAAACACAAAATTTTTACACGAAAAGCAAATCAGGAAAAAAAATCAAGGGGAGAAAGAGAAAAATCTATTATAATCAGTCAATTCACAAGAATTACAGGAATTATTTAAAGTGTTTCTGAGTAAGGATTGATTGTGAAGGTATAGGTAAGATCTTAGTGTTAGCTCCAGAGAGAGGATCCAACCCCTCTTCTCATTAGAGACAAGGGTTTATTTATACTGAGCTATTCGTGATAAATGAGAGTTGATGAGGTCCCTCCAACAACACAACCTTCCTGTGCGGATTTGTTGTAATGATCGAGATTATGAGTGCTAGACTGTTGGGATTGCATGCATAGAATTTCTTCACTGTACATAACTGCCTGTTTTTGAATAAATGAGCGTTACACATCTTTAACGTGGGAGAGGGGAAGCGGCATAATTGTAGGCAGAGATCTCAATGGTCACTACTAGGGACTTTCAGGGTGAAGTTGGGAATCTTGGACTGTACGTGACTCCAGAGGGTGATGTCTTCGGAACAGGAGGTAGTTCTGGGATGACTCTGAGTGACGGAGCTTGTCGGAAAGGAAATGTCTTTGGAATGTTGACTTAGGTGCGTTATGGAGTGATTCTAAGAGGATGTGGAGTGGCGGAGTCATTGGGATGGACCAGAGCTATAGGCATCTCGGTGGGAGGCTTTCAGTTGCACAAACATGTGTCAACATCTTGACGAGGGTCAATTTTTTACCACTACAAGTCTGAAACTAAACCTTTAAAAATAAAGATCGATGGTGCGCTTGGGGTGGAAATTGTAACTCAATCTCCAGCCTAGGCCACATTATCACTTGTGGAGGAAATTCTCACGAAATTTCTCCACACCACGAATTGTATATGAATAGACAGGTGAAAGCAATTGCAAATAATAAGCTCTTTATTGAAAAACATGAAAGGGAAAAATCACGGGAAAGGGAGAGAATTCACTATGATAACAGAGGGTTACAATGAATTCTGCAAAATAATCTGGCAATTACTATCTCTAGGGTTTAATGTAGTAATCAGAAGCCAACCTCCCTCTCGATAAAGGAGGAGATGCATTTATACTTGCCTGACCTGTCATTGTGGGTGTAGATATTTCGGATCTACATAACTGCATGATTTACATATTATGATATCTTTTTAACTGCCCAATAGCGACACTTGATTGTTGGGATTGCCATGCAGAAATATCTGACAGCTTGCATAACATCATGCTTTGATATAGGGGCGTTATAACATTTAGAATGTAGGGATGATCTGGCAGCGTAGCTGGTTTTGCGAATCGCGGAGATCGTGCCATCTGGTTCTAAGCAGCACAAGAGTGGTAGTCATTGGTGGGTCTTCGTGCCGGAGACTTGGGTGGCTCCGGAAAGGATCCTTGTACCGATCCGCAAGGATCCTTGCACCGATTATGACATCCCGGAGAGTCGCGCAGCTCCAGTTGAGCAGTAGATTCGGATGAGTGATGTTTGATTAGATGTGGGTTCGGGCTGAGGCTCCAGGCTTTCTTCTTTGGCCCATATGCCTGAGGCTTTCTTCTTGGGCCCATGTTAGACTTGTATGTAAGCTGGGTCCACTAGCAGAGAAACAAAGCCTCCAGGTGTCTGAACACGTGTCCTGAGCTTGATAAGGGTCAATATCTGATCATTACAGATGCCCCCTCCATCGTCTCTTTCTTGGAGTCTCAGAGCAAGGAGGAGAGCACACTAATCTCATATTTCGGCATGAACTTTTACTGATTAGTTAGACGGTCTTCTTGCGCTTCATGAAAAACAGTTGGAGAGTACTTGAGAGCAATTGGGGCACCTTTTCGTACTTTCGCATTTAATTCCATATCTGTAAAGGCTGGCAAAATATCACGTCATAGGTGTCAATTCTACACGCTCTAAACAGATAGCCGTCGTTTGGAAGCCATCAGAGTGAGTTGGGATTCACAAAACGGTTGAGATTTAGAGCTAGCTGGTGTGCGAAAAGACACTTTAGCCCTGGGTCATATTGCAGTGGCGTCAGCGTCTGCTTTTAAATTGGGGGGAAACTTGAAAGCTTGCCTTTTCACAAACCCTAGATTTCCCCTAAGCTTCATGCCTCTTCATTTCTCTTTTGTTTTGGATCTCTATTTCTAAATCTACCATCTTTCATTATGCAAATAGCATGAGGAGAAAAATTTGTTGCTGGTGGCGGCGTGGGAAGGAGCAAGAAAGGTGCTTGTAACACCCCATTCCAGGAATATGTACCCGAGTATGTGTCTCGAATTTTTGATCATATATTTCTAATTTTTCTTTTTTAATTTAATTTTGTGATTATTTATATTATTATTTATTGTCGGATTTGAATTCGTGGACTCGGAGTCAGCTCCAATCTGAAACACGGACCCGGTCCTAGTGTATTTCTCTATTTGATCTTTCTATTAAGTTAGATGTAATCTATTTACTTTCAAATATCATTTTCCAATATTTTAGATTTTTCATGATTTTTTGAAATTTTTTGAGATTATTTTGCAAGATCTTCAAAATTGATGTCGACTGGTATCACTGGTCAATTTTCAAACTTTTAATTTACAAATGGAGTTGAATTTCTGAATTTCGTTTTCGCTTTATTTCTTAGTATCATATTTTTTACTTTAATAAATTATTGGAGATTTTTTAAATTTATCGAAACTCAACTGGATTTGATGTCGGCCATTATCACTAGTTGATTTCAGGATTTTTAATTTAAAAATCAGATTGAATTTCTTGAATCAGATTTCATTATGTATCTTAAAATAATATTTTTTATTTTTGAGAAATTTTGGGAACATTTCTGGAGCAGTCAACTTTACCTGATTTAAATAATATTTGTTATTTTTTCTTTCTTTTCTTTTCTTGTTTTTTCCTTCTCCTCTCCTCTACTTAATTCTCCCATCTTACTCTATTAAATTTATTATTCAATAAATTATTTATTTACTTATTTTTCTCATTTTCTTTTCCTTCTTTTTCTTTTCTTCCTTTTCCTTTTCTTTTCTTTTTCTTTTCTCTTTCTTCTTTTTTTCTTTCTCCTCCTTCATGCTCCCCACTCTTCCCCTTTCCCCTGTCAATGACAACATCACCCATCCCCCCATCTCCACCATACCACCCTCTTCCTCCCCCTTCTCTTTTCTTTTTCACTCTTTCATTCTTTCTCTCATTCTCTCAATCTTTCCCTATATCTCAATCTCCCTCTCTCGCATTCTCCCACCACCTCCCTTTCTCCTCTTCCCTTTGACCGCTGCCCCCAGCACCACCAGTGCACCGCTACCCTACCCAAGCCAGCACCACCTCCTATAAACCCCTTTTCTCTTTTCCATCTCCCTCCTCTTCAACCACCACCTCCCCATACCACTTCCTTCTCTTCTTCTTCAAATTCACCACCAAATTCTCCACCACTTCCACCACCCAACCACCATCTCCAACTCCTTCAACTCCCCAACATCACCACCAACCCCCACCTTCACAACCACCACAACCTACAACAACAATATTAACAACAACAACCACAACTCCAACAACATCCTCTCCACCTCCTCCTCCCCCGGACCACCGCGCTGTCGCCCCCACCCTCCGATGCGCACGTGCTTCTCGGATCTTTAGATTTTTGCTCGGTGCCGTATTTTGATCTTTAGGCGAGTACACTTGGATTTTAGCGAGTACATGTTCGTCAGTTTTGCGAGTACTTGTTTTATTCTGGGCGAGTATACTCTCTTAGTGGTGGGTGATGTTTATATTTGTGTATCGGTGATTATTGTAATTGTGGGTGTGTTGTATGCTATGGGCGTGTGTTATATCGATGGTACTGTTTGTATCTGTGTGATGGTTGTACTAGTGTAGAAGATGTATATGTGTGTGTGCGCGCATGGGCCTAATAATGGTACAAGTTGCAGGTAAAATCCTCAGGCGAACCTACTCGATAGGGTAGGCAATGTCTGAGAGACCACTTACCGGGCTACCCATCGGGTCTCCCTATACACTTTTGGGTTTAGTGGTAGCTGATTGAGTTAGAACTTGCACACAAAAAATACAGAATTTCAGAAATATAGAACAGAAGTGTAAGTCCTCAATACTATCGCTATAGCAAGTGACAATGCGGGTCGTGATCCTCAAGGAGGGACTAGTGATTGAAGCTTTTTGCAAGTTCTCTTTTAAATTAAAAAGAATGAATAAAATTCTTCTTTTAGTTCTTGAAAAGAAAAAGAAAATAAGTTATGTTAGATTGTGAACGTGGTAGATAGAAAGAGATGATGATTTTGGAAAATAAAAAATTAAGTTAAAGAAAAAAAAATAAAACGAGTGAACAAAAGAGTTGAGAGATTGTGGTGATCTAAACTAAAGAATTAAAAGAAAGAAACTAAAAATTCTTACTTACCTCTCCAGTGCTCATATGCCTTAGATCCATTGCTATGACTTACCTGGTCTTTAAATGCAATCAAGCATGGCGTGTAGGATCTTTCCCATTTCCGATCTACACTATGAATAAAAAGGCAAACTAAACTAATAAAAGAACAGTTGATCATCACCATAGGCAATTAGGGCACTTGTAATGGCAAAGCAGTCTCGAGGCCATCAGATTCACTTGAATTACAAACACATCAGAGGAAAGTAAATGAAAACAAGAGTAAAGAAGAAAAAAAAAAACTTCAATTTGATTCAAATAACAATGAAAGAAAAGACTTACTTATACTGGTGTCACCCTCAGTATAAGCTTGCTCTCATTCTTCCATGAAACTCATCTCTCCTCTCAGTTACATAAAGAAAAAGTAAATATTATATTAAAGAAAAAAATAAACACCTTCACTAAAAAGAATGAAAAACTGGCCTAAGAATCTATCTCTGCTTGATCATTCTCCCTGCCTCTGATGTGTGGGGTATTTATAGGATAGAAATAAATAAGGAAATGAGTCAAAAGATAGGGGGAGCTGGCTATTTCTGAATTTAAATCCTCTCCTTATCTCCAAACTTGATTTGATGTGGATAATCAGTAACTGATCTGCAGCTTGTTGTCATTTTGATTGCTGAATATAACTTATTAAATGATAGAACTAGAAACAATAATCATCATAAGAATTGTATCCCTTTAAGTTTTCTTTCTGGATCATCTTGAATAATCAGATTTGATCTTTGGTAGAGCAAGTTATGATTCAAATACTAAAATGTATCTAGTCTGAATTCGAGTCTAAATTGCTTCATCTCATCCGTTGATCTTCTCTCTATCTATTTATCTCTTTGGATTTTTAATTTCCGCTTTGGATTTGATGATCTATCTCTTTATCCTCAGTGAAATGACAGGATATTCTTCTAATCCATTTTTTCTTTGAATTTGAATGATATTATCTCATCTGATATATACGGTCTCAGATAAGATAGCCTTTTGAACCTCTGAGTTTGAATCGATCCCTTTCTTTTGAACTTTTGAATTTAATTAGATAAATCTGTCTATTTCTCTTTTTACTTCCTTAATTACCTTACACGCCATTAAACATGAAAATATATTAATGGCATCATTTTATTTAAATAAAAATGCAGAAGTGTGACATATATGATATGAAAACATGCAACACACGTGTGTAATCACACCCGCTACCTATCTTTTGCTCATCCTTGAGCAAAACATCAAAACTAAACCTAAGAATTTATTAGATCACTTTCGTAGGTCACGCGATTGCACTGAGCATGTACAACAAGCCGTTAAACCTCTAGGTTACCCCTAGAGGACAAGTTTTGTCTCGTGAGGGTTTTTAGTGGATTACACCCACAAAATCTATAAAGAAAGAGAAAAAGTGTTAGTATTTTGAAAACACATTTTGAAAGAGAAATATATTTGAAGTATTATTGTAAGAATTAAGTAATCTATAAGTTATTAGAAAATTGAATTTTTCATTCTTAAGCTTAGTTTTATTCAAAAACTTATTATCAATTAAGGTAAGGAGTCAAATTGTATTTTTCATCTAGTCTATAATTTTACCCTAAGTTATATGCATCTTTGTGACCGTGAAATTTTGACTCAGGGTTCGTTAACCCTAACTCTTATGTCTTAGTTTTTCTTCTTTTTTTATATTTTTGATGAAATTATTTCTTAGTTCTATTAGGCTTTCTAATCTGCCCATGTAATGCGCTTTTTGTCGTTGACTCCTAACCGGACAGTCTTAGGACACCGGGTGAGAAAACACCCTAAGGACTTAACGACTCGAGCAACCAAGGCCACAAAACTAAGAATTTTATTATATGGACAGCTTTTAGACATGAATACTTATACTTTATGAGGCACAAATACCCAGTTTTATCAGAAGATTTTTGAAATATTATATATATATATTATAAGACATAAGAATCTTTATTTTTGAAGCCTAAGTATGTAAGTGTATAAAGCAAGCATATTTCATCAAGACTAAATTACTTTTTTAAATTTTCTTCCTAACTCTAGAAATCAAACAAATAATCTTATTTTGACCAAGTATACTATTCCTTAAAATTAACTTAATTTCTTACAAAAAATATGTCAAAATATTGTTTCTATTTTCAAAAGGTTTTTAAAAGCAAAGAAAATGTTAATAATAATGTTTTTTTAAAAGAAAGAAAAATATTAAATTTTTTTATTTTAAATAAAAAGAAAACCTATGTTATGTTAGAACCCTCCTCCACACCTATCTCATACATTGTCCTCAATATATGAATGAATGCATAGATGCATGAAAAAGAAGAAAGGGAAGGAAAATATTGCCTTGAGGTGGTGGTTCTGGTGGTGGTCAGATTGGGTCAAGCGTTGCTACCCAATCAAGATAATGTGGTGGTTCACGGAACCCACCATTATTGACCTCTTTTCTATTTATATATTTATAGTCCCCAATATGAATAGGATCATGAAAGTTCCTATCATGAATATTACTTTTACATGACCAGTCTTGAAAAATCATCACAGAGTCATCATGGTCTATACCTATGTCCAACAAAAGAATGTGATTTAGTGGAATGGTTGATTTGGGCTCAAGAATGATCGGTTTAGGAATCAATACTAACTCGGGAAAATCAACTTTGGGTTCGAGAGTCACTTTTGCTTCAGGTTTGAGTCCAAATCTAAGAATTAAAATTCACATTCTTTCCCATCAATAAAATGCGACTATCCAAAATTTGTGATTCAATTTCTACATCTATGGGTATGAATGTTGGATCAGAAAATTGGTCCAAATTGGGTAAGAATACCAGAGTCAACATAGATTTGAAGATGGAAACTGAATCACAAAGTTGGGAATCGGGTCACATTCATAATCAAGTTCAATCTCATTAAAATGAAAACTTACCAATTCGTCAATGGGTTGATATTGGTTAAGTTCAAGGTTTTGTGGTGAAATTGAATCTTGGTCAAAGTCTTCAAGATACCATGATTCTTGATTTTCATCAATATCGCTAGAAATGTTGGGAATAGCTAAAGATTGGGTAGGGAGAGTTTTCTTATTCCTACGCATGTTTTTCAATCGCCTAAGTCTTACTTCTATCATATCGAGTGGATCACTTTGAAATTGAATTATGGATTCCATAATCTTTTCTAAATCAGTATGTTCTTCACGAAAAATAGAGTAAGGATCTGTGATTTGAAAATTTTGATGGATTTTGATTCTTCAAGAATTTGAATTCGTTGCTCAGGCTCTTCTAAGGCTTCCATCTTCTTTTCCCAATCTATTGATTCTTCTAATGGTTATTCAGGAGAAGGAGTATATGAAGTGGATGTTGGTAAGGTGGTTGATAATATGACTCGGGGGAGTTATATCCCCATTGGCTCTGTGAAGAGTAGTGATGATTATTCCAGTCTTGTTCACAGTATTGGGACTGGGGTATGTATTGATTCGGATAAGACTAATCCGCCACACTAGGTTGGTTAAAGTTATGATACGTCGGGTTTGTAATATTTGAAAAAGAGGTCGAGGTGTAACATGGATTATCACTAACATTGGAAAAATTATTGTTATAAGCCATATCACACAAGAAATGTCAAAACAAACAAAGAAAAATAAACAAATAAAAAGAAAAAAAATTCTAACCTAAGTTAGGGTAGACCTTAGACCTAGACTATTCTTAACTCGTTAAACTGTCCACGGGGGTATATTGCTGAATCTGACCATAAATTAATCGGCCAAGTAGGGGCAAGATTGGTGGGAGGTATCCGTGCTTAAAAGCAACGAGCTTAATTAAGCCAAACCTTCAGAGTTTCTCCTCTCAATCCCCAACCTTTGACATCGATTTGGCAAGAGTCAAATTCTAATCAACTTCCCCCTTAGGTCAGTCTTCTATTGAGTTCGAGATGTCGCTAGGGCCAACGTCTACTAAGTTTTAGTTAGGCTTGGGTTATTGAGTGAGGAGATTGTTTGTGGGCTAAGGGAGGGTAATGACTTCCCCACCTTATCTTGTTTATAGAACAAGCTCTTAATTAAGTTTAGTGCAGTGTACAAGTATATAAAAAAAAGTAACACTTAAGCAATATTTTATACAAGAATGAACCTTATACTAAATGTTATGCACACATACTTTGGCTCCAGCACTCTTCAACAGTAAATAGAAAATGTAACGAAATAGACACATGCCTAAATGCAAAGTCTAAACCATTTTTAGCATTTACAATCAACCTTTTACTGTTTAATTAGAAATGTATGTACAGTGAGTCAAATAAGAAAATAAATAGCTACAGATATTTAAACTTTACAATTCAGCTAACCTGCAAAAAATATAGGTTAGTAGTTTACTCAGATTGCCACGGGCATATAGCAAATATGAGGGTTTATGGGCTTTGTTTTCTTGAGATAGTCTAGAGCCATTTATATTTCCACTGCAGCAAAAATTTCCATGATATCTATCACTACACACTAAGAACAAAGAAGAAAGTTAATCAAAAATATAAATTTAAAAAAAGAATTACGTACCGTCCCTCCACGACAACGACTCTAAAATTTTGATTGAGTTGGACCTGAAAACCACCTAGAGGGGGGGGGGGTGAATAGGTGATAGTGCTAATCTAGAAACTAAATGCGGAAGTTTAAAAACTAATTTGCAATCACTTAGTACAACACACAAGTGTGGCCGAATTTCCCGTGAAGGGCTCTGGACTAACTCCTCTTGATTCCCCTAGATATGGGTTGAGATGCTATATGAATCTCTTGTGGTTAAGTACAAGTGAGGCACACACTAAAGCAAGCCAAGCATATAAGGATGAACAATATGAAATAATGCAAGGCACAAATGCAAGCAATAAGATATGAATGAATGAATGAATGATGCTTTGCACAAATAAATAAGAGAGAGTTGAGAGATAATGGATCAAATGCAAACAAAATGATATGTTCCGAGGTTCGAGCCCCTAGCTCTACGTCCCCGCCTTCACCACCGTGAAGGATTTCTAATCCACTATCTCCCACTGAGGGAACCTCCACCGAGGAGGATTTGTTACAACACCGGGAGTACCGAGCTCCCCTCTCAATACAAACACCACCTCACAACCGAGGGGTAGGCCCTTAGCTAAAACAACCACAAACACCTCTACCGAAGAGGGTTACAAACAATCACCAACTCCACCTCACCAAGAGGGAGTAAACACCAATCTCCACCTCTACCAAAGAGGGAGCAAACCAACAACCCAAATCCACAACCTCAACCTCTACCAAAGAGGGAGCAACCAACAAATGAGGGTTTACAACTTGGTGGTATCTTTCAACCACAAACAATCTCTCTTTTCCACAAACAAGAAGATCCTAAATAGATTAGGATAGAAGATAGCTCAAGTGAAAAAACTAAGTGTTTTGATCAAAGAAATATTCTTGGAAAAATACCAAATAGATATGGAGATATTAGATCAAAAACAAATTCCCAAAACTTAATTTCTTTGAAATAACAAAAACACTTAAAACAAATAAAGTAGATCTTTTTGGCACAAAAATTATTTTGAAAACTTGTTTAAAACACTAAGAAAGGCTCTGGAAATTCTGCTCAAAAAACTTGGTTAAAATCCCCAAGAAATGGGGTATTTATAGGCTCCCCAAGAAACTAGCCGTTAGGCTGATCTGTCAGCCTGACAGGCTGGCGGTCGACCGCCAACAGTCGATTTTCCGACCGTTGGAGGAACCCGGTCGACCGCCCAAAAACAGAGAGCAAGGCTCTCTGGTCCGGTCGACCGACCGGTCGACCAGCCCGAGTGTCTGCCAGACGTGCACAAGGTTGTGCACGTCGGTCAACCGTCCGGTCGACCGGCCCTTGGTTCGGTCGACCGTGCGGTCGACCGACCTGGCCTGTTAGCCACTGTTCTGGGTCAGAAAAACATGTTAAAAAATCTTTCTAAAAATTCTTTAAAAACTTCTAAAAAATCTCCAAAAATAGTTTTAACATTTTGCATTGATATATAAACATGTGATAAAAATTTCAACTCAAATATCAAGCAATATGAACTATTTTTGTGTCTAATCATTTTTACCAAAAACTGTATTTTATCAAACTTAGATTTTTCCATAGGAAATCTGATTTTTCCTAAACACATAGAATTACAAAAACATGATATTAAAACACATTGAAGCATAATGCATATGGACATAGGTCCAATATACATGAAACATATAGATATCAAAGTTTTGTCATTAAATCCAAAAATATGTTTTGTTAAAAATATCAAAACATAAAACTACATGAATAGGTATGTCAAATTAAGTTTGTATAAGTCAAGTAAGCATGTATGCATATAGAATACATCTAATATACATAAAAACCAAGGTAAACTTATTTTGATCTACTATTCATGAAAACCAATTCCAAAACATAAAACTTGTGTGTGTTAGTGCACTTGAGCATATCAACTATTCTAAGCTTTACAAATGAATCTAAACACACTAAACTAGGATACCTAAGTCTTCTTGACGATCTTCATCTTCAAGTAGACCCGATCCAAACTCCGTGATCCACGAGCTAGGCTATGTATCATCATGATGCTCGGCCCTGGAATCACCATGTGAAAGCTTCCAAACTCCTCCTTTTGAAGCAACCACCAACTAATATCTTGATTAATGATCTGTAACTAAAATCACAAGAATATTAGTAAAAATAACTACATGAGTTAATCATCATCAAAACTAGAGTGGAAGGCCTCTGGGCCAACAATCTCCCCCTTTTTGATGATGACAAAACTCATGGAGTTATATATGTATAGATTAAAGTTAAGCTTCAAAGAAGCTCCCCCTTAACTCATGCATAGCAAAGAAACATAAATATATGTAATGAATGCTAAACATATAAATGCTAAAAAAATAAAACTTGTTCTTATTCCAATTGAAATTGTCAAAAACAAACATGCTCTAAAAACAAACATGCTCTAGATACCAATTAAAACATAACAAAGCATGCTCTAGATACCAATGAAAACATGTTCAATTAAACTTAATATATGCAAAGACATAAATATGCATATATAAACATAACTCAAATTCTTCTCCCCCTTTTTGTCAATCATCAATAAAGGGGTAAAAATTAAAAACAATTCAATGAAATCTTCTCTCCCTTTTTGTTCGAAAACAAGGAATCAACAAAGAGGCATAAACAATAAACACAATGTTTTCCCCCTTTTTGTCTAAAACAAAAGGAATATCAATGAGGGGTTACAATCAATTAAGATATCAATTGAAAATATATCTAGGTAGCATCTTGATACCAATTGAAAGTGAACATAGATCAAAAAATGGTATATGCGATATACATTCATGAAGAGGAAGACACTAAGTTAACTTCCCTACACACATACATTACATGAAGGAGGGATGACAAGCCCTAATTCATATAACGTAAAATATGCAATGTATAAGAGGAGATGTGAAGCTCCCCCTACACACGTGTACCACATAAACAAGAGATGTCAAACTCCTCAATACTAGATACACTCAATCATGAATCTATATGTAGAAGAGATGTTAAGTTCTCCTTGCATATAGGCAATACACATCAAAAATTTTGAATTTTTCTTAAACTAAATTTTGAGATACCAATTTAAAAACATTCAAATAAACATCTTGATATCAAAAAAAATATTTTTATTTTCTATCATAAAGCAAGGGAGTGGAAATACAAATACCAATTGATATATGAAAATCGAATTTTCTCCCCCTTTATGAAATACAAACTCAACAATGCATAAGCTTGTTTAAAGATACCAATTGAAAAACTAAATCAATTGAAACAAAGTTAAACCTCAAGCTTTAGCATAAACAAAAATTTTGTGGTCTAAGATATAGAAATATAGTAAGCACAAATAAAATATATATGTATGAGAATGAGATACCAATTGAAATTGATACCATAAAATTGAAAGCATACATACATAAATACATATGAGTATACAAGAAGATCAAAATTGATTCCAATTGAAAGAATTCAATGATACCAATTGAAACAACAATAATAGCATGATATAACTCATATTATCAAAACGAAGAATATGAACTAGTTTAAATGAAAAACTTGTTAACTAGTGCGAAATCCTTCAAGCAAGGAATCAACTAAAAATAATTTTCATAAAACACATGTAAATCACAGGGCACTTAAAACACTCAAAGTCTATTAAGCACAATTATAACTCATGAAAACAATAACATGAGTAAACAAGTAAAGGTGAGTGTACAAATGTAATGTGTATCACATAATCATGAAAATATTCTATTAAGCTCAATTGAAATTCCTTGAAACATAAAAAATCATCAAAACTATTTAATCTTCAAGGCATATGTATGTCTTATACAATCTAAAGTATACATACATATCCAAACACAACGAGTCCACAAAAAAATATATGCATGAAGGCACGTGGCTCAAAAGGATGTATATGTATAATCAATAGTTTGGGCAAGATGGACATATACATGAAGTTAAATATAAACATATAAAAAACATGGATAACATGAAAACAAAATTTTCATTTCAAGGTATATGTATGTTTTGACAACACAAGAAGTATACATACATATCCCTAAACACAATTTGAGTCCATAATAAAGATTTGCATAAAAAGCAAATGACTCAAGGGGTGTACATGTATATCTTAAAGTTTGGCAAAATAAACATATACATGAAGTGAAACACACAATCATAAAACAAATCTAAAAATGGGAATACAAGTTTAAAACGCATGAATCATCAAAACTAGACTATACTAGCACATCTAATGGGTTCAAATAAGCATTCAAGTATAAACATATATAGATTTATTTGTGGCCCACTATATGTACAAGTATATACCTAGTTTTAATGAACACTAACATCTAAACATGTAATCAAAGCATGAAGCACAAAACGGGATATAAATCATCATGAAGAAACATAAACATAGTTATTATGTAAATTCACATGTTATTAAACCTATGATAAACATGATAGCTAAACAAATGGTGAGAACACAAAATAATAGTCCATATCAAACATGGGTGTCTCAAAGTGCTATACATGCATGTCAAGGATTTAATAATCATGGCATTAACATAACAATCTAAAAACAGCAAAACATAAAAAATCATAAGTATTCATATGGTCATTATGTATATGCATATGCATTAGATCTAGGATATACATATTAGTTCAAACAATAAACTGAGAGCACATAAATATAAATTCATATTGAACATGGGTGTCTCAAAATAACTAAACATGTATATCACTAATCTAATAAACATGGCATAGGCATAAGGAACACAAAAAAAAATGACATGCTATAAATAATAAAATGAAAGCATGTATACAATATAAGGAGTTAGAGATTGATACCAAAACCGATGAGGGTACCCCTCTAGTCTCCAAACCAAAGGTGGTCCTCCCACCAAACATCCCTTGAAAGTGATGCATCCAATTGATTCCCATAAAGCTCGGAACGCATCCACTCCAAGGTACCTATACTCTCACGTCATGTGAGAGCCCACACCTACATCATAAACAAGAGGGGTGGTCTTTGGTACCCATATCCTTTTGGGTCCATGGGGGTTAGTCCCTTCTCTAACCCAAACAAGCTTATTTGCTAAATTTACGTCATGTAATCTATCAAAGCAAAATTTAGCAAGGTGGCCCTTACGTCCACAATGCGTACAAGTGTACACATGAGCATACATGTGGTGGTGGTGACCGTGGGAAAAATGTGTATGCCGTGGAGGGTGTGCATGAAAAGATGAAACTTGCTTAACCATGTATGGCTCTTGGCACAATGGCTCAAAGTGGAGCCCAAACAATCCACTCTCTTCTTTAGCAAATAAATATCATCATTAATCCTAGAAGAAGAGGTGCATGCAATAGGTAGGCTAGATGAAGAAGCTACACTAGCATGGCAAACATGAAAATCAATTTTATTTTTTAAAACTTCATTTTTCTTTAAACAAACATTTAAATCATTAGAAATAGAAATTATTTTATTTTTCAAAGCAACATTCTCCTTTAAAACAAAATCAACTTTTGAAGATAAACTTTCATTTTTCTTCAAAAGTGTTTCACAATCATTTTTATTTTTCAAAAATTTATTTTCTTATAGTGCAAGATCAAGTTGAGATTTTAATGAATCCCTTTCATTAGCAATCTCCACTTTTTCTTGCAAAACAATATCAAGTCTAGAAATCAAATTTTTATTCTCATTATTAAGACCTAGACTCTTCTTTTTCAAAATGTTATATTTTTCAATCAATTTTTCACAAATAGTAGATAGTTCTTCATTCAAAGCATTAGCATCAACATATTCATCACATGAAGAACTAGAATCAAAACTATCTAGTTGAGTTTCCAATTGTACCTCAAGGGAGTCATTCCCTTGGACCATGAAGCATTGAGAGTCAGATTCTCCACTAGATTCCTCCAGTTGAATTGGCAATTGAAGCTTGGAGGTGGTGGTGGTTGTCAATATGTTCCACACTGCAAATACGGAATCAAAGTTAGAAGCAAGCATAAGATATTCTTTATTTAATGTGCTTCTAATAGCCTTAAGGGCTTGTGCATTGGCCCCTATATGATTGTTATTACAAGATAGCATTTCTTGGTAGCGGCAAGAAAAACATGCAAGATTAGGGTCTTTAGATACATGGACATCCTATATTCCATGTGTCAATGTTGGAGACATCGAACATGGGAGGTGAAAAGCAATCCATGGGTATAAACTAAATGTGTGCAAACAAATATGCAAATGCAAACAATAGATTAGCAAACAAGGATTTCATTCCTAGGATGTTAAGCCTAAGTATCGGAGCGTAGGCTCTGATACCAATTGAAAACCACCTAGAGGGGGGGGTGAATAGGTGATAGTGCTAATCTAGAAACTAAATGCGGAAGCTTAAAAACTAATTTGCAATCACTTAGTACAACACACAAGTGTAGCCAAATTTCCCGTGAAGGGCTCTGGACTAACTCCTCTTGATTACCCTAGATATGGGTTGAGGTGCTATATGAAGCTCTTGTGGTTAAGTACAAGTGAGGCACATACTCAAGCAAGCCAAGCATATAAGGATGAACAATATGAAATAATGCAAAGCACAAATGCAAGCAATTAGATATGAATCAATGAATGATGCTTTGCACAAATAAACAAGAGAGAGTTGAGAGACAATGGATCAAACACAATCAAAGTGATATGTTCCGAGGTTCGAGCCCCTAGCTCTACGTCCCCGCCTTCACCACCGTGAAGGATTTCTAATCCACTATCTCCCACCGAGGGAACCTCCACCGAGGAGGATTTGTTACAACACTGGGAGTACCGAACTCCTCTCTCAATACAAACACCACCTCACAACCGAGGGGTAGGCCCTTGGCTAAAACAACCACAAACACCTCTACCGAAGAGGGTTACAAACATCACCAACTCCACCTCACCAAGAGGGAGTAAACACCAATATCCACCTCTACCAAAGAGGGAGCAAACTAATAACCCAAATCCACAACCTCAACCTCTACCAAAGAGGGAGCAACCAACAAATGAGGGTTTACAACTTGGTGGTATCTTTCAACCACAAACAATCTCTCTTTTCCACAAACAAGAAGATCCTAAATAGATTAGGATAGAAGATAACTCAAGTAGAAAAACTAAGTGTTTTGATCAAAGAAATACTCTTGGGAAAATACCAAATAGATATGGAGATATTAGATCAAAAACAAATTCCCAAAACTTAATTTCTTTGAAATAACAAAAACTTAAAACAAATAAAGTAGATCTTTTTGGCACAAAAACTATTTTGAAAACTTGTTTAAAACACTAAGAAAGGCTCTGGAAATTCTGCTCGAAAATCTTGGTTAAAATCCCCAAGAAATGGGGTATTTATAGGCTCCCCAAGAAACTAGCCGTTAGGCTGATCTGTCAGCCTGACAGGCTGGCGGTCGACCGGCCGGTCGACCGCCAGCGGTCGTTCGACCGTTGGAGGAACTCGGTCGACCGCCCAAAAACAGAGAGCATGGCTCTCTGGTCCGGTTGACCGGCCCGAGTGTCTGCCAGACGTGCACAAGGCTGTGCACGTCGGTCGACCGTCCGGTCGACTGGCCCTTGGTCCGGTCGACCATGCGGTCGACCAACCTGGCCCGTCAGCCACTGTTCTGGGTCAGAAAAAACATGTTAAATAATCTTTCTAAAAATTCTTTAAAAACTTCTAAAAAATCTCCAAAAATAGTTTTAACATTTTGCATTGATATATAAACATGTGATAAAAATTTCAACTCAAATATCAAGCAATATGAACTATTTTTGTGTATAATCATTTTTACCAAAACCAAAAATTGTATTTTATCAAACTTAGATTTTTCCATAGGAAATCTGATTTTTCCTAAACACATAGAATTACAAAAACATGATATTAAAACACATTGAAGCATAATGCATATGGACATAGGTCCAATATACATGAAACATATAGATATTATAGTTTTTGTCATTAAATCCAAAAATATGTTTTCTTAAAAATATCAAAACATAAAACTACATGAATAGGTATGTCAAACTAAGTTTGTATAAGTCAAGTAAGCATGTATGTATATAGAATACATCTAATATACATAAAAACCAAGGTAACTTATTTTGATCTACTATTCATGAAAACCAATTCCAAAATATAAAACTTGTGTGTGTTAGTGCACTTGAGCATATCAACTATTCTAAGCTTTACAAATGGATCTAAACACACTAAACTAAACTTGGATACCTAAGTCTTCTTGACGATCTTCATCTTCAAGTAGACCAGATCCAAACTCCGTGATCCACGAGCTAGGCTATGTATCATCATGATGCTCGGGCCCTGGAATCACCATGTGAAAGCTTCCAAACTCCTCCTTTTGAAGCAATCACCAACTAATATCTTGATTAACGATCTGTAACTAAAATTATAAGAATATTAGTAAACATAACTACATGAGTTAATCATCATCAAAACTAGAGTGGAAGGCCTCTAGGCCAACAGGACCTAGCACACAAAAAATACAGAATTTTAGGAATATAGAACATAAGTGCAAGTGCTTAATCCTACCACTATATCAAGTGGATATGCAGGTCGTGATCCTCAATGAGGGACTAGCGATGGAAGCTTTTTTGTAAGTTCTCTTTTAAATTAAAAAGAATGGTTAAAGTTCTTCTTTTTGTTCTTGAAAAAAAAGAAAATAAGTTATGTTAGATTATGAAAGTGGTAGATAGAAGAGATGATGATTTTGGAAAATAGAAAACTAAATTAAAGAAAGAAATAAAAAGAGTGAATAAAAGAGTTAAGAGATTGTGGTGATCTAAACTAAAGAATTAAACTAAAAATTCTTACTTACCTCTTCAATGCTCATTTACCTTGGATCCGTCGCTAAGACTTACATAGTCTTTGAAGGCGATCAAGCATGGCGTGTAGGATCTTCCCCATTTTCGATCTACACCATGAATAAAAGGGCAAATTAAACTAACAAAAGAATGGTTGTTCATCACCATAGGCCATCAAGGGCACTTGCAATGGAGAAGCGGTATCGAGGCTATCAGATTCACTTGGATTACAAACACATCAGAGGAAAGTAAATGAAAACAGAGTAAAGAAGAAAAAGAAACTTTGATTCGATTCAAATAACAATGAAAGAAAAGACTTAATTACACCAGTGTCACCCTCAGTACAAGCTTGCTCTCATTCCACCATGAAACTCGCCTCTCCTCTCAGTTACATAAAGAAAAAGCAAAAATTATATTAAAGGAAAAATAAAAACCTACACTAAAAAGAACGAAAAGCTGGCCTAAAAATCTATCTCTGCTTGATCATTCTCTCTGCCTCTGGTATGTGGGGTATTTATAGGATAGAAATAGATAAGAAAATGAGTCAAACGATGGGGGAGCTGGCTATTTCTGAATTTGAATCCTCCCCTTATCTCAAAACTTGATTTGATATGGATATTCAATTTAGATTTGCTGCTTGTTGGCATGTTGATTGCTGAATATAACTTATCAAATGATAGAATTAGAAATAGTAATCAACGTAAAGTAGCCCTTTAAGTCTTCTTTCTGGATCATCTTGAATAATCAGATTTGAGTTTCAGTAGCAAAAGTTATGATTCAAATACTAAAATGTATTCAGTCTAAATTATTTCATCTCATCCGTTGATCTTCTCTCATCCATTTATCCCTTTGGATTTTAAATTTCAGCTTTAGATTTGACGATCTATCTCTTTATCCTCAGTAAAACTCTTTATCCTCAGTGAAACCAATAAGGTCTTCTTCTAATTCATTTTTTCTTTGAATTTGAATGATATTATCTCATGTGATATATAAGGTCTCAGATAAGATGGCCTTTAGAGCCTCTGGATTTGAATCGATCCCCTTTCTTTTGAACTTTTAGATTTAATTGGATAAATATATCTATCTCTCTTTTTTCTTCTTTAATTACCCTATACGCCATTAAACATGAAAATACATTAATAACAGCATTTTTTTAAATAAAAATGCAGAAGTGTGACATATATGATATGAAAATATACAATGCACGTGTGTGATCAGTAGCTTTGGCGGAGAGATTTCGCCTACTCAGCCCTCAGACTGGACTATCTAATAGACTTCAGTCTTATACCTACGAGTTTCGTGGTAGTCCTGCCGTGAGGTTGATCGATCTATAGTTCTTATGTCATTATTTCTCCTATTAATATGTATGCTTGTGTGGTATTAATATCTTCTGCAGGTACCTCCTCGGCTTTCTGGGCTCATTAGCCCTTTTGGGCTCTTGCCTACTCCCTGAAAGGGTCTGTGCTTAGACCCTCTAGATCTCTATTTGTTCCGCCTGGTAGGTGAGCTTAACGCTCAGCATTTTTTTTGCGAAACTCGTCCGAGTGTAGCTACATCATGGTGTTAGTAGGGTGTTCATACACCACTACATCACGTGTGTTGGCTCCGTCGCATGCGCGTTAGCGTCTATCACTGCTCACTAGCTTGACCCCAGCTTCAGACTTAGTCTTCAGCTTTAACCTTCAGGTTCTCTATCAGCTCTACTGGTAGGTGAGCTTAGTACTCTACGCTTTATTAGCTAGCTCTATCGCAAGCGTGGCTGCGCTATATACTATTGCACAGTGGATCTACACTGGCTTCGTTATGCGTGTCTAGTTGTGCCGCGAGCGTGGCTTTACCATTCGCGAAGAACCAGCATTCGTGGTGCTGGCTTTGCCATAGGCATTTAGCTTTGCCGTGAGTGTGTCTTCGCCGTGAGCGTTCGCTTGACGTTCATATGTTGCTTCGCTGCGTGCATCAGCCTCATCGTGCGAGTTTAGCCTAAAGTTACATGCTAGCTTCTCTTGGAGTCTAGCTCCGCCGTATGACTAACGTTATATACTGCTAACACGGTCTAGCTATGCTCCTGCCCTTCTTAGCTCCGTTTGCTTTTAACCAAATTCAACTTTTCTTATCTACTTGTCTATTCAGCCTTTCTTGTCTATATAGTTCAGCCTAACCTGGTTTCCTGCTTGCTCACTTGGCCGCTTATCTGATTAACCTCTATTTAATCCAGACCGTCGGTTGTTTATCCAGTTCAGTTCAGTTCTGCTCGTCGTCTTGTCTAGTTCTATTAGGCCTCATTTGTCTACTTGCTTGTTCTCCTACTTGGCTGTCCAGTCCAATCTCACCCCATCTGCTTGTTTGATTAATAGATTAAAATCTTATTATCATGATTATGGTTGTGAAGAGTTTGAAATATCCTTTTATATTTTTTTCCTACTCTAACTTGAGTGATCGGTTGCTTGATTTATATTGTGACTTTGCGCTTATTTATAGTGCTTAAATTGTTGCACATTACCTTATACTTGATATCTGATACCTGATACTTAACATATTATCACTTGACACCTGACACCCATGTGTTATCACCTGACTCAAGATTATCACATTTACGGGGATTTGACACTGATAATATGTACACTCCTAATATTATATTCCTGTATCATGCCCTTCCTATTATTATATTCATGTTAATTCTAGTAAACTGATCATCATGAATATAATCTGTAATAACAGGACAACTTACACTGGGATGGGGGAAACTGATGACATCAATATGTACGTCTTCATAATGGTTCGATGTTGCAACAAATTCGATTCTATCTGAGTGCCACCAGGTGTTTCGATGGGTATACTGACACCCCTATCCAAATTTCATCCTTCCATGGCATACAAATATGTCCCTTACGACTTAGCGGCCAGTTTCGGACTCCAGTATCAGATGCTCTTTGGCTGTTGTTCTGGGTATGCAAGGGGTCCATTATGAACATGATACATTGATCTTCCGTTAGTTTTCAATAACAAACTTTTTTTTACTCATATGTGAATGTATGTGTACAGGAACACCGGGACATATATCTAGGCATACAGGTCAGATGAGTCTTAATAAAATAATAACATGTAACTAACATTTGATTGGTGATATGCTTATCTATGCTTGTAAGACCTGTGACACAATGCATTATTTTACACCAGACATAACTTAATTACTAAATAATAATAATCTTAGGAGCGGGTGTTTTTGAATTATTTTCTTATTCGAATAATGTTATCTGTATATCAGAGTTTGGATTGGGTTCCCGTGGGAATGCAAACCCGGTATGAACTACTAGTGGTATGTGATACTGGTAGGAAATAATTATAATAACAGGCGACACTGATTGTTATTATTATATAGTTAAGTTATCCAGCTTGCCACTTGTGTATGATATCTATGCTACTGTGTTGAGTCACCCAACTTGTATATTTTCGGGTTTTCATACTGCTTTCCTATTTTTTTTATAATGAAGACAACTCAGGTTGTATGAACTCAGCTTATGGTGACATGAGGTTTAAGGTATATCTATGAGGGTTTTCTTGTTTGGATTACCCCTCAACATACCAATCTCATGAATCTGTAATCTGAATTTGTATAACTAGTTCTATCCACATATGCCTCATTTGATGCTTTAATGCTTGTCGGTGTGTGCCAGTACTCGCAACACAGTTTTTGATATATGCTTATCTGATTTGAATTTATTGACACACGCGTGTTTGCCCTGTGTATGCTACTTGGCATCATCTTGCGTACTCGTTGGATTACTTTCTGACAACCCTAAATTTGCATGTCCAGATCCTGGAGCTTCAACCGTAGCGGGCTTCCCAGCTGAGGACCAGCCTATTAAAGTGCGCAGAGAAAGTGTGGCAGATCAATGTTAGATCATCCATATCCCTTTCATTTTGGGCCCTTCTTGATCGGCTCTCGATATTCTTCTTGCTACACGAGAGCCACTGTTATACCATTTACTCTTGTAACTCTTTTGTAATTCATGTATTTATATCTCCTGGTGATATAATGTTCATGTATTATTGGATCACGTTTCGTGATAACAATGTATTTGTACTATTTTATTAGAATGTATATTATCACTGTGCTTCCGCACTCTGATTTTTACCTGTACTGATGCTTAGCGTACATATGTGAAGGTATTTTTGTCCTGTGTATGTATGTCGCAGTAACGTCTCTGTATACGTGGGATGGGGTGTTATAGGATGGTACCAGAGCCTAAGCTCTCACATCTTCAGTGCAACTAGTCGGCAGATTAATAAGATATTAATTTACAACTAGAGCGCATGAGTCCTAGCTATACAATTCCAATTACAAGTACGATGTTATCTTTTCTTTCTTAATATTCATTCCTTGAATCCCTTCTATCTCTTCAATTTTCAGTTCCTTTTTCCCATGATTATTTCTTTGAATCTTGAGACTCTTCTACATTTTTCCTTTTAGTTTCTCCTTTTCACAACTTTTCACTTTCCAGTTTCTCCTTCCCGTTATCTTTTCGACCAACTCAAGCATTAAAAGATAAGGAAAGCGTAACGATTCTGGCATGACTCGTGACGACTCTAGTAGGACGAACGATAATTTGATAGGAGTACTCCAGAGCACGGTAGAACAACAATAGCTGAAGATATGTTCGTAAGTTCTCGCCGTAGCCAATAATGTGGAACAGAGACTTAGGAAGAAGAGCGAGTTATGGTTCGTGTGTAGGTTCAGAGATCAAATGAAAAGGAGGTGTTCCTTTAGGAAGATCAAGAATACTGCATCAGTTCTATTAGCACTCTGACGTCGCCAGTGTTCCAGAGCCCAGAGCGGGAGTCTCGAGAGTGTCATCATAACTACTACCCGACTTTTGTGAGTTGAGTTGGTGATCTTTCCTTATTACTTCCCCTTTATCATAGTGTCACCATCATTCTTGCTTCTTCTTTGTTTGTTCCCCCTTATTGAAATTTCAAGGACAAATTTTTGTAAAGTGGGTAGATTGTAGCACCCTGTTCTCGAAATACGTACCCGAGTATGTGTCTCAAGTTTTTGAACATATTTTCCTAATTTTCTCCATATTTATTTTTATTTGTGATTATTTATATAATTATTTGGTATCGGATTTAGATTGTGGACTCGGAGTCAGCCCCAGTTTGAATTGGGGACCCGATCCTAGTGTATTTCTCGATTTGGTCTTTTCAATAGTCAGATTTGATCAATTTTAGTTTCAAATATCATTTTCTAATATTTTACAATTTTCATGATTTTTTGAAATTTTCTGAATTATTTTGCAAAATCTTCAAAATCGGTGTTGACTGGTATCACTAGTTAATTTTCAAAATTTTAATTTACAAATAGAGTTCTGAATTTTGCTTTCGCTTTATTTCTTAGAATCATATTTTTTCCTTTAATAAACTTTTGGAGATTTTTCTGAATTTATGGAAACTCGACCGGATTTGGTGTCAGCCATTATCACTAGTTGATTTCAGAATTTTTAATTTGAAAATCAGACTGAGTTTCTTAAATCCAATTTCACCATGTGCCTTAAAAAATATTTTCTATTTTGAGAAATTTTGGGAACATTTCTGAAACAGTAACTTTTACCCAATTTAAATAATATTGTTATTTTTCCTTTTCTTTCTTTTCTTAGTTTTTCTTCTCATCTTCTCTGCTTAATTCTCCTATCTAACTAATTAAATGTATTATTTAATATAAATATTTGTTTACTTATTTTTCTCATTTTTCTTCCTTTTCTTTTCTTTCTTTTTTTTCTTTTCTTTTTCTTTCTCTTTCTTCTTTTTTCTTTCTCCCCCTACCTGCTCCCGCTCTTTCCCTTTCCCCTGTCAACAATAGCAACACACATCCCCCCATCTCCACCGTACCACCCCTCTCCCTCATCCTTTCTTTGCTTTTCCTCTTTCTCTTTCTTTCTCTCATTCTCTCCATCTCTCCTTATCTCTCAATCTCCCCCTCTCATTCTCCCACCAACTCCCTCTCTCCTCCTCCCCTTGACCATCGCTGCGAGCACCACCAGCACACCACCGCCCTCCCAAGCCGGCGCCACCTCCCCCAAACCATCCTCTCCTCTTCTCCACCTCCCTCCTCTTCAACCACCACCTCCCCTTTTTTAATTTCACCATAACCCATCACTACCTCCTCCTCTTTTTCTTAAAATTCACCACCAAATTCTCCACCACCTCCTCGACTTCCATCACCCAACCATTATCTCTACCTCCTCCAACTTTCCAATATCACACCGACCCCACCTTCACAACCACCACAACCTACAACAACAACATCATAAATAACAACAACCATAACTCCAACAACATCCTCTCCACCTCTCCTCCCCTGGGACCACCGCGCCGCCACCCCTTCGGTTGCCGCTGCCACCCTGGCCACTGGCGGCGGCCAGCAGCCACCAGGGCTATTCCCTCTCTTCTTTCTTCCCTTCTTTCTTTTTTCTTTCCTTCTCTTTTTCTTTCTATCTCTTTCTTTCCTTTTTCCTTCTTTCTAGCAATCTCTCTCTCCTTCCAACTCTCTCTCATTCTCTCTCTCATTCTCTTTCTATTTCATTTTCTCTCTTTCTCCATGCACGTGCACGTGCTTCTCAGATCTTTGAATTTTTGCTCGGTGTCATGTTTCAATCTTTCTTCGAGTATTCTTGGATTTTAGCGAGTATTTATTTTTAATTGGTTTTGTGAGTACTTGTTTTAGTCTAGGCGAGTATATTCTTTTGGCAGTGGTCGGTGTTTATATCTGTGTATTGGTGATTGTTGTAATTGTGTGTGTGTTGTATACTATAGGCGTGTGTTGTATCGGTGCTACTATTTGTATCTGTGTGATGGTTGTACTAGTGTAGACGATGTATATATATGTGTGCGTGCACGAGAATAATAAAAGTGCAGGTTGCAGGTAAAGTCCTTGGCCGAACCTACCCGATAGGTAACGGCGTCCGAGAGACCACTTCTCGAGCTACCCATGGGTCCCCCTATACGCTTATAGGTTTATTGGTAGCTTTGGCGGAGTGATTTCGCCTACTCAGCCCTCAGATTGGACTATCCAATAGACTTCAGTCTTATACCTACGGGTTTCGTGGTAGTTTTGCTGTGAGGTTGACCGATCTACAGTTCTCCTGTTATTATTTCTCTTGTTTATATGGGTGCTTGTGTGATACAAATATCTTCTGTTGGTACCTCGCTGGCCTTCTGGCCCCATTAGCACTTTTAGGCTCTTGCCCACTGACTAGTCTCTAGATATGCATATTTCATACCACATCATCACATTTATTTTATAACAAAATGTTGTTAATAATATTTTTCTTGTGTGCTCCTAGGTCCATGGTGTGGAATGAAGAAGAAAATCAAAAACACTCATCTAGAAGTGGATTTTTGGAACCTAAAATTAGCCATTGACTTATAGGCCATATATGTTGCCACAGGGAATAGAAAACCAGAAATCAGTAGGGGCAATAGATAGGGGGACATGCCAAGAGTCCACGCCAAGCGGCACCACATGTATGGTGCTAGCACTGCCATGAAAACGTGGCAAAAGCCGCGTCTCCACGACAGTCCTAGGGAGCCACGCGTTGAAATTTGATGCGTGGTCCCGTTTTGTCTCCTGAAAGGTCCCTGGGGTATAAACACCCCAGGGTTGAAGCTAAAATGAGGATATAACAAAGAAGAGAGCTTTTAGAATAGAGTTAGCTAGGTTTTAGTTTTCTTGTTTATGTGTTGTCTTCTTCTAGCTTAGTCCAGAGTTTGGAAAAGAGAGAGAGAGAGAGAGTGTGTACAAGTTGTATTGAAGGTGACAATCTTATACAAGTAATATCTCTCCTTCTCTTCATTCCTTGGTATTTTTTACTTACTTTTATTTTCTTATACTAGTGTAGAACTTCTACTTATTTACTTCTTCTCTTTTGCTTTTATTACTCATGTCTAACTAACCCTTCCATTGCATGGCTAACTAACTACTAACTCACTAATCTCTAATAACTTAGTTGATAACCCAAATGAGTCAATAGTGTCAAACAAGTCTTGTGCAAATAAGAGCTATGATATTTTAAGATGAGAATTCTAACTCTAATTTACTAACAAGTATACTCACTCTCATATTTCATGCTTAATAGTTTTTTGATGATTTATAGATTGTGTACCATTGCTTGTTCTTAAAAGCTAGAGAAATCCTTATTCATGTTTGTCGATACGAATAGTGCACTTGTTTCTTCCTCTAGTCTCGCCTTTGATTGGATCTTGATAGGGGAATGTTCAAGTTTTGCTCAGTAAAGCAATGTGAGGGGAAGAACTTTCATTAGATATTCAACGTGGATGGTTCTTATGCACAACATTTAGTTTGTCGATGATTCAATGTGAGGCTATCTCTTCAAGAAGTTAGAGATTTGTGGGAGTACTTCGTAGAAAGTTAGCCATGCATTTTTACCTTGAAAAAAAAAACAAAAATCACTTTTACAACTATCAAAATAATCCAAGCAATTTTTGAAACAATACTTGTTTTCTTTTCAATCATTGTTGAGAAAAAAACATTTTTACTACAGATAAAGAAGCCGCATGAAAGCTTTCATCGTTCTCTCACCTTGTGGACACGACCCGTCTAGCCACTATGCTATCGCGGTAGATTCGCTAAAGCTACAACATCGCCATCACTCTATTACTTATTCTTATGCATGCTTTTTAGCGATCAAGTTTTGGCGCCGTTGTCGAGGAGGAGTAACAATTTTTCTTGTTCTTACTAAAGAATTTTCTTTGTTTTGGTGCAGGAGGAGTTAAGGGACTAATTGCTACAGTGGACCTACACTTTGCTTGGTAAAGAAGAGCACTTTTGCCCTAAAAAAAGCCATGCATGCATGACTTTTCTGATTGAAGTAGTCATAAAAATTTTTCTACAGGATTATTGAATCACGTAAATTGCTTTCTGCAAGTATTAGTTTCTTGTATGCCTCACCCATACACTGTTAATAACTCAACAGATTGTTATTTATTGCTAAATTGAAAACTGGATTAGTCTTTTGCATTTAGAGCACATGCCTATATCAATTCATTTTAATTTCTTTTGAAGTGTGCTAGAGAAAGGTACATGTGCATCTCATCTAGAATAGGACTAACATTTTGCAGTGATTTATTATTTTGAGTGTTATCTTATTGTAAATATATTGTACACTTGCACAAATTGACATTAAGAGCAAATCCTAATAAGAAAGATAAGGTGGGAAAGTCATTACCCTTTCTTAGCCCAAAAATCATATCCCAGTTCACTCACAAGCTCAAGTCTAACTAAAATTTGATAGACGTTGGCCTTAGGGACATCTCAGACTCACTAAGAGATTAACCGAGGGTGAAATTGTAAGAATCATACTCCTGCAAAATTGGTGTCTAAGGAAAGAGAATAAAGAGGTTAAGCCTCGAAAACTCTGTGATTTGGCCTAATTAAAGACCGAGGCTCACGCCCTTGTACCTCCTATTGAGTTTTGCCTCTACCTACCCGCTGGTAAGCTGATTCCTGCAACAATCTCCCTCAGGTAGACGACCAGTTAGGAGTCGTCTAGGTCTAGGAACCTTAGACTAGGCTTAGTGGTTGATTTTTCTTTTTCTTTGTTTGTTATTTATTTTTTTTCAATTGTATTGTTGACTAAATGTTGTTTGTGGTGTGCTGTATGCAAGAGTGGTTGAGAGATCTGTTCACGTCTAGGCTCATCAGAAACACCTCTCTATCACTATCTCAGAACCCAGTGATGGCCTCATTACAGAAAAGATTTTACCCCATCTAGATATCACTTCCTTCTTGCATAAAACTCCTGGAAGCAAATGGAAATAATTTTGAGTTAAAACTACAGTTCATAAACACTCTTCCTAAATTCTATGGTATGGAACCTGAGGATGCATACTTCTTCATTAGGGAGTTCAAAGAAGTATGCCTAATGATGCGTATTGCTCAGCTAGGAGACGACACCGTCAGGCTACATTTTATTCTTTTTTCCCCGAATAATCTAGCAAAAAAATGGCTGTACAGCTTGGCTATAGACTCTGTTACCACGTGCGAGAATTTCGCCAAGGTCTTCTTGAAAAAAGTCTACCCGATTCACAAAACTACACTTATCAGAAAGAGCCTCATGCAATTCAAACAAGAATTTAGCAAGCCTTTTTGGAGATACTTTGAATAATTCAAAGGTCTCCTAGCACAATGCCCGCACCACAGTATAGAGAAATGGTGGCAATGCCAGGTTCTCTATAATAGATTGGACTATCAAATGAAAACTTTGTTGGAAATTATGTGTCAAGGGGGATTCTTGCAGAAAGACGAAAATCAGGGATGGGACCGCTTTGAAGATCTAACCGAGATAACCATCCACTGGGAATCAAGCCCCAAAAAACCTAGGAACTCACAATCCATAACTTCTAGGGTATAGAATCGTCTATTGCTGCAGAAGCAAAGATTGCCACGCTCATGAGGAGAATTGAAGCATTGGAGACAAAAGAGCCAGCCATAGCCAATCAGATGAACCCTTCACAAATTCACAATCTTGTTTGCACGTACTGCCAAGCTCCAACTATGTTTTTGAAGAGTGCCTAGCATTCCAAGCTCGCCAATCACCACCAAAATATCTGAATGCGGCCTACACAAGGCCACAAAATAACCCCTACTCGCAAATGTAGAATCCTCGATAGAGAAGTCACCCAAACTTCTCCTGGAGCTAGAACAATCCTGTGAGACCTAACTTTTCCAATAATGGTCATCACCAGCACCATCAACAATACTTCCCTCCCAATCAAGCATCCTCCCCTCTTTTCAAAACCAACCCACCGAAAGAAAACTCAGTGAACTTGAGAACAGTATGAAGACCTTTTTGAAGACCCACAATGCTTCATGCAAAACACTGGACAAATGCTGAGCAACCACACATAGGCAATTTTTGACTAGAAATTCAAATAAGTCATCTAGCTAGTTCCTTAAGTGAGAGACCTAAGGGTATTTTGCCTAGTCAACTACTAGACAAGCTAAAGAACTCTAGTCAGATCTTTGAAGCTCAAGTCAAATTAACTAGTGCAATGTTGTCCACACAGTCAGGTTTGGAAAGAGGGTGGATAACAAAGTTTCACAGCCAGCAACTCCAACCCTAGCCAGCAACTCCATGTGACTCAGGCAAGGCAACACAACTGAGAAAGCCTATAAGCCTTTAGTACCATTCCCAAATAGGCTTAGGAATAATAAAAGAGTATACACATGGAGAAGATACTAGAATGTTCAACCAGGTCAAGTTGAATATTCCCCTTTTAGACACTATCCAGCAGGTCCCTGCCTATGCTAAATTTCTCAAGAATATGTGCACAAAGAAGAGGAAAACCAGTGTGTTAAAGAAAGTATTTCTAGCGACAAATATCAGTGAACTCCTATCGGATCCCATCCCGGTCAAGTACAAGGACCTCAGATGCCCTACAATTGCCTGCACAATAGGACAGACAAGTACTTCTTGACCTGGGAGCAAGCATTTACTTGCTTCCTCTCTCTGTGTATCAGCAACTAGGGTTGGAAGAACTGCATCCAACCTGAGTAATGATTCAGCTTACTGACCGATCCCTGAAATTTCCCAAGGGGAAATCATGGATGTCCTCATTCGTGTTAGAGATTTCATCTACCCAGTTGATTTTATTGTGCTTGAAACCCAACCTGTGTCATCCTAGGGCTTAGACTCCTATCATTTTAGGATGACCGTTCCTTACCACTGCCAATGTAATAATCAATTGCAGGAATGGATCTATGAGATTGATTTTGGAGACATGACAAAGGAAGTTAACATTTTCAACTTAGAAAAATAACCTAGAGATTTGGAAGATCATTTTTGAGGTCAACTACATTGAAAAACTTGACAAGCGAGCATGAGGAGCTCGAAAATGAATTTGAGTTGAAAGATTTTAATCTAGATGAAATCGTTGATTCTGTTGCGGATTGGGTGTCAAACCCCATTATGTCAACTCCTGAACCGAATTTGCAATCCACTCCAGTTAGTCCCTCCCTTCCTTAGAATTGAAAGCTTTGCCAGAACATCTTATGTATGCATACTTAGGTGAAAATGATACTCTCCCGGTAATAATCGCATCCCATTTGACTAGGGAACATGAAGAAAGCTTAATGTCTGTTTTGAGGAAAGAAAAGGAAGCAATTGGATGGACCATGAGTGACATCAAGGGGATAAGTCCAGCAATTGTGCAACGCCGTATACATTTGAATGATGACGCGACTCCCCAAAAGGGATCCACAGCGTAAGCTTAACCCCATTATGCAAGGCGCTGTGAAAATAAAAATTCTAAAACTTTTGGACAATGAGATCATCTATCCCATCTCTGATAGCCAAAGGTAAGCCCTGTTCACGCTGACCCTAAGAAAGCTGCTTTATAATTATAGAGAACAAAATAAGAAATTAATGTGCACCGATTACCAACAAAAATTCATGTTTGCATTGATTATCGAAAATTGAACGTTGCCACTCGTAAAGACCGCTTTCCCTTGTCGTTCATTGATCAAATGTTGGAACGTTTGGCTGGCCATGAGTATTACTACTTCTTGGATGGATACTTAGGATATAATTAGATCCCTATCGCTTTAGAGGATCAAGAGAAGAAAATATTCACTGCCCATTCAGAATTTTCACCTACAGATGTATGCGCTTTAGATTGCGTAATGCTCCGGCTACATTCCACGGTGCATGCTAAGCCTCTTTTCTGATATGATAGAATGATTTTTGGAGGTCTTCGTGGATGATATCTCCATTTATAAAGACTCATTTGACCAATGTCTTCATCCCCTAGAGTTGGTTCTTCAGAGATGTAAGGAGAAGAATCTAACTCTAAATTGGGAGAAATGTCACTTCATGGTGAGATAAAAATTGTCCTCGGCCATAAATTTCAAGAAGGGAGAATAAAGTTGACAAGGCGAAGATCGAACTAATGGCTAAACTTCTTGTCCCTAAGTGCATAACAGATATTCGTTCATTCTTAAGACACGCAAGATTTTACTAATGGTTCATCAAGGACTTTAGCAAGATTGCTAGACCCTTGACCAATTTGCTTACTAAAAATGTTCCCTTCAACTTTAATGATGAGATTTATGCTCACGGGAAAGATTGAAGAAAGAACTCATCTCTGGACCTATCATTTCAGCTCCAGATTGGACGCAACCATTTGAAATCATGTTACCAATGCCTCTGATTTTGCAATCAGCACTGTCCTAGGACAGATGTCAATAATAGGCAACATGTGATTTATTACTCGAGTAGGACCCTGACTAACGCCCAATCGAACTACACAATGATTGAGAAGAAATTCTTAGTCATTTTCTTCGCATTTGAGAAGTTACATCCATACTTAACTGGGATCCAAGACTATGATTTTTATGGATCACTCCGCGTTGAAGCACCTCATGACCAAGAAGGAGGCTAAAGCCTGACTTATTCGATGGATCCTTCTACTTCAAGTATTCGACTTGGAGATCCATGACAAGAAAGGAATGAAAAATGTGGTGGCTGATTACTAGTCAAGAATTCCTAATGCATCTGTAGAATTAACTCCGACCAATGAGTATTTCCTAGACGAGCATATCTTCACCATTTTTAAAGAATCCTAGTATACGAATATTGTCAATAATCTGGTCACCGGAATATTACACGCTGAATTAACAAACTAGGACAAGTATCACTTCTTTGCCCAGGTTTGGTACTTCTTCTGGGAAGAACCATATCTCTTCAAGTATTGTCCTGACCAAATCATTCAGCGATATGTACCAGAGAGGAACAGAGGAGTGTATTCAATTTCTGCCATGAGCTTGCATGCGGTGGACACTTCGGTCCCTGCAAAACCACAGAGAAAGTCTTATAAAGTGAGTTTTACTGGCCCAATTTGTTCAAAGACTCTTTCTATTTTTGTAAGTCATGTGCAAACTATCAAAAGGCTGGGAAAATTTCAAGGTGAGATATGACGCCCATAACTTGATTCTCAAAGTCAAAATTTTTGATGTTTTGGCATCGAGTTCATGGGACCATTTCTAAATTTATTTGGCAACCAGTTCATCTTGATTGCAGTGGATTACGTCTCGAAATGGTTAGAAACCGTGCCTACTAAGACCAATGACAACAAAGTGGTTGTCAAATTTCTCAAGAAAATATCTTCTCCCATTTCGGTACATTGCGAGCAATAATTAGTGATAATGGGTCATATTTTTACAAAAGGTTTTTGAAGCTCTAATGCGAAAATATTTCATCACTCACAAATTATCCACCTCGTATCATTCCCAAACGAATGGGCAGGTTAAAGTGACAAATCGGCATATCAAACTCATTTTGGAGAAAACAGTAGAATAAAACTGAAAAGAATAGTCAGTCAAACTGATAGATGTTTTGTGGGCTTACCAGACTAATTTTAAGACCGTCCTGGGTATGTCTCCATACGGAGTTGTATTCAAAAAAGCTTGCCATCTGCCCGTCAGATTAGAACATCGAGCCCTCTGGGCCATAAAACAATTAAACTTTGATCTGAATAGAGCCGTGAACTAAGGAACTACAGATCTCAGAATTGGAGAAACTATGAAATGAAGCTTATGATAATGCAAGAATCACAAAGAGCAGAACGAAAATTTTTCACGACTAAATCATCAACTGAAAAAATTTTGTCCCTAGGCAAAAAGTTCTGCTCTATAATTCGAGGCTTCACATCTTTGCGGGGAAACTCAAAAGTCATTGGTTGGGATCGTTCATTGTACAAACAATTTCTCCACATAGTGCGGTAGTAATTTTGATCCAAAGAGTGGTGAGGAGATGATAGTCAATGAACAAAGATTAAAAATATTTCTAACCACTGAGCTTGAGTCACAAGATGAACATGTCATGGGTCTTTCAATCCATCTTACAAGTGACCATATCCCACCACAAACCACAAATGAAAATAAATTTAAAAAAATATTTGTGTAAATAAATTAAAATTAGGAGTTCTTTGTAAATTATCATAATTCTTTGTATACCATTCCTTACACCTATTTATTGCATTTACATTCACATATCATCCATTGAGGACAATACAGTGGATAAGTGTGGGGAGGTTACTAATATAGGAGTTCTTTGTTTATTTCTTTTTCATTTTTTGTTATTTTTCAGTATTTCTTTTTTCTTCCTTTTTTTAAAAAAAATTCTTAAGTAGTAGAGAATTTTTGATAGTCTTTTATAAAATACAAAATAGTTATAAGGATTAAGGAACGAAGTTAAAAATTCTTTACTTTAGCCTAAATAAAAGAATATTGGTTGTTGATAGTTTAAGAGGAAGAAGGAAAATAACTCATTTCTTTACTATTGTCTTAGTAAATATGCATTGGCTGTACACACACTCTTAGATTTATAGACAAAAACTCTAAGCGCCACACTAAAAAAAATGTATATATATATAGTTATAAACCCGATTAAACTGGATAATTGTGCCTCAAGAAGCATGATTATTCATGCCTGAAAGAAATAAACCTTAGTTTCGTGGCCTAATTTACTTGAGTATTTAATCCAAAGGGTGTTTTCTCACCTGGTGCCCTAAAACTGCATGATTTTGGAGTCAACGGTTAAAAACTTATTACAAAGTAAATTAGAAAGCCTAAGAAAATTACATAATTCAATATTAATAAATTTTGTGGCATTAGAGTTTGAGTTAAAAAAATCCAAGGAATCACATTTCACACAATGCATATTAATTAAGGCTAAATAAAATAATGAGTTTGAAGTTAAAAATTCCTCTTAAACTTAATAAAATCATATTCTTGCATGGAAATGAAAGTATAGGAAAGACTAATAAGGGTTAGACCTAATGCTTATAATTATTTAATTATTTTTACTAAAGAGGTTGAAAAGCCTTTTTTTCAAAAACAAGCAACACTTTTATTCTTTTCTTGCATTTTGTGGGTGCAATCCACTGAAAACTCTCAGCAGACAAAACTCCTCCTCAAGGGAAACCTAGAGGTTTAAAGGCTTGTTGCACATGTTAAGTGCAATCGCGTCACCTGCGAAGGTGGTGTAATAATTCTCTGGTTTTGTTTTTCTTAGGACGAGCAAAAGATAAATATGAGGGTGTGATTAATCTCTAGATATACATATTTCATACCACATCATCTCATTTATTTTATATAAAAATGTTACTAATAATGGTTCTCTTGTGTGTTGCTAGGGCCATAGTGTGGAATGAAGAAGAAGATCAAAACACTCGTCTAGAAGTGGATTTTTGGAACCTAAAAATAGCCATTGACTTATAGGCCATATCTCCTACGACAGGGAACAGAAAACTAGAAATCAGTAGGGGCAACAAATAAGGGGACATGCCAGAAGTCCACGCTAGGCAGTGCCGCGTGTGCGATGCTAGCACTACCGCATAAACACTACTTTTACCGCATTTCTACAGCAGTCCTAGGGAGTCACGCGTCAAAAATTTGATGCATGCCCCGTTTTGTCTCCTGAAAGGTCCCTGGGGCTATAAATACCCAAGGCTAAACGAGGATATACTAGAGAAGATAGCTTTTAGAATAGAGTTAGCCAGGTTTTAGTTTTCTTGCTTATGTGTTTTCTTCTTCTTCTAGCTTAGTTCAAAGTTTTGGAGAGAGAGAGAGAGAGAGAGAGAGAGAGAGAGAGAGAGAGAGTATACAAGTTATATTTGAAGATGACAATCTTATACAAGTAACACTTCTCCTTCATCTCTTCATTACTTGGTGTTTTTTACTTACTTTTATTACCTTGTACTAGTATAGAACTTTTACTCATTTAATTATTCTCTTTTGCTTTTATACCCATGTATAACTAACTCTTTCATTGCATGGCTAACTAACCACTAACCCACTAATCTCTAACAATTTGGTTGATAACCCAAATGAGCCAATAGTGTCAAACAAGCTTTGTGCAAATAAGAGTTATGACATTTTAAGATGAGGGTTCTAACTCTAACTTACTAACAAGTATATCCACTTCATATTTCATGCTTAATAGTTTTTTGATGATTTATAGATTGTGCAGCATTGTTTGTTCTTAAAAGCTAGAGAAATCCGTATTCATCTTTGTTAATACCAGTATTGCACTTGTTTTTTTTCCCCTATTCTCGCCTTGATTTGATCTTAATAGGGGAATATTCAAATTTTGTCAAGTAAAGCAAAGTGAGGAGAAGAACTTTCATTTGATCTCCAACGTGAATAGTTCTTATACATAAGGTTTATAATTGTCAATGATCCATTGTGAGGCTATATCTTCAAAAAGCTAGAGATTAGTGGGAGAACTTAGTAGAAAGCTAGCCATGCGTTTTTACCTTTGAGAAAAAATAAAAACCACTTTTACAACCATCAAAATAATTCAAGTAACTTTTGAAACAATTCTTGTTTTCTTTTCTTCATTGTTGAGACAAGAAACAACTTTACTACGAACAAAGAAGCCATATTAAAGCTTTCATCGCTCTCTTTCCTTGTAGATACGACCTATCTAGCCACTGTGCTTTCGCAGTATATTAGCTAAAGCTATAACATCGATCATCACTCTTTCACTTATTCTTGTGCATGCTTTTTAGCGATGACCCACTCCCCGAAAGGGGGTGCGCTTAGACCCTCTGGGTCTCTCTTTTGCTCTATCTGATAGGCGAACTTAGCGCTCAATATTTTACCGTGAAACTTGTCCAAGCATAGCTACTTATGGTGGTAGTATGGTGTTTATACACCACTACATTATGTGTGCTGGCTCCGCCGCATGCGCGTTAGTGTCTATCACTGCTCGCCAGCTTTTCCCCAACTTCAAACTCATTCTTCAGATTTAACTTTTAGGTTCTCTACCAGCTCTACGGCAGGCAAGCTTAGCGCTATACGCTTTATCAGCTAGATCCATCGCGAGTGTGGCTACACCATATACAATTGCATAGCGGATATATACTGGCTTCATTACATGCGTCTAGTTGTGCCGCGAGTGTGGCTTTGCCATACGCAAAGACCCAGCATTCGTAGCGCAGGCTTTACCGTAAGCATTTAGCTTCGCTGTGAGTGTAACTTCACCGTGAGCATTAGCTTGACGTTCATACATCGCTTCACTGCGTGCATTATGAAAATACACCTAAAGGGGGTGAATAGGTGTAATACTACTCAAATGCGAAATAGTACCAATCTATGCTAAATGATGCAAATCGTTCACTCAAAACAAGAATTCAAGCTGAATTTTTTGTGAAGGTCTCTAGAACTTTTCTTCTAATATTCTTCTAGACTATGAGTTGAGGTGCTCAATTGTCTTCTTATTTAGATGAGTATAGATCGACAAAAGAGAATGATGAATGTAATATAATGATGAATGTGCAAGTGAAGCAACAACACAAGTGCAAGCAATGTAAAGAGATAGAGATCAAGAGACAAGCAATCACAAACACAAAAAACTTGTTTTGAGGTTCGAGCCACCGCTCTACATCCCCGCCTTCACCGCCTGAAGGATTTAACTATCCACAATAAGATCTTCCACAAAGGGACCGTACAATAAGAAATTACAATGATCTAAACAATATCAGAGTATACAACTCCAACACTCAATCCTCTACACAAGAGGTAACACAAAGCCAATGGGATTTACAAAGCTCTTGGTGATCACTAGATCACGAACACTCTCTTCTTTACAAATTCCTATAGAGTAGATATAAACTGAGGCTCAAGGAGTTTGTGAAAGTAAAAATTCAGTTGGAAGAATTTAAGAGCTGAAAAATCAATTGAAATAGCTTTGAAAATGATAGCACTTGAAACCTAGAAACTTGAAAATTTTTCTCTTTAGAGCAAACTTGATTTTTTAATAAAACTTGTTAAACTTGTGCTTTAAATCCAATCCCAATGACCCATATATATAGGCAATAGATAAATACTATTAGTTAAGCTCACCAGGTCATTTGGGTGTGATTTGACCAAAAGAAAGTAAAAAATGCCCGTTGAAAAAATCAAAAGATAAGACAGATTTTGAAAACTAGCCGTTATGGGTTTTTGATAGGACTTCGGTTGACCAACCGGTCGATCGCCAGTTCATTTCTGAACTAGCTATTAGGCTCGGTCGATCGCCTGATCGACCAGACTTCTATCCAAACATATTACACAAATAGTTCGGTCAACCGGTACCCAACAGAAACATGGTTGAGCCAGCCAGTCGATCTATTGATCGACCATTAGGGTTAGCAGTCGACTGGTTGGTCAACTGAAAGACGTGTACAATGTCCAAAACCCCAACCAGAGGTTCGGTCGACCACTCAGTCAACCGACTTACCCTATAATAGGCTACGGTCGACCAGTCAGTTGACCGATCTAGGCCAAAATATATTTTTCTGAGCATTTTAAAATGCAAACTATTTTTAAAATATTTTGTATTAGTTTTTAATAGATATAGCAATGTATAGGCAATGAGATACATGTTCTAAACAGAATATAAAATTTTGAAAAAAATAAAAAACATGTATCAAGTACCTATCATGAAAAACACCAATACGAGAAAACTTGTATTTTGAAAATGTATATTTTTTGTGTGTGTAGCTTTTGAGAATCAAATCTATATTCTATATTTTAAACAAACTATTTTCTTACAAGGTTTGAGATGACTACAAGAGTCTTCAAGTGGGCTTTTCCAGTAGCGACGTCAAACGCGTTTGAGTTTCAATCTCTTCTTGAATAGTCTTGAGACTTCATATACCTTTCTTTTGGGGAAGAAAACTTCTTGAATTCTCTTGAATCCTAAAACACACTTAAACACTTAAACTTGATTTGTACTAAATAACCACATACATTTTGTTATCATCAAATAAGAAACTGTTGATTGTACTCTTGGGCCAACAATCTCCCACTTTTTGATAATGACAAATCTATGATATATTTAAAATAAATGCTAGGAAAGAGCTTGGAAAAGCTTCTCCTCAAGTTATGCTATCTATCAAGTACAAGAAATTATTATGATTATAAATAGATTTGTCAATATAAGCAAGTCACATAAATACATATATTAAGAATATATCAATTTAGAATAATATGCATAAATAGCCTACCATCCTTCCATACCTCCTTCCGCCAAAAATATTATGCAATGAATCATGGCATTGCATATAAGCATGATAATGAAAATGGATATACATAAAGTTCATGATATACATAAAGTTCATGATATACCATAACAAGAAACTCAAAATTTTATTTAACTCAATAATATCATAACTTAAGAACTCAAATATCTCTCCTCTTTTTGTCATGCATCATAAACGAGTAAAATACACTAACTTTTAAAACACATGAAACCAAGAGAGATACCACTAAAAGAACATGTATGTCAATTTAAAGTACATGAAACTATATGAAGCAATTTCAAAACTTATGAATTCATAATTCAAACATTTAACTCACCATAAATGAATGAAAATCTATTATAATCTACTGGTTTAGTAAAAATATCCGCAAGTTGAAAATCGGTGAAAACATAATCAATGTCAATATCTCTTTTCTCATAGTAATCTCTAAGAAAGTGATATCGAATCTCTATGTGGTTGGTCTTGAAAGTACACCTAGAGGGGGGGAGGGGGTGAATAGGTGTACGGCTAATCTAATGAACAAAATGCGAAAATTAAAACTAAAATTGCAACACAATTCGTGTAACCAACGAGTGTAGCCGAATTTCGGGTGAAGGGATTTGGACTAACTCCTCTTGATTCCTCTGAATAAGAGTTGAGGTGCTATATGAAGCTCTCGTGGTTAAACACAAGTGAGGCACACACAAACAAGCCAAGCATATAATATATGAATGAGCAATATAAAATGATACAAGGCACAATAGTAATAGAGAGAGTTAAGAGTCAATGGATCAAACGTAAACAACGAGATTTGTTTCGAGGTTCGAGCACCCAGCTCCACGTCCCCGCCTTCACACAGAAGGATTTCCAATCCACTAACGTGTCCACACAGGACTCCCAAACAGGGTACCTCCACTGAGGATTTGGGGCAATACAACTGGGAGTACACAACTCTCTCTCAACCGAATACAACCTCTCACTAGAGGCAAGGCACAATGCCACACAAACTAATCACCTCACAAATGAGGGATAGGCATAAAGTCACTACAAACACAATCCACTTCTTCACTAAGAGGGATACCAACACAACCTCCACTATCAACCTCTCACTAGAGGGATACCCACAATCACCTCTCACTAGAGGGATAACACAAATCAAGGAGGGGTTTACAACTAGGTGGTCTATCTCAACCACAAACAATCTTTTCCCACAAAAGTAACGATCCTAATAGATAGGATAGAATGATATGGCTCAAGTGTGAAAAATCAAAATGTTGGAAATCAAATCACAAGGAGAAATACTTGGGAAAACACCGTAGTATTTGATAGAAATGAAGAACAAAGCAAATATCCCAAATCTATATTTTTCTTTGATTTTTCCAACTCTTGAAAACAAATAAAGAATGATCTTTAAAACCAATAAAATATTTTGAAAACAAGCTTTTAAAAACACTAGAAAGTAGGAAATTTTTGGCTCAAAAATTCTTGCTCAAAACACCCAAGAGATGGGGTATATAAAGGCCCCAACAAAAACTAGCCGTTGGCAGCTGATTAGGCTCAGAATGGCCTTCCGGTCGACCGGCCGGTCGATCGGCCAACGGTCAAATTTTCGACCGTTGAGCCTTCCGGTCGACCGCTCAGTCGATCGGGCCCTGAACTAGAGAGCAACGGCTCTCTGGTCAGTCGACCGCCCGGTCGACCGGGGCAACCCGAGAGTGGGTTGCCTTCAGTCGGTCGACCGCTCGGTCGACCGGCCAACTGACACAGCCTTGTGCACGTTCTTGTGCATGTCCGATCGACCGGCTCCTAGTCCGGTCGACCGGTCGGTCGACCGCCAGAGCCTGCCAGGGTTTTTAAGGGACTAGAAAACTAGGTTTTTAAATACGAAATAAATTCCATAAAATCTCTAAAAATCCACAAAAATAGTTTTAGCATAATAATTTGATATACAAATATGTGTGAAAAAATTCAACACATATTTCAAATAATTTAAACCATTTTATTGTTATGAAAATTTTGTCGAAATCCGTATTTTCCAAAACTTGGATTTTTGAATTGAAAATACGTTTTGTCCAAAACTCATCCAAATATAAAAACATGATACTTAAACAACTTGAAGCATGTTGTATATGGATATTATCCAATATACATGAAATATGTATATTTCAATGTTTTTGACTTAAAATCCAAAAATAAGTTTTGTTAAAATACCAAAACTTCAAACTCATGAAATAGACTATCAAACTAAGTTTGTTTAAATAGTTTAAGCATAGATGTATATAGAACAAATCTAATATATATTAAATCATGTAAACTTGTTGATTCTATCTATTCATGAAAACCAAGATCGGTTAAACCAAAACGAAAAACCGAAACATGAAACTTTAAACAAGTGTGTGTGTTGTGAACTTGAGCATATCACACTATCTAATTTTTAACAAATGGATCCAAAACATAAACTAAACTATATACCAAAGTCATCTTGTAGAGCGCCGTCTCCAAGTCGACTCGATCCAAACGTGATTCACCGAGCTTGACTCCAACGAGTGCTAGATATAAACTTTAACGCTCGGGCTCTTGAATCACCATGTGAAAGCTTCTAAAATATCTTCGTTGATGCTAATCACCTACTAATATCTTGGTTAGAGATCTGAAACTAAACATCACAAGATTATTAGTAAACATAACTACATGAGTTAATCATCATCAAAACTAGAGTGGAAGGCCTCTGGGCTAACAGTCTCCCCCTTTTTGATGATGACAAAACTCATGGAGTTATATATGCATGGATTAAAGTTAAGCTTCAAAGAAGATCTCCCTTAACTCATGCATAGCAATAAACAATAAAATATGCAATGAATATTAATCATGAAAATGCATAGACATGCATAAAACAATAAAATGAACATGCTTTTGATACCAAATAAAAAAACATGCTCTTGATATCAAACATGAAATGCATCAACATGCATACAACAAGCTCTTGATACCAAAATAAATTATTTTTTCTTTTCATAAAACATGTTCTTAAATAATTCTCTTGATACCAATAAAGAACAAACTATGTTTCTAGATACTAGTATTCATCACTCTTGTTACCAATATTAACAAAATATAAAACAAATTTTCTTAATCCAATATAAAAACATACATATAAAACATGCATATGAATTCAAATACTTCTTCCTCTTTTTATCAATCATCAACAAAGGGGTCAAAGTAAAACTAATAAAACATATTCTTCCCCTTTTTGTCCGAAACAAAAATACTTCAAGGGGTGAAAATAAAACAAACATGATACCAATTAAAAATATATCAATGTAATGCATCATGACACCAATTGTAAGTGAACACATAGGTAAACCAGCAAAAATTTTGAGAAATACCAATTGAAACTAAATGAGGCATTGAAAAACAAATCTTGAAGAAACCAATCAAAATTTTGATACAAAAATGAAAGATGTAAACATATGGATAATCTTGATTACCAATTGTAAGTAAACAAATAAAAAATCTTGATACCAATTGTAAAAATTAGTACCAATTGAAAATGTTATACACTTTTTGATATCAATTTGAAAAACATAAACCAATTGTAAGATATTTTTCATTTACCAATTGTAAGTATTTTTTATTTACCAATTGTAAGTATTTTTTTCATTTTGAACATATGATACCAAATTAAAATTAATATTAATTTTTCTATCATTTTTCATCATAAAGTATGGGAGTGGAAAACCAAATGTAAACAAAATATCAATTGAAAGATAAAATATGAATTTTCTCCCCCTTTATGAAATACCAAATAAAATGATGCTTAAGCTTGTACAAGATACCAATTGAAAAATAATAAAATTAAATATAATAGTCATTTAAGAAATCAAGCTTAGCATAACCAAAATTTGTGCTCAAAGATATAGAGATATAGTAAGTACAAATAAAGCATATATATGTATGAAAAATTTAATAACAATCGAAATTGATACTATTTGAAGTGTAAGCATACATATATAAAAATAATATATGAGTATACAAAAGAATGTCAACATTGATACCAATTGAAAAGATCCAATGATACCAATTGAAACTATAATAAGATCAAGTGTATAACTCATAATACCTACCACCCATTTCATGCACATATTTAAAAGAATTTTCAATAATGAGCATACAAAGCATGGTCGCCCAACCAATCGCCCTTAAATGGGTAGGGGTTTTCAAAAATTGGTTTGAAAATATAGTATGTTTGAAAACTCTACCATATTGAAGAATACGAACTAGTTATATGAAAAATTTATAAACTAGTACGAAATCCTTCAAGTAAAGAATAAAACAAAAATATATATCATGACAAACATGTAAATCACATGATCAATTGACACCCAAAAGATATAAAGCTCATATAAGACTCATGAAAACAAAATCATGAGAAAACATTAAATAAATTGAGTGTAAAGAGTTATGTGAAACACTTAAATAAAGTGAGTGTAAAGAGTTATGTGAAACACTTTATCATGAAACTAGGCAATCAAGCTCAATAAGAAATTCCTTAAAACATGAAACACAAGAAAATCATCAAAATTAGAATCCTTCAAGGTATATGTATGTCATGTACAAACTAAAGTATACATACATATCCAAATATAAACGAGTCCACAAAAGTATATGTATTAAGGCAAGTGGCTCAAGGATGTATATGTATAGACAATAGTTTAGGTAAAATAGACATATATATGAAGTTAAACATAAACATGAAAAAATGTACAAAATGGGAATACAAGTCAAATACATGAATCATCAAAACTAGACTATACTAGTACATCTAATGAGTACAAATGAGCTTTCAAGCACAAACATATAATGGTCTATTTGTGACTCACTAGTTGTACAAGTATATATCCTACTTTTAATGAAAACTAACATTCAAACAAGTAATCAAAACATGAAGTTTGAAAATTAAAACAAAATTCATAAGATCATTATGTATATGCACATGCATATATCTAGAACATACACATTAGTTAAAACAAATGTGAGAACACAAAGGTATAAATCCATATTAAACATGGGTGTCTCAAATAACTAATCATGTATGTCATAGGACTAATAAACATGGCATATAACAAACTAATCATGAAACATCTAAACATGCTAAAATCAATGATATGAAAAGCATGTAAATAATAAATGAGGAGTAAGAGATCGTTACCATAACCATGAGGGCAACTCTCCATGTCTCCAAAATAAGGTGGTCCTCCCACCAAACTCCTCATGAAAGTGATGCATCCAAATTGTCCTCTTTAAGCTTGGAACGCATCCACCTCAAGGCACCATCGCTCTCACGTCATGCGAGAGTCCACACCTACATCAAATACAATAGGGGTGATTTTTGGTACCCACACTCTTTTGGGTCCAAGGGGGTTAGCTTCTTTCCTAACCCAAACAAACTTAGTTGCTAAATTTACATCATGTATCTTATCATAGCAAAATTTAGGAAGGTGGCCCTTACGTCCACAATGTGTACAAGTGTACACATGAGCATACATCATGTTATGGGAGTGTACGTGAGAAGCATGTATATGCCGTGGTTGGTGTGCATGCATAGATGGAATTTGTTTCTTGTGAAACATAGATTCCAAACATGTATGGTTCCAAGCACAATGGCTCAAAGTGGAGCCTAAACAATCCACACTCTTCTTTAACAAATAAATATCATTATCAATCCTAGAAGAAGATGTTCATGCAATAGGTAAGCTAGGTAAAGCTACACTAGCATGGCAAACATGTGTGTCCAAATCATTTTACAAAATAGTATTTTTCTTTGAAAATAAATCTAAATCCTTTGAAATTGAAGCAATTTTTATTTTCGAAGAATCGTTCTCTTTTAAAACAAAATCAAGTTTTGAAGACAAGATCTCACTTTTCTTCAAAACCTCATTGCAATCATTTTTTATTTTTTAAAATTTTGTTTTCATTTAAAACAAGTTCAAGTTGGGTTTTCAAAGAGTCACACTCATTTGAAATCTCAACCTTCTCTTGTAAAGCCAACTCAAGTTTTGAAAACAAATCCTTATTTTCTTTTGTTAACTTATAAGTTTTCTTTTTCAAAACTTTATATTTTTCAAGGAGGTTCTCACAAACAATAGATAACTCTTCATTTAGTGCATCGGCATCCAAGCTATCAAGATCATCAAATGAAGAGCTAGCACTATCTAGTTGAGTGTCTGAAAGTACCTCAAGGAAGTCATTCCCTTGGACCATGTAGCATTATTGTTTGGATTCATCCTCACTAGATTCATCCTCCGTTTGGATTGGCATTTAAAGCTTGAAGGAGGTCAACGTGTTCCACATTGCAAAGGCGGAATAACAGTTAGAAACTAAGCACAAATATTCTTTGTTAAGCGTGCTTCTAAGTGCCTCAAGGGCTTGTGCATTGGCCTCTATATGCTTACTATTACCAAGATAGAATTTCTTGGTAGCGGTAAGGAAAACATGCAAGCCTAGGGTTTTCAATTACATGGACATCCTAAATTTTCACATGTCAATGTTGGAGACATTAAACATGGGAGGTGTCAAGCAATCCATGAGTGTGTGTAAACAAATAGTGTGCAAATGCAAATGATAGATTAGCAAAACCAAGATCACACTCCTAGGTGGTTAAACCTAATATCAGGAGCGTAGGCTCTGATACCAATTGAAGTACACCTAGAGGGGGTGGATAGGTGTACGGCTAATCTAATTAACAAAATGCGAAAATTAAAACTAAAATTGCAACACACTTCGTGTAACCAACGAGTGTAGCCGAATTCCCGGTGAAGGGCTCTGGACTAACTCCTCTTGATTCCTCTGAATAAGAGTTGAGGTGCTATATGAAGCTCTCGTGGTTAAACACAAGTGAGGCACACACAAACAAGCCAAGCATATAATATATGAATGAGCAATATGAAATGATGCAAGGCACAATAGTAATAGAGAGAGTTAAGAGTCAATAGATCAAACGCAAACAACGAGATTTGTTTCGAGGTTTGAGCACCCAGCTCTACGTCCTTGCCTTCACACAGAAGGATTTTCAATCCACTAACTTGTCCACACAGGACTCCAACACAGGGAACCTCCACTGAGGATTTGGGACAATACAACCAGGAGTACACAACTCCTCTCTCAACTGAATACAATCTCTCACTAGAGGTAAGGCACAAAGCCACACAAACCAATCACCTCACAAATAAGGGACAGGCACGAAGCCATTACAAACACAATCCACCTCTTCACTAAGAGGGCTACCAACACAACCTCAACTATCAACCTCTCACTAGAGGGATACCCACAATCACCTCTCACTAGAGCTAGAGGGATAACACAAATCAAGGAGGGGTTTACAACTAGGTGGTCTATCTCAACCACAAACAATCTTTTCCCATAAAAGTAAAGTTCCTAATAGATAGGATAGAATGATATGGCTCAAGTGTGGAAAATCAAGATGTTGAAAATCAAATCACAAGGAAAAATACTTGGGAAAATAACTTAGTATTTGACAGAAATGAAAAATAAAGCAAATATCCCAAATTTATATTTTTCTTTGATTTTTCCAACTCTTAAAAATAAATAAAGAATGATCTTTAAAACCAATAAACTCTTTTGAAAACAAGCTTTTAAAAACACTAGAGAGCAGGAAATTTTTGGCTCAAAAATTCTTCCTCAAAACACCTAAGAGATGGGGTATATAAAGGCCCCAACAAAAACTAACCGTTGGCAGCTGACTAGGCCCAGAATGGCCTTCCGGTCGACTGGCCGGTCGACCGGCCAACGGTCAAATTTTTAACTGTTGAGCCTTCCGGTCGACCGGGCCCTTAACCAGAGAGCAACGGCTCTAGCCGGTCGACCGCCTGGTAGACCGAGGCAACCTGAGAGTGGGTTGCCTTCAGTCGATCGACCGCTCGGTCGACTGGCCAACTGACACGGCCTTGTGCACATTCTTGTGCACTTTCGATCGATCGGCTCCTGATCCGGTTGACCGGTCGGTCGACCGCCAGAGCCTGCCAGGGTTTTTAAGGGACTAGAAAACTAGGTTTTTAAATACGAAATAAATCTCATAAAATCTCTAAAAATTCACAAAAATAGTTTTAGCATAATACTTTGATATACAAACATGTGTGAAAAAATTCAACACATATTTCAAACAATTTGAACCTTTTATGTGTTATGAAAATTTTGCCGAAAACCAAAATTCGTATTTTTCAAAACTTGAATTTTTGAATTGAAAATTCATTTTGTCCAAAACTCATCCAAATACAAAAACATGATACTTAAACAACTTGAAGCATGTTGTATATGGATATTATCCAATATACATTAAATAGATATATATATCAATGTTTTTGACTTAAAATCTAAAAATAAGTTTTGTTAAAATACCAAAACTTCAAACTCATGAAATAGACTATCAAACTAAGTTTGTTTAAATAGTTTAAGCATAGATGTATATAGAACAAATTTAATATACTTTAAACCATGTAAACCTGTTGATTCTATCTATTCATGAAAACTAAGATCGGTTAAACCAAAATGAAAAATCAAAACATGAAACTTTAAACAAGTATGTGTGTTGTGAATTTGAGCATACCACACTATCTAATCTTTAACAAATGGATCTAAAACATAAACTAAACTATACCGAGGTCATCTTGTAGAGCGCCGTTTTCAAGTCGACTCGATCCAAACGTGATCCACCGAGCTTGACTCCAACGAGTGCTAGATATAAACTTTGATGCTCGGGCTCTTGAATCACCATGTGAAAGCTTCTAAAACATCTTCGTTGAAGCTAATCACCTACTAATATCTTGGTTAGAGATCTGAAACTAAACATCACAAGATTATTAGTAAATATAACTACATAAGTTAATCATCATCAAAACTAGAGTGGAAGGCCTCTGGGCCAACAGGTCTTACTATATTGATTGGCATTCTTGTTCATATGAATAGTACTAGTATCATCACAAAATATTTTGATATGATCATAATGCAAATCATAGTCAAGGAGAGTATGTTTCATCCAAAGGACTTGTATACAACAAGCCCAACATACACCGCCTCGGCGATTGAGGGGGCTACGAATTTTATTTCTTGGAAGACCATGAAACAAGGCAATTTTTTAGAAATTGACAAGTTCCACTAGTGCTCTTCTTAGAAATCTTGTATATAATCTATTCAAGATTCACGATATTGGATCAGAAGTGAATCAAGACTAATTGTCTTGAGTCAGGAATCATTGTACCGTATTAGATGTTTATACCAAGTCTGATATATAGTCAGATATAAATAATGTTGTTCAGTCAAGTCAATAGTCAGTTATGATACCGTATCAGAATTATCAGATATCAGACAGATTGCAAGCACTCAATGTATTTCAGGAATATTTCATATCAGGTATTTCAAACTCTTCACAACCATAAAGATATGATAAAATAGTATTATGGCTAAGCGCACAAACAAGCGGTGCAAGCAGTGCTGGGGGCACAAATAGCAAACCATGTTTAATCACTAAAGCACTAGATAGAGCTACAGGGATGACTCAGTTTAGACTGCGAGTCTAAAATCCGGCAGAGTTCTGCCTTAAGAGTCTAGTGAGTAAAGCGCTGAGCCCTAAATACGCCAACCAGGCGAGGCTAGCAGGCCTTACGATCTAACGTGCCATGAGGGCTATAATAAGATACCATAAGGTCTAATAGGGTCAGAAGGCCAAGTTGGCACCTGCAGAAAATAAAGTAGGTTCCACACACAATCACAAATATTAACAATCAATGTTATAAATCTCCAATGCTGTGTAGCTGGTCCACTCCGCTAGGCTACCACTAAACCTATAAGGTATAGGCTTCATTAACACCATTAGATGCCTATAGAGTAGTCTCCAGACGATAATCCCAAGGACAATTTGCCCGAGGGTCTTCTCCTACAACCTGCACCCCCGTTAGTCCCAAAATACAATAATTCTAGATAATACTTCTAAATTCTAGAAAATTACAGAAACTTCATAAAAATACACAAAAATTTCTAAATACCCAAAAAATTCCTAGAAATATATAGATAAATTTTATAAATACAAAAAAATTCTCAAAATACACAAGACATTTCTAAAACACAGGAAATTTTAAAAATACACAGATAAAATCTAAAAATTTTAGAAAAATTCTACAAATGCTCAAAACATGTAATATGTATGCACGTGTACAAATACATGTGTACATATGTGTATGTGAACATATGTAACAAGGGCAGAGTACTCGCCTATGTCGAAAAAATACCTGATACAGGTGCACGTGTGCACGTGCACGTAAGAGGGGTGTGAAAGTGTGAGGGGGTGTGTGCAGCCCCTAGGGCTAGTCAAACCCTATAGAGAGAAAGAGGAGTGTAGAGAGACATTTTAGAGAGAGAAACTAGGGCTTTGGATTTAGAGGAGAGAAAGGATTTTTGATATGGGATTGGTGGAGAAGATGGAGGAGCAGATGGGGAAGCCTAAGGAGGTAGCCGGCCTAAAGTATGATGATAGAGGAGAGAGAAATCTAGAGAGAGGTTAGAGAGGAGAGAGAAAGTAGTGTTTTATTAGGTCTTTTTAGAGAGAGAAAAATAGAAGAAAATTATGAAAGACAGAGAGAGTGAGGGGAAGCTATCTGTAGTAGCCGACCATGGAGTCATGGAGGGAGGAGAGAGAAAACCTAGAGAGAATATAAATAGGAGAGAGAATATAAAGAGAGGAGAGAGTTAGGGATTTTATAGGTAGAAAATATGGGAAAAAATATGGGAGGTGCAGCAGGACCTAGGGCAAGTTTAGGATGATGAGAAAGCAGCCATTGAGTTATAGGATTTTTGTAGCATTTTTTGAGTGATAAAAGGCCAATTTTAGAGAGAGAACGAGATGAGAAAAATTCGAAGAGTTATAGAGGTGGAAGAGATATTATGGATGTGGTAGAATAGTTTTTGGAGATGATGGTAAGTTGATATAATTTTTAGAGAATTTTTTGGAGGGATTTTTTGTATTTTTCTAGAGAGAACGGTGGAGGGAGAGAGGGAGGAGGGCTGGCTGCCTTATGGAGGAGAGAGGGATATGACAAGATGAGAGGGAAAGTCTTCTTTGAGAAGCCAAAGCCTTGGCTTCGTTGAGAAGCCAAGGAGGCTTCTAGAAAAATGGAGAAAGAAAAGAAAAAGAAAAGGAAAATGAAATGAAAATGTAAATATTAGATTGTTAGGGGGTTATGTATATATGTCCCAAAGATATAATGTAAAAATATAAATGAAGAATATTAGAAAAGAAAAAAATAGGAGGAGAGAGAAAATATTTAATTAAATAATTCTTTAAAAAAATTATGAAATTTTTAGGGTAGAATTTAGCGCTAGTGCAGAGTCTCGTTTAAAAAAAATTTCAGGTCAAATGGAGGAAAATACGTACATGAAATGACATGTACAAGTTGAAATCATTAAAACCGTAAAAGGATATGTATTCTAGAATCAGGGTATTATACTCTTCCCATCTCGCAAAAATTGCGTCCGCGCAATTTCGTTAAGGAGGGAGGTGTACATGGAAAGGGTCAAAGTAACGATCAGAGCAAGATACAATGATAGTTGATTAGAAAAAGTCACCAATATTACAAGAGGCAATAGAAATAATAATAAAAGTTTACTAACTCTGAATAGAAGAAGTAGGGATAATGGAAACTAAGAAGTGAAAAGATGAAAAAATTTCAGGGGTCAAAGAATGTTTATCAGGAAGGATAAATAATTTTGTACTTGAAATTAGAATGTATAACTTTGATTCTTGCTCTAGGTGCAAATTAATATCACATTAATCTACTATCTGGATGTACTGAAGGTAGAAGAGCTCAATCTAAGCACTGATACCAACCTGTAACGCCCCGTCACACCGAGTACAGAACTGCTACTGTAACGTACATATGCAGGGCGAAAATACCCTCACATATGTACCTAAGTATATCAGTACAGTTAGGAATCAGAGTACAGAAGCACAATGGTAATATACATTCCAACTTTAATGTCCAAGTACATTATTATCACAGTATGTGATCCGATATTACATGAATATTACGTCACATGAACGTACCAAAATATGATTTACAAGATATTTATAAGATGTAATAATTGGAAGAGGCTCCTGAGCTGGAAAGGGATCTCGAGAGTCAGATACAGGAGATGGATTTGGAGAACCATCTAACCCGATCTCACGCTTCTGCCAGGTTCTGATCCTGGGACCTGTTATGCTCCCACTGCGCACTCTAATCGACTCAGAAAGTTCACCAACGTCCAAGCTTCGAGATCTGAATATGCAGGTCCAGGGTTGTCAGAATGCAACCCAATGAGTACATAAGAATAATGCGAAGTGGCGTGCGCAAAAGCAAATACCAATGTACAGGAAATAGATGGAATTATGTGAAAACATGTTTATGTATGTATGGAATCATGTTCAAATAATACCAATGAAAGCATATGTAATTCATCGACGGTATATGTATAATGTAAATGTATGCAAAATCAATTGTGTAATCTCAATCTTTGGATTCATGAGATTAGTATGTCGAGGGGATAATCCAAACATGGAAACCCTCATCTATATACCATATACCTCACTTCACCATCAACTGGACGTATACAACCAGAGTTGCTGAGAGTTGGTATATTAATGATGTTGTCAGGTCATGTCATCTCTGTAGAATTATCATCAGTACAGGATTAAGTCAATTGTAGGTTTATTGTTATTATTATTAGGACTCATCCTACTCGGATGTCTAGGTATGTGCCCTAGCGTCCCAGTTCACATACATCCACATAGGAATAATCCGAGGTGGTAATTAGAAATTGATGAGAAATCAAGGTATCATGTTCATAATGGGCTGAAATCACCTAGAGGGGTGAATAGGTGACTGGCTAATCTAATGGTGAATTAATGCGGAATTAAAACTATTTATGTAAACTAAAAATTCTCATGCACAACACACCAAGTATAACCTAAGAGTATAACTGAATTCCCCATGAAGGGCTCTAGACTATCTCCCCAAGATTCCTCTAGATAAGAGTTGAGGTGCCGCTTTGGCTCTCTTGGTTGAATACAAGTGTGAGCAAACAATCCCCAAGCATATATCAATTTAAGCACAAATATATATGAAGCATATAAATATGAAAGCAATATAAGCATGTAAGATATAAAGACAAGTGAGAGATAGAGATAGCAATCGCAAACACGGGTGATTTGTTTCGAGGTTCGAGCACACTTGCTCTACGTCCCCGCCTTCAACACTATGAAGGATTTCCACTAAAAAACAATCCCACCGGATCATTCGGTCCCGCAACACCTACAAGAGTTCACACTAGAACTCTTGGACTCACTAGTCCCTTCACTTACTCTCACAAGAACAAACACACCGCAAGCACACTAGCTTGCTGAGGCCGCACCTCTACAACGAGCTTCCACAAGAACTCGAAACACTGCGAACCCACAAGTCTGCCTCCTCAAAATAAATAATGAAGCTCTTAGTGATCTAAACACTTTGATCACCTACAAGCACTCCCACAATAACTCTCCTATAGGATAGATATATCAATGGAAAGCTCAAGTAAATGTGAGAAAAACTTCGATTGATTTGGTGGTGAAAAACTCAAAGAAATCTCTTTTCAAAATACTCTTGAAAATCTCTCCTTTCGATATGGCAATTTTGGCTCTAAAACAAGTGGAGATAAACATTAAAAGATGTATCAAAAACTAGCTTGAAAACCCACTTGAAATCTTGTTAAAAATAGCCCAAAGGAAGCCCCAATTTATAGGCTCCAAAAATTAGCCGTTAGAAGCCAACTAAGTAGCTTTGGCTGCTAACGGTCGACCGCCCGGTCGACCGCCAACGGTTGAATTTTCGACTGTTGGGAAGGTCGGTGACCGACCGGTCGACCGCCAACTGGGCAATGGCCTAGCGATCGACCGCCCGGTCGACTGGGCCATTTCTAGAGAGCAGAAGCTCTTTGGCGGTCGACCGTGCGGTCGACCGGCCCAACCTGTGCACGTCGGTCGACTGCCGGCTGAAGGCCAGAAAACGTTTTTGGGGATTCAAAAACTTGGCTTTTTACCTTTAATAAAATCTCATAAATTCTCTAAAAATCTACAAAAATAGGTTCAGTATTATGCTTTGATATACAAACCTATTTGAGTAAAAATCAAAACATATTACAAACATTTTGAACTATTTTTATGTTATGAAAATTTTGGCTTAAAACAAAATCCGTATTTTTCCAAATTGATATTTCCAAATAGAAAACGATTTTTCCAAAACTCTTTCAAATACAAAAATAAGATATTTTAAATACTTTTGAAGCTTAGTGTGTATGGATATGATCCACTACACAATATGATGAAATATCAATATTTTTGACAATAAGCTCTAAAATGGTTTAGGTTAAAACACATGTATATATGAAACTCCAAAAACCAAAACGATATTTTTTCAAAATGAAAACTCTTTCATGAAAGAACATATAAATTTTGTGTGTAAGTATATATGGTACTTGAGCAATCCACCAACTAATCTATCCTTTACATTTTATCTAAAAATAAAATCTTACTAAAAAATAAACCTAGGCACAAGTCTTCTCTTGAAGGTCTTCACTTGAAAATCTTCTCATCTTCTTGACTTGGTCCAAATCATGATCCAATGAGCTGGACTCCTCTTAAGTACTTGATGTGGTCTTGATGCACAAGCTCTTGAATCAACACGTGTTAGCTCCAAAACTTGACTTTTAAATCCTTTGATGAAGCTAAACACCTACTAAGATCTTGATCATAAATTTGAGACTTAATAAACACAAGATCATTGGTACTATAACTACTGAGTTAATCATCATCAAAACTAGAGCGATGGGCTTTTGGACCAACAATCTCCCCCTTTTTGATGATGACAAAACTCATGGAGTTATATATGCATGGATTAAAGTTAAGCTTCATAGAGGCTCCCCCTTAACTCATGTATAGCAATAAACAAATAGATATGGCAATAAAGAGCATAAAGCTAAACAAATGTATATGCATCAACAAGGTGAGAGAAACATGCAAACAACCAAAATCCTTTTTCTAAAAAAAACTTTCTCCCCCTTTTTGTTTAAACTTTCAAAAACATTCTCCATATTTGTAAAACATAAGATGCATAAACTCAATATATGCAAACACTCAAATATGCATATATAAACTCAATGTCTTTCTCCCCCTTTTTGTCAATCATCAACAAAGGGGTAAAATAAAACAAATCAAGAATAAGGATATATATGCGATATACATTCATGAAGTGAAAGACGTTAAGTTAGCTCCCCTGCATACATGCATTACATGAAGAAGGGATGACAAATCCCTAACTCACATAAAACATAATATGCTATACATAAGTCGAGATGTGAAGCCCCCCTACACACGTGTATCACATAAAGAAGAGATGTCAAGCTCCTCAATACAAGATTCACTCAACATGAATCTATATATAGAAGAGATGTTAAGCTCCTCTTGCATATAGACAATACATATCAAAACATTTTTAACACAAATTTTGATACTTAAACAAATTTTGATATATCATTTATAAATAAACAAGATTTTTGATATCATTTGAAATAGGAAATTTTTGATACCAAATGAAATTGAAACATGTGTAAATTTTGATATCAATGAAAGAAAATATTTTATACCAATTGAAATATATGGTAAATTTTGATACCAAATAAAAGGTAAAACATTTTTGATACCAATTGAAACCGAAACTCAATTGAAATTGAAACATATTGATATCAATTGAAGTCTATTGTAAATTTTGATATCAAATAAATGGTATAATATGAAATATATCAATTTAAATACCAATTGAAAATAATGCATAAGCTCGTTAAAATACCAATTGAGATACCAATTGAAATTAAGATACAAAGCAATTTTAGCATAAACATAAATCATATATATGTATGAAAATAAAAATACCAATAGAAATTGATATTACTTGAAATATGAGGCATACATATATAGAAAACATACGAGCATACAAAATAAAAATGATACCTATTGAAAGCACTAAAAGGATCAATTGTATAGCTCATAAATAACCACCCTATACATGCACATGATAAAAGATTTTCAATAGGCATACAAGGCATGGTTGCCTATCCATCCGCCCTTGTAGAAGTTTTCAAAAATAAATTTGAAAATAGTTGTAAACTGAAAAAACTACCTAATGAAGAATAAATAGCTAGTTAAAGTAGTTTTTGAAAAACTAGCTAAAGATCCTTCAAACATGAAATCAAATCATATGTATCTCATGAAAATACTAAATACACAAAGATTGACACTCGAAATCTATAAAGCTCAAAAAGGTCTCATGAAAACAATGTCATGAGTAAACAAATAAAATGTGAGTACACAAGCATCATGTGAATAGCATTTTTCATGAAAATAGTCAATTAGGCTCAAAACAAACATGAATATCATTTTATCAAACAAATATAAAAATCATAAAAAAAATTAATTTTTCATTAAAACTAACTTCAAGGTATATGTATGTTTTCATCCAAAACTAACAATTTACATACATATCCTAAATATAAATGAGTCCAAAAAGTAATTTGCATGAAGGCAAGTCACTCAAGGGTATGCATGTATATTTATTAGTTTTGGACAAAGGTTGCATATACATGAAGCAAAACATGCACAAGGATAGGCAAGACAACTATAAATGAGAAAATCATCAAAACTAGGTTATACATGTGCATGTAGTGAGTACAAATGAGCAATGAAGTGCAAAAATATATGAATCAAATGTTGCTCACTACTTGTATAAGTATATACACAAGTTTTGAAAAAAACTACATCGAAACAAGTATTTACCATATGAAGCTCAAAACCAAGAACATGCTAAAAATATTTTCTAAATAAAAGCATGTAAAGTAACTTAAGAGTTTAGAGATAGTTACCAAACCGAAGAACTATATTCTAAGTCTCCAAAATATGGTGGTCTTCCCACCAAATTTTCTTGATAGCAGTGCATCAATATGTGTGTCCATCTAGTCCATGTGCATCCACCACTAAGGCACCAAATCTCTCACGTCATGTGAGAGCTCACACCTACATCAAACACAAGAGGTGGGGATTTTGGTACCCATTTTCTTTTGGATCCACAGGGGTTAGCAAGATTTGGAACCCAAATATTTTTATTAGCAGAATTTAAAGAATTAATTCTATCATAACAAAATTTTGCCAAATGGCCTTTGCGGCCGCAATGTGTACACTTATACACTCTAGCATGCATATGTGTATGACGCACAAAGTGTGCATATGCATGTTGTGGGTGATGTGCATGAATATGTGAAACTTGTTTCTTTGAAAATAAGGTTTCCAATCTTTTATGATTAAATGCACAATTGCTCAAAGTTGAGCTCAAACAATTTAAACTATTTTTCAAAAATTTTATCTCATTTTAATCAATAGTGGCATGTAATGCATGATCAACAATCTTTTTCGTTTTAGGAATATTTTCCTTTTCTTTTTCAACTATTTTTCTTTTCAAAGATGTGTTTTCATTTAAAGCAATTTCCTTTTCCTTTTCCACCAAAATAATCTTATTTTTTAAAGAAGTATTTCGTTCACAAAGATCATTTAGCTTAGAGGACAAGGAAATATTCTCATTTTTTAAAAGTTCATTTCCATTTAAAACATTTTCAAGTTTATTTTGAAAAGAATCATTTTCTTTTAACAAGGAATCAAATTTATTTTTCATTTTCTTATTATCCCTTTAAGCATGTCATATTTTTCTAGAAGTTGTTGACAAAATGAAGCAAGCTTTTCATAAGGCATGTCATCATCCACATCAAGTTCGGATTCAGAGTTTACCTCAAGGGGGTTATCCCCTTGGACCATGTAGCACAAGTTGGAAGCATCACTTCCAACATCCGAGTCGCTCCTCGCATAATATTTTTCTTGTTCGCCAAGGGAGACAATAGAGTTCCATACTATAAAAACAGAATCAAGGTTAGAAACCCTAGATAAATATTCATCATTTAGGGTTGACTTTAAAGCATGAATGGCTTTTGAGTTAGCCTCAATATACTTGCTATTATTAAAATATGAATCCTTAATGGTAGCAAGATAAACATGAATACCTAGGCTTTTGAGGTACAAAGACATATTAACTTTCCAAGTTTGAATTTTAGGAATGTCAAAGGTGGGAGGTGACATGAAATCCATGTGTGTGTACAAATATTGTGATTAGCTATAAATGAGGATCTTTAACTCAAGGTTATTAGACTCAAATCAAGAGCACTTGGCTCTGATACCAATTGAAATCACCTAGAGGGGGTGAATAGGTGACTAGCTAATCTAATGGTGAATTAATGCGGAATTAAAATTATTTATGCAAACTAAAAATTCTTATGCACAACACACCAAGTATAACCTAAGAGTGTAGCCGAATTTCTCGTGAAGAGCTCTGGACTATCTTCTCAAGATTCCTCTAGATAAAAGTTGAGGTGCCGCTTTGACTCTCTTGGTTGAATACAAGTGTGAGCAAACAATCCCCAAGCATATATCAATTTAAGCACAAATATATATCAAGCATATAAAGATGTGAGCAATATAAGCATGTAAGATATAAAGACAAGTGAGAGATAGAGAGAGCAATCGCAAACACGGGTGATTTGCTTTGAGGTTCGAGCACACTTGATCTACGTCCCCGCCTTCAACACTATGAAGGATTTCCACTAGAAAATGATCCTACCGGATCATTCAGTGCCGCAACACCTACAAGGAGTTCACACTAGAACTCTTTGACTCACTAGTCCCTTCATTGCTCCTGCAAGAACAAATACTCCGCAAGCACACTAGCTTGTCGAGGCTGCACCTCTACAACGAGCTCCCACAAGAACTCGAAACACTGCGAACCCGCAAGTCCATCTCCTCAAAACAAATAATGAAGCACTTGGTAATCTGAACACTTTGTCACCTACAAGCACTCTCACAATAACTCTCCTACAGGATAGATATATCAATGGAAAGCTCAAGTATATGTGAGAAAAACTTGGATTGATTTGGTGGTGAAAAACTCAAAGAAATCTCTTTTCAAAACACTCTTAAAAATCTCTCCTTTTGATGTGGCAATTTTGGCTCTAAAACAAGTGGAGATAAACACTAAAAGATGTATCAAAAACTAGCTTGAAAACCCACTTGAACTCTTGCTGAAAATAGTCCAAAGGAAGTCCCAATTTATAGGCTCTAAAAACTAGCTGTTGGAAGCCAACTCAGCAGCTTTGGCTGCTGACGGTCGACCGCCCGGTCGACCGCCAACGGTCAAATTTTTGACCGTTGGGAAGGTCGGTCGACTGTCCGGTCGACCGCCAACTGGGCAATGGCCCAGCGGTCAACCGCCCGGTTGATCGGGCCATTTCCAGAGAGCAGAAGCTCTCGGCGGTCGACCGTGCGGTCGACCGACCCAACCTATGCATGTTTTGTGCATGTCAGTCGACTGCCCAGTCGATCGACCTCCGTGCGGTCGACTAACTGAAGGCCAGAAACCAGTTTTTGGGGATTCAAAAACTTGATTTTTTTTACCTTTAATAAAATCCTATAAATTCTCTAAAAATCTACAAAAATAATTTCAGTATTATACTTTGATATACAAACATGTTTGAGTAAAAATCAAAACATGTTATAAACATTTTGAACTATTTTTATGTTATGAAAACTTTGGCTTAAAATAAAATCCGTATTTTTCCAAATTGATATTTCCAAATAGAAAACGATTTTTCAAAAACTCTTCCAAATACAAAAATAAGATATTTTAAATACTTTTGAAGCTTAGTATGTATGGATATAATCCACTACACATATATGATGAAATATCTATGTTTTTGATAATAAGCTCTAAATTGGTTTTGGTTAAAACACATGTATATATGAAACTCCAAAAATCAAAACGGTATTTTTCCAAAATGAAAACTCTTTCATGAAAACATATATAAATTTTGTGTGTGAGTGTATATAGTACTTGAGCAATCCACCAACTAATCTGTCCTTTACATTTTATCTAAAAACAAAATCTTACTAAAAAACAAACCTAGACATAAGTCTTCTCTTGAAGGTCTTCACTTGAAAATCTTCTCATCTTCTTGACTTGGTCCAAACCATGATCCAATGAGCTAGACTCCTCTTAAGTACTTGATGTGGTCTTGATGCACAAGCTCTTGAATCAACACGTGTTAGCTCCAAAACTTGACTTTTAAATCTTTTGATGAAACTAAACACCTATTAAGAACTTGATCACAAGACTAAATAAACACAAGATCATTAGTACTATAACTACATGAGTTAATCATCATCAAAACTAGAGCGATGGGCCTTTGGGCCAACACTGTGCATACTTGAGACAACGACCTCAGTGTGATTAGAATTGGCCTCCAATCCCAGCCGCTAAACTGTAAGGGTCTTATTTTTATGCCTTGGAATTAGTAGTAGAATCAGTACTAGGTGCCAATACACCCCACCCATTCTCCTGTGGCCTCAGGTAGATCCCGAACAGTGTTGCAACATCGAGCCATTATGAAGACGTACTTATTAAAGCCCATCAGATTTCCCCGTTCCTAGTGTAAGTTGTATCTTTATTAGAGATGTTCAACATTATTTCCAGTTGAGTTTCATGATATCGATTTATGGGGAAACAGTAACATGGGAGATGTGGGATTCTAGAGGTCACCCTTAAGGATTCAAGAGGTGGCTCCCATTACAAGACCATGTGATGTGGCGCTTTGTTCCACTGGCACTTAATTCCAGACATCATATCTATCACATGAGTATCATGAGCAAGTCTGTGTACAAGATTAAGTAATATAGTATTCAGTAAATCAGGAATTCAGTAATATCCCCATAAAAGTAATATCTGTGAATCTTTTATTTAATATGTTCAGGATTTACAGTACCGAATCAGGAGTGTTTGTCTTGAGTCAGGAATCATGGTATCGTATCGATGTTTATACCAGGTCTGGTATATAGTCATATATAAATGATATTGTCCGTCAGTTATGACACCGTATCAGAATTATCAGATGTCAGAGAGACTGCAAGCATTCAAAGTATTTCAGGAATATTTCATATCAGATATTTCAAACTCTTCACGACATAAAGATATGATAAAATAGTATCATGGCTAAGTGTACAAATAAGCGGTGCAAACTGTACAGGGGGCACAAATAGCAAACAATGTTTAATAACTAAAGCACGAGGCAAAGTTGCAGGGATGACTCAGCTTAGACTACGAGTCTGAAATCCAGCAGAGTTTCGCCTTAACGAGTCTAGTGAGTAAAGCGCTGAGCGCTAAATATGCCAACCAGGCGAGGCTAGCAGACCTGATGGTCTAACGTAACCTGAGGGCTGTAATAAGAGACCATAAGGTCTAATAAGGCTAGAAGGCCAAGTTGGCACCTACGGAAAATAATATTAGTACCACACACAATCACAGGTATTAACAGTCCATATTATAAATCTCCAATGCTGTGTAGCTGGTCCACTCCGCTTGGCTACCACTAAACTCATAAGGGTATAGGCTTCATTAATACTATTAGATAGCCTACAGAGTGGTGTCCCGGACGATAATCCCGAAGGACCATTCGCCTGAGGGCCTTCTCCTACAACCTGCACCCCCATTAGTCTCAAGATACAATAATTCTAGATAATACATCTAAATTCTAAAAAATTATAGGAATTTCATAAAAATACACAGAAAATTTCTAGAAATACAAGATAAATTCTATAAATAGAGAAAACTTCTAAAATATACAGGACATTTCTAAAACACAGGAAAATCCTAAAAATACATAAATAAATTCTAAAAATTTTAGAAAATTCTACAAATGCTCAAAACATGTAATATGCAGGCACGTGTACAAATATATGTGTACATGTGTGTATGTAAACATATGCAACAAGGGAAGAATACTCGCCTATATCAGAAAAATACCCGATACCATGTGCATGGTGCATGTGCACGAGGAAGGTGTGAAAGTGTGTGGGTGTATGTGCAGCCCCTAGGGCTGGCCGAACCCTAGAGAGAAAGAGGAGTGGTAGAGAGAGATTTTACAGAGAGAAACCTAGAAAGACAAACTAGGGTTTTGGATTTGGAGAAGAGAGAAAGGTTTTTTGATATGAGATTGGTGGAGGAGATGGAGAACAAATGTGGAAGCCTAAGGAGATAGCCGACCTGAAGTAGGATGAGGGAGGAGAGAGAAATCTAGAGAGAGGTTAGAGAGAGGAGAGAGAAAATGGTGTTTTAAAGTTTTTTAGAGAGGGAAAATAGGAAAAATTATGGGAGGTAGAGAGAGTGAGGGGAAGCCATCTATAGTAGCCAGCCATGGAGTTATGGAGAGAGGAGAGAGAAAACCTAGAGAGAGTCAGAAGAGGAGAGCGAGTGGAGTTTTTTTAGGTTTTTTAGTGGGAGAAAAATATGGTAAAAAAGGGTTTTTTAGTGGGAGAAAAATATGGGAAAAAATATAGGAGGTGTAACAGGACCTAGGGACAATTTTAGGATGAACGAGGAAGTAGCCATGGAGTTACAAGATTTTTAGAGTAAGATAATAGTTGTTTCTAGAGAGAAAGTGTTATTTTTGCCAATTTTAGAGGGATAATGAGATGAGAAAATTTTGGAGAGTTATAGAAGGTGGAAGAAATGTTATGGAAGTGGTAAAATAGTTGTGGATATGGTGGTAAGGTGATAAAATTTTTAGAGAATTTTTTGGAGGGTTTTTAATTTTTCTAGAGAGAGAATAGTGGAGGGAGAGAGGGAGGAGGCCGACTACCTTATGGAGGAGAGAAGGAGATGATAAGAAGAGAGGGAGAGGCTTCTTTGATAAGCCAAAGCCTTGGCTTCCTTGAGAAGCCAAGGAGGCTTCTAGAAAAATGGAGAACAAAAAGAAAACAAAAGGAAAAAGAAATAAAAATGCAAATATTAGATTGTTGGGGGGTTATATGTAAATGTCCCATAATAAATGATATAAAAATATAAATGAAGAAAATTAAAAAAAGGAATTTAGAAACGAGAAAAAAGAAAAATTGGATGAGAGAGAAAATATTTAATTAAATAATTATTTAAAAAGAAAAATTATGAAATTTCTAGGGTTAATTTTAGTGCCTGTGCAGAGTCTCATGCAGAAATTTTTAGGCCAAATAGAGGAAAATGCATACATGAAATGATATGTACAAGTTCAAAATATCTAAAATTGTAAACGGATACGTATTCTGGAATCAGAATATTGCAAATATTGAGGGAGTTCATATTCACTAATCATTGTCCTAACCATCTCTTGAAAAGTATGATTCTTCCTTTCAATGACCCTATTTTGTTATGGAGTTTTAGGATAAGATAGTTCATGTTTAATTCCATTTTCTTCACATTAAGTGATAAATGAATGGTTAATGAACTCACCACCTCTATCACTCCATATGCGCAAAATCAGAAAATCTTTTTCTTTTTTAACTTTTTTTCTAAAAATATAGAAATGCAAAAAAGCTTCGTCTTTGTGTTCCAAAAAGAAAATCCATGTAAATCTAGAGAAATTGTTAACTAAAACAAAAATAAAATGATTACCACTAAGACTTTTAGTTTTTGTTGGACCAAATCCATGTGGATCAACTCTAATGGTCTAGATGTTATGATATTATTGATTGCTTTGAAAGAAGATTTGGTTTGTTTTTCAATTTGGCACATATCACAAATGCGGTCCTTTTTAAACTTCAAGTAAGAAAATCCTTCACCGATTCCTTAGAGTTAATCCTAGATAGATGGTCAAACGAAACATGGACTAGTCTCTTATGCCATAACAAAGAATTTTCATTAAAAGTATTTAAACAAGTAGCATTGCAATGTAAATTTAACATATCAATCATATAAACATTGTTTTCATGAAAACCGAAAGAACACAAATATTTGTTTTCTTTTCTAAAACAGCACAGGTGAAATCATCAAAGACAATTTTAAAACTTTTATCACAAAGTTGGCTAACGCTCAAGAGATTATGCTTGAGACCTTCAACAAAAATAATATTTTCTATTAAAATAGATGAGCTAAATTCGATATTACCTATACGAATGTTTTGCCCTTTGAATCATCTCCAAAGGTGACAGTGCCACCTTTATGATACCTTGATAGGGTTGCAAAGTTGTTGATATCCCATGTCATGTGCCTTGAGCAATCGCCATCAAGGTACCACCGCTCCTTATATCTTGGAGCCTTAGTGCGTACCTATATAAAGTAAAGAAGTTGTTGATTTTAGTACCTATATTTTCTTGGATCCTATAGTGTTAGTTCTTCGAACCCAAACATAATCATTTGAAGCAATAATACGATCAAAGCAAAACTTATCTAAGTGACCCTTTCGGCAACAGTAGGTGCAAGTATAAACCCTATCATACATAAATGCATGATGTGCATGTGAAAAATGAGCATGCTTATTGTGTGTGGCATATTTAGCATGATGTGTGTGGGCATGTTATGCTTGATGAGTGTGTGCATGAATAGCATGATGAGTGTGAAAATGTGTAGCATGAGAAACATACATGTTTCCTTGGAGTGCGTCTCTTAGAAAACATGGACTCTAATCTAACCTTATCAAACTCACATTTTTTCAAAACATTTCCCAAAGTTCTACTTTTAGTTTTTAAAATAGAAATCTCTTTTTCATCAATCAAAGAAAAATTTATTTTACAAGACACTTCGTGTGCATCAAAATCCTTTTGTGTAGAAATAAGTGTGGAAGACAAAATCTCTTTTTCTTTAGAAAAAATAATAACTTGATTTTGAAGAGATTTATTTTCTTTTTACATTTTTAAAATTTTTTTTTGAGAAAATCATAATTATGAGAAAGTTCTTCAAAAGCATTATCCTATTCATCCATAGTTAATTAACAATCATCTAGGATGGTTTGGATGTTACCTTGGGTGTGTTGTCATTAACCATGAAACACACATTTACCATGTTCACCTCTTCTTTGAATTCACTCTTTGAATTCCATGTTGCTTTGAGAGCCTTCTTCTTGTAAGGCTTCTTCGAGGTAGATGTCTTACTATTGGTTTTCGGGCATTCCGCAATAATGTGTCCTGGCTTCTGGCAATTGAAGCAAATGATCTTTTTCTACTCCTTTCTTTGCCGACATATTCTATTATTGAACTTGGCTTTGTTGTACATCCTCCTCACATTTTTCACAAGGAGGAAGAGGTCTTCATCATCTTCTTCTTCATCATCTTCATCAGAGATGGTGAGAATGGACTTGAAGGCAATCATCTATTTTTTTTGAGGCGCCATTTCTTCTCTAACTTTTCTTTCCTTTTCATAAGTCTTAAGGTTGCCGATAAGACCTATGAGCTCCATTTCTTCCTTATCATTGAGCTCTTTTTATATTGTAGCTTTGACCTCCTATGATGATGGTAGAGCACAAATGACCTCCTCACCTTTTAGTCATTATCAATAGTATCACCTAGAGAAGTAAGACCATTGGTGACTTTAGTAAACCTTGTAATCATATCATTAATAGAGTCATTATCTTTCATGGTAAAATTCTCATATTAGGAATGCAAGAGATCAATCTTTACCCTCTTGATTTGTGATGTCTCCTCGTGTGTGAATACTAAGTGTGACCAAATCTCATAGGCGAATTTGCATTGTATAACCCTAGTTATGTTATCATCATTCAAGGCTTGAAGTAATGCATAATGTGCTTTTGGATTGGAATCAAATTTCTTAGTGGGAATATCGGACCATGTGTCCTCCTCAGCAATGAGTACACTAAAATATTTGGTCACCGCCTTTGCAATCCTTGCAACCCGGCTTCTTAGGGATTGCAAGAAAATAGTCATCTTAACCTTCCATATGAGAAAGTTAAGGCCATCAAATTTTGGTGGGGTCTTAATTCCTTTGGCCATATAAACTAGTGTGGATAGAAAATAAAAATGCAAATGAGGTGATTAGCAAAAAGATATCTCTAAGATGGTTAAACTAAAATCTAGAGTACAGGCCTCTGATACCAATTAAAAATACACCTAGAGGGAGGTGAATAGGTGTAATGCTAATCAAATATGGAATAATAACAACCTTTGCTAAATGATGCAAACCGGTCACTCAAAATAAGATTTAAAGCTGAATTTTCCGTGAAGGGCTCTAGAATTTCTCCTCTAATAATCTTCTAGATTATGAATTGAGGTGCTTAATTACCTTCTTGTTGAGATGTGTATAGATCAAAAGTGAATGATGAATATAATGTAATGATGAATATGCAAGTGAAGCAACAACATAAGTGTTAGCAATGTAAAGAGATAGAGATCAAAAGACAAGCAATCGCAAATACAAACAATTTGTTTTAAAGTTCGAGCCACTGCTCTACGTCCCCGCCTTCACCATCGTGAAGAATTTAACTATCCACAATAGGATCTTCCACAAAGGGACCTTATAATAAGGAATTACAATGGTCTACACAAGACCGGAGTAAATACTCCAACATTCAATCCTCTACACATGAGGTAATACAAAGCCAATGAGTTTTAGAAAGCTCTTGGTGATCACTAGATCACAAATACTCTCTTCTTTGCAAATTTCTATAGAATAGATATAAATTGAGGCTCAAGGAGTTTGTGAGAGTAAAAATTCAGTTGGAAAAATTTAAGAGCAGAAAAAATCAATTGAAATAGATTTGGAAATAATTACACTTGAAAACTAGAAACATGAAAACTTTTCTCTTTAGAACAAACTTGATTTTTCAATAAAACTTGTTAAACCTTGTGTTTTAAATCCAATCCCAATGACCAATATAGATAGGCAATAGATAAATACTACTAGTTAAGCTCACCAGGTCATTTGGGTGTGATTTGACCAAAAGAAAGCAAAAATGCCCATTAAAAAAATCAAAAGGTAAGACAGATTTTGAAGACTAGCCATTATGAGCTTTTGACAGGACTTCGGTCGACCGACCGGTCGACTGCCAATTCATTTTTAAACTAGCCGTTAGGCACGGTCAACCGCCCAGTCAACTGAACTTCTGTCCAAAAATATTACACAAAGAGGTCAATCGGTCGCTCGATCAACCGGCACCCAACATAAACATGGGTGAGCCAGTCGGTCGATCTATCGGTCGACCGCTGGGGTTACTGGTCGATCGAAGGACATGCACAATGTGCAAAAACCCATCCAGAGGTTCGATCGACTGCACGGTCGACTGACTTGGCCTATAATAGGCTACGGTCGACCAGTCGGTCGACTGACCTAGGTCGAAAAGCATTTTTCTGAGTATTTTGAAATGTAAACTATTTTGAAAATATTTTGTATTGGTTTTTAGGAGATATAGAAATGTGTAGGCAATGAGATATATATTCTAAACAGGATATAAAATTTTGAAAAAATTGGAAACATGTATCAAGTACCTAACATGCAAAACACCAATATAGGGAAAACTTGTATTTTTGATAATGTATATTTTTGTGTGTGCAACTTTTTGAGCTTCAAATCTATATTCTACACTTTAAACATAGAATTTTCTTACAAGTCTCGATACGACTATAAAAGTCTTCAAGTGGGCCTCTGCAATAGCAACGTCAAGCGTGCTTGAGCTTCAATCCCTTCTTGAATAATCTTTAGTCTTCATATACCTTCCTTCTGAGGAAGAATACTTCTTGAATCCACTTGAACCCTAAAACAAACTTAAATACCTGAACTTGATTAGTATTAAATAACCACATACATTAGTTATCATCAAAACAAGAAATCGGTTATTGTAACCTTGGGCCAACACATTGGCCCCGCCATGCGAGTTTAGCCTAAAGCTGCACTCTAGCTTCGCTAGGAGTCTAGCTCCGCTGTATGGCTAGCTGATTAGTCACATATATTGCATATACATTGTCACCTTACCATACTTTTCAGTTAATAAATCCTATTAATAAGTTTCCTTTTTCTCTGTTTAATGTAGGCCCAAGTGTTAAAAGAAAGGAAACAAAAACAAGCCCAAAAACCCACCAAATTCTGATTTAATTCAGAAGAAATTCAAAATCAAGAATCAGGGCAAAATCTGGCATATCAGAGAGGTTGAAAACTGGTTGAGAAGAATCCTCCCTGAATCAAGCGGTTGAAACTAATAATCAAAGGCTGTTTCGTCAAATCCTGGAGCAGAAACGAGAAAACCAAAAGAATATACAGGAAAATCATCAAATAAGGGATCTCCCCCAATTGGGTGTGGCTACTTGGCCACATCAAGGCCGCGGAAATGCGGCCCTAGCCGCGTTTCTGCGGCCATCTTATGTCAGTTGGGAGAGCGTTTGCTCCCCCAATTTTTCCTGGATTCCCCCTTTTGGTTTTGCCCTATAAATACTAGTTTCTGCTAAGCAAAATGGGACGATGATGCAGAGATAGAATTTAGTCTAGTTTTCCATTTTTTAGTGTAGGTTTTTGTTTTTCTTTTCATGTAATTTTTAGCTTTCATTTATGTAATTCAGAGGAGATCAGACTTTCATAGAAGAACAAGAACGAAGCTTGTGCTGAGAGTAACACCGGTGTAAGGTTTCTTTCTTTTCTTTTATTGTTCTGAAATCGAATCTGTATTTTCTTTTTGTATGTACTTCATTTTAGTGTTCTTCTTCTTCTTCTTTTCTACTTCACTCTTCTTTTGGTACAATTGTCTTCCAAGTGAGTCTAAAAGCATCAAAAGAGCCTTGCCTTCGCGAGTGCCACCGATAGCTCATGACGATGGATTTGAGTCTCTCTGTATCATTTCATGCTTGAGTTGTCTTGATGATATAATGTGGAAGAGACAATAATCAACTCTTATGGGCTATGCGCTGATTGCCTTCACTTCAAGATAACATCGTCGCCAAAGATTCAAGGTAAGCTTTTGGTCAAAAAAAGGTAAGTAATTATTTTTAGTTTTTCTTTCTTTTCTTGTAATTTTTAGTTTAGATCACCAACACCACATCTTCCAAATCTTTTTCATTCTTTTTCAATTTATTTGTACATAGTCATTTTCTGATTTTCTCCACCTTCTCCATCTATTGCTTTCTTTCTAACTTAACTTAACTCTTTTTCATTTTCATTTCTTAAAACAAAGAAGAACCTTCATTTTTCTTCACAAAGATTTCTATAAAAACCTTAAACGCTTTTATCGCTAACCCTCCTTGTAGATCACGACCCGCATAGCCACTTGCTATCGCGGTAGAATTGAGCACTTGCACATCTCTATTTTTATGTTCTGAAATTCCGTATTTTTTGTGCTGGTTTAAGTTCAATCAAATTTTGGCGCCGTTGCCGGGGAGGGTAACGGTTTTTATTAAATTTTTAGAACTAAAACGAATTTTTCTTCTCTATTGCAGGTTATAGGGTAGGAAAAGCAGAAAAAAAAGATTGCAGTAACATATAAGTGGTCTTGGGCCTCTATTCCAGAAAACAGAGACCAAGTACCCGCGTTTGCTTGGCTCTAGCCGCGTTTTCGCGGCAAGGAAGAGTTCACTACTGACTGGCTTTTTGTGGGGCTGCTTGCTTTGCAAAATTATAGTTTTTTGCAAACTTTATTTCTTATATGCCATCATCAGAAGCTTACTAATAAACCAATAGTAAAATATTTGTTGAAAAAGTTAAAAAATTGATTAGACGTTTGCATTTTAGGCACTCAATTCATTTACTTTACTGTTGAAGAGTGCTGAAGCAAGGTACGTTCGCATTGCATTTAGAATAGGACTCATCTCTTGGTTGATTTACATCGCTTTGAGTGAATCTTGTTTGCATATCTTGTAAACTTGCACAAACTAATCTTAAGGGCACCACCCCATAACAAGATAAGGTGGGGATTTAATCACCCTTTCTTGGCCCAAAAATCAGACTCCAAGCACTAACTAACCCGATCCTAACTAAAAATGAGTAGACGTTGGTCCTAGGGACATCTCGGACTCAATTAGGAGATTATCCTAAAGGGGAAAGGTGTTAGAATTTGACTCCTGCCAAATCAGTGTCTAGGAAAGGGATTAAGGGCCGAAAGTCCGAAGGTTGGTGGTTATTTAATTAAGGAACATCTTTGAAGGATAACCTCCCACCAATCTTGCCCTGATCTGACTGATTAGCTTGTAGTCAAAGTCTGCATTATACCTCCCATGGACAGTCTAACCAGTTAGGAGTCGTCTAGGTCATAGGTCTACCCTAACTTAGGTTAGAATTTTTTTCTTTTTTTGTTTACTTATTTGTTTGTTTTTTGCTTGTGTTTTATTGTGTGATATAGCTTATAGCAACAATTTTTCCAATTTTAATGGTAATCCATATTACACACCAACTTCTTTTTCAGATATTACCAACCCAATATATCATAACTTTAACCAACCTGGTGTGCCGGATTGGTCTTATCCGAATCAATATAACCCATATCCCTAATCTTATAACCATAATTTCCATGATAATTTCAACTCTTCGCAGAGTCAATGGGGATTCACCTCCCCCGAGTCTAATTTTCAACCAACTTGTCCTCCTTATCCACCTTGTCCACAATATTTCCAAGATTCATACTCAGTTCCACCAGTCCAAAATAGAAAACCATCAATTTTGGAATTGAGTATGCGTGAGTCTAACCAAAAATCACAAAATCTGATGGACTCACAATTTCACCACCAATTCCAAGACAACACTTCATCTTTTCAACAAAACAATGAACCAATCAACTATGAAAAGATGCTTGAAGCCATGACTCAGGCTCAAAACGCTCGTAATCATGACATAGATATGATGGTCCAAACTCTACGTTCTCACAGTTTGACCAGTTCTAATGTTGCTAACCATCCTGTTAGAGCCGAAGAGTCATATTGTTTTGGAAATCAAGGTTCCATTTCAGAACAATCTTTGAACTTGCTCAAACTCCAAATTTTGAAAATGATATTGATAGTTTGGCAAGTTATTCCTTTCCTAAAATAGAACCTGAGAATGAATATGATCCTGAACCTCAACTTAGTGATTCAATTCTACTTCCTGATTCAATAATGACTCCGGTGTCTTCACCTGATTTCAACCTCTTTCCCGAGTCAACATTGGATCCTGCGCCAATTCATCATGAAATTGAATCACCCATATTTGATGATCATATTGAACTTGACCAATTTTATACTTTTGAAAGTCCTATTGACAAATTGGCAAGTTCTCATTTTTATTGAACTCAATGAGAAATGTGACCTAGATTCTCAAATCTGTGATCCAGTTCAAATTTCCGAATCAATATCGACTCCTATTTTGTTACCTGACTTGAGTAATATTTAAGAGTCAGTTTTGATTCCCATACCTATCATTCCTGAACTTGAATCACCAATATTAAGTCACATTCCATTGTTGGAAAATAAATGTGGACTTGAGTCTCAACTTCTTGACTTGGACACACTTCTTGAACCAATCTCGACTCCTGAACCTTTACTTGACTTAAGTCACTTTCCTGAGTCGGTATTAATTCCAGTACTTCCTGAGTCCAAATTAATCATTCTATCTTTTGACACTCCATTTTGGGACAAGGTGGTTGGCAAATTTGACTCCGAAATTAATTATGAAATTTAGAAATTAGATGGGGTTAAATTTTTAATAAAAATCCTTTATGGACACATTATTTTTGTGGGTTATATTAGAGAAATTTCTGGTGAGTTCCTCTGAACCCCACGAAAAGTCGATTGGACCGCATTTCGTGGACCAATCAGACCACCACTGGAACCACCACCTTAAGGTAACATTTTCCTTTCCTTTCTTCTTTTTCATGCATCTATGCATTAATTCATACATTGAGGACAATGCATGAGATAGGTGTGGGGGAGGGTCTAACATAACTTAGGTTTTTCTTTTTGAAAAAAATTTAACATTTTCTTAACTTTTAAAAACTTTTCGAAAATAGAACCAATATTTTGACATATTTTTTTGTAAGAAATTAAGTCAATTTTAAGGAATAGGAAAATCAAAATTAGGATTTCTTAAACTTGGCCAAATAAGATTATTTGTTTGATTTTTAGGGTTAGGAAGATAATTTGTCAAAGTAATTTAGTCTTGATCTTTACCTTAATGAAATATGCATACTTCATACACTTACACACTTAGGGTTCAAAAACAAAGATTCTTATGCCTTATATAAAAAAAAGAGAAAAATAAAAAAATATATATCTATGAAAGATAAACAAATCTAATTATTGATTAGCTAGGTGCTTTGGCCTAAGAAAGCCTTAGTATTTATGCGAAAGATGATTAGATAAGTTTAAGAAAAAAAGATATCAACATCCTCTGAATAAGCTGGGTGGTTATGCCTAATAAAACATAAGTATTCACGCCTAAAAGGGGTTCATACAATAAAATCCTTAGTTTTGTGGCCTTGTTTGCTCGAGTCCTTAAGTCCTTGGGGTGTTTTCGCACTCGGTGCCCTAAGACCGTTTGGTTTGGGAGTCATCGATTAAAGGCTCGTTACATGGGCAGATTAGAAAGCCGAATAGAACTAAGGAATAAAATCACAAAAAATATATATATAAATAAATAAGGCATAAGAGTTAGAGTTAATGAACCCTTAGTCAAAATTTTCACAATCACAAGGTGCATAAGACTTAAGGTAAAGTAATAGACTAGATAAGAAGTACAAGTTGACTCCTTACTTTGATTGAAAATAAATTTTTGAATAGAGACTAAGTTTAGGAATGAAAAATTCGGTTTTCCTATAACTTATAGATTACTTGAATCTTACAATTATATTTCAAATATTTTTCTCTTTCAAAATGGTTTTCGAAAATACTAACTCTTTGTTTCTCTTTCTTTATGGATTTTGTGGGTGTAATCCACTGAAAACCCTCACGAGATAAAACTCATCCTCTAGGGATAACCTAGAGGTTTAACGGCTTGTTGCACATGCTCAGTGCAATCGAGTGACCTGCGAAAGTGGTCTAATAATCTTAGTATAGTTTAGTTGTTTTGCTCGAGGACGAGCAAAAGATAAGTGTGGGGGTGTGATTAGTCACATATATTGCATATACATTGTCACCTTACCATACATTTTAGCTAATAAATCTTATTAATAAGTTTTCTTTTTTTCTGTTTAATGTAGGCCCAAGTGTTAAAAGAAAGGAAACAGAAACAAGCCCAAAAGCCCACCAAATTCTGATTTAATTCAGAAGAAATTCGAAATCAAGAATCAGGGCAAAATCTGGCATATCAGAGAGGTTAAAAACCGGTTGAGAAGAATCCTCCCTGAATCAAGCGGTTGAAACCAACAATCAAAGGCTGTTTCGTCAAATCCTGGAGCAGAAACGAGAAAACCAGAAGAATATACAGGAAAATCATCAAATAAGGGATCTCCCCCAATTGGGTGTGGCCACTTGGACAAACCAGGGCCGCGGAAACGCGGCCCTAGCCGCGTTTTCGTGGCCATCTTATGTCAGTTGGGGGAGCGTTTGCTCCCCCAATTTTCCCGGGATTCCCCCCTTTTGGTTTTGCCCTATAAATACTAGTTTCTGCTGAGCAAAATGGGACGACCATGCAGAGATAGAATTTAGTCTAGTTTTCCAGTTTTTAGTGTAGGTTTTTGTTTTTCTTTTCATGTAATTTTTAGTTTTCATTTATGTAATTCAAAGGAGATCAGACTTTCATAGAAGAATAAGAACGAAGCTTGTGCTGAGAGTGACACCGGTGTAAGGTTTCTTTCTTTTCTTTTATTGTTATGAAATTGAATCTATATTTTCTTTTTATATGTACTTCGTTTTAGTGTTCTTCTTCTTCTTCTTTTCTACTTCACTCTTCTTTTGGTACAATTGTCTTCCAAGTGAGTCTAAAAGCATTGAAAGAGCCTTGCCTTCGCGAGTGCCACCGATAGCTCATGACGATGGATTTGAGTCTCTCTGTATCATTTCATGCTTGAGTTGTTTTGATGATGTAATGTGAAAGAGACAATAATCAACTCTTATGGGCTATGCGCTGATTGCCTCCACTTCTAGGTAACATCGTCGCCAAAGATTCAAGGTAAGCTTTTGGTCAAAAGGAGGTAAGTAATTATTTTTAGTTTTTCTTTCTTTTCTTGTAATTTTTAGTCTAGATCACCAACACCACATCTTCCAAATCTTTTTCATTCTTTTTCAATTTATTTGTACATAGTCACTTTCTGATTTTCTCCACCTTCTCCATCTATCGCTTTCTTTCTAACTTAACTTAACTCTTTTTCATTTTCATTTCTTAAAACAAAGAAGAACCTTCGTTTTTCTTCACAAAGATTTCTATAAAAACCTTGAACACTTTTATCGCTAACCCTCCTTGTGGATCACGACCCGCATAGCCACTTGCTATCGCGGTAGAATTGAGCACTTGCACATCTCTATTTTTAAGTTCTGAAATTCCGTATTTTTTGTGCAGGTTTAAGTTCAATCACTAGCATTATATACTATTAACGGGGTCTAACTATGTTCTCACCCTTCTTAGCTTTGTTTGCTTTTATCAGTATCCAACTTTGCTTATCTCAGCCTAACCCTGGTTTCGTGCTTGCTCACTTGACCGCTTATCTGATCAACTCTGTTTAATCCAGATCGTCAGTTGTCTATCAAGTTCTGTCCAGTTCTGCTTGTCAGCTTGCCCAGTTCTATCAAGCCTTATGTGTCTACTTCCCTATTCTTCTACTTACCTGTCCAGTCCATTCTCACCCTGTCTGCTTGCTCGATTAATAGATTAAAATCTTATTATCATGATTATGACTGTGAAGACTTTGAATGTCCTTTTACATTGTTTTCCTATTCAAACTTGAGTGATCAGTTGCTTAATTTATATTGTGACTCTATGCTTACTTATAGTGCTTAAATTGTTGCACATTACCCGATGCCTAAGATCTGATACCTGGTCTTAACACTTTATCAACTAACACCCGTATGCTATCATCTGACTCATGATTATTACATTTACGGGGACTTGACACTGATAACATGTACACTCCTGATATTATACTCATGTATCATGCTCCTCCTGTTATGATATTCATGTCCCTGTAAATTCATCGTCATAAACATAATTTATAGTAATTAGACAACTTACATCGGGATGGGAGAAACTAATGACATCAATATGTACGTCTTCATAATAGTTCGATGTTGCAATAACTTCAATTTTACCTGAGTTCCACCAGGTATTTCGGTGGGGTGTACCGGCACCCCTGTCCAAATTCCATCCTTCCAGGGCATACAAATAAGACCCTTATGACTTAGCAGTCGGTTCCGGACTCCAGCACCGAATGCTCCTTGGCTGTTGTCCCGGGGATGCACGGGGCCCATTATAAACATGATACATTGATCTTCCATCAGTTTTCAATAACAAAATTTTCCTACTCATATGTGGATGTATGTGTGCGTGGATGACGGGACACATACCTACACATACGGGTCAGATGAGTCTTAACAATAATAACATGTTACTGATATCTGACTGGTGATATGCTTGATCCATGTTTGTGAGGTTTGTGACACAATGCATTCCCTTACATCAGATATAACTTAATTACTAAACAATAATAATCTCAAGAGCGGGTGTTATTGAATGATTTCCTCATTCGACTAATGATATCCGTGTATCAGAGTTCAGATTGGGTTCCACTAGAATGCAAACCCGGGATGAACTACCAGTGGTATGGGACACTGGTAGGAAATGATTATAATAACAAGCACTGATTATTATTATTGTATAATAAAGTTATCTGGCTTGCCACTTGTGTATAATATTTGTGCTACTATGTTGAGGCACCCGATTTGTTTATTTTCGAGTTTTCATACTACTTTTCTATTTTTGTTATAGTGAAGACAACTCGGGTTGCATGAACTCAACCTATGGTGACATGAGTTTAAGGTATATCTATGAGGGTTTTATTGTTTGGATTATTTCCTCAACATACTTATCTCATGAATCCGCAATCTGAGTTTGTATAACTAGTTTTGTCTATATCAGCCTCATTTGATGCTTTATTGCTTGTCGGTGTGTGTCTATACTCACGACATAGTTTTCAATATATGCTTATTTGATTCGGATTTATCGACACACGTGTGTTTGCCTGTGCATGCTACTTGGCATCATCTTGGGTACTCATTGGGTTGCTTTCTGACAACCCTAAATTTGCATGTCCAGATCCTGGAGCTTAGACTATAGAGGGCTTTCCAGCTGAAGACCAGCCTATTAAAGTGCGTAGCGGAAGTATGGCGGATCAGCGTCAGAGCATCCGTATCCCTTTTCTTCTGGGCTCCTCTCGATCGGCTTTCGATATACTTCTAGCTGACTTGGGGCCACTGTTATAGTATTTACTCTTATGACTCTTTTGTTATTCATATATTTTTATCTCCTGGTGATGTAATATTCATGTAATATTAGGTCACACTTTGTGATAATAGTGTATTTATACTATTTTATTAGAATATATATTATCACTGTGCTTTCGAACTCTAGTTCTTTCCTATACTGATGCTTAGCGAATATATGTGAGGGTATTTCTGCCCTGCGTATGTACGTTGCAGTAACGTCTCTGTACCGACGTGATCAGGGCATTACAGGATGGTATCAGGACCTAGGCTCTCTTATCTTCAGTACAACTAGTCGACAGATTAATGAGATATTAATTGCAACAGGAGCACATAAGTCCTTACTATATATTCCAATTACAATTATGATGTTATCCTTTCTTTCTTGATATTCATTCCTTGAATCCCTTCCACCTCTTCACTTTTCAGTTCCTCTTTCTTGTGATTCTTTTTTTGAATCTTAAGACTCTTCTACCCTTTCATTTTCAGTCTCTTCTTTTCACTTTTTGGTTCCTCCTTCCTATAATCTTTTTGACCAACTCAGGCATGAAAAGCCAAGGAAAGTGTTACTATTCTGGCACCACTAGTGACGACTCTAGTAGGGCGAACAACGATCTAGTAGGATTACTCCAGAGCACGATAGAACAGCATCAGCTGAAGATATGTTCACGAGTTCTCACCATAGCCAATAATGTGGAATAGAGACTAGGGAAGAAGAGCGAATTATGGTTCATATATAGGTTCAGAGATCCAATGAAAAGCAGCTGTTCATTCAGGAAGATTAAGAATATTGCACCAATTCTATCAGCACTCTGACGTCAGAGTCTTAAGAGTGTCACTATAACTGCTATCCAACTTTTTTGACTTGATTTGGTGATCTTTCCTTATTACTTCCCCTTTATCATATTGTCACCATCGTACTTGCTTCTTCTGTGTTCGTCTCCTGATTAGTCTCTAAAATTGCATATTTCGTACAATATCTTCACATTTACTTAATAATAAATTCTGCTAATAATACCTCTCTTGCATATTTCTACGTCCATGGTGTGAAAATGAAGAAGAAGACCCAAAATCACCATTTAATGGGTGATTAAAGGCCCAAACTATAGCCATTGGCCTTGGAGAGCAGTTTCGTCAAAACTAGGGCCCAAAACTAGAAACCAGAACATGCAGCCGACAGGGGGACAAACGAGCGGCGCACAGCAGGCGGCGCTGCGCGTGCCGCCTAGGTACAACCACAGAAACCCCGCCTGAGCCATGTTTTCGCGGCCATACGGGCGCAGCCGCGCCCGTGCTTTGGGCCAGGGGTTGTCCCCTTGGCCCCTTTTCCTCTGGTGCCTATAAATACCCCCTGCGTTTCTTCTTTAGGGAGAAATACAGAGAGTTAGGGTAGTTTCTTCTCCATGTTATAGTTTAGGATAGTTTAATTTAGTTGTTGTTCTTCTTCTTTTGTATTTTTCATTTGAGATCATGTAATAGGAAAGAGAGTGATCATAGGATAGAAGAGAAAGTTCTTACAATGGAGGGTGACACTCTATGAAAGGTTCTTTATTTATCTCTATTTGCTTCTTCTCCAACTCTTTACATGTTTATCTAATCTTTTCTCTCATGGTAACTAACCACTAACCATTAACTAGTCTAACTTCTTATTTGATAATCCACATAAATCTAATAGCCTCTACTTGGCCTTGCTCTAGCAAGAGCCATTGATGGCTCATGATGATAGATCTAACACTCTAATGTCCTAACTCTCTAACAAGCTAAAATTACTTTACTCTATGCCTACTGTGCAGTTTTGATGGTTTAAGTGTAGCTTGCTCTTGTTTTGTTGAGTTTGGATGTGGTGTGTTAACATATGGGGTCATGCTTTGAAAAGCTCTTGAACCAAGGACTAATGATTGCCAAGGATACATGTGAGGCAACTATCATTAAGAGGTTAGCATGTTGGTGGAGTCATTAGTAGTTAGTAGCCATAGGTTTTCTTTCTTTTTTGACTTTGTTTTATATATACAAACAAAAACCACAAATATTTTATCTTCTATGTTCTCACTTCTTCATGTTTCACTGTACTTCTCTTTTCCATTCTTTGTTTTCCTTTCTTTACATTCTTTCAAACATTGGAGAACTTTTAACACACACGAGAATCAACCGGTAAAGCTTCTATCGCCTCATGTCCTTGTGGATTCGACTCGTTTTAGCCTCTATACTATAATGGAAGTATCGAGGAATCCAAAGCGCACACACTTTAACTCTTGATTTCAAAACATACACTTTTTGTGCGTGATTTTTCTCCGATCATCTCCCCCCTTATCGAAATTTCGAGGACGAAATTTTTACAAGGTAGGTAGATTATAACACCTCGTTCTCGGAATACGTACTCAGTACGTGTCTCAATTTTTTGATCATATTTTCCTTATTTTTCTCCATATTTATTTTTATTTTATGATTATTTATATTATTTTTTGGTGTTAGATTCCGATTCGTAGACTCGGAGCCAGCCCCAGTCTGAACCGGGGACCAGATCCTAGTGTATTTCTCAATTTAGTCTTTTCAGTAGTCAGATTTAATTGATTTTAGTTTCAAATATCATTTTCAATATTTTAGATTTTTCATGATTTTTTGAAATTTTTTCAAATTATTTTGTAAGATCTTCAAAATCGGTGTCGACCAGTATTGCTGGTCAATTTTTGAATTTTTAATTTACAAATAGAATTGAATTTCTGAAATTCGCTTTCGCATTATTTCTTAAAATCACATTTTCTGCTTTAATAAATTTATAGGATTTTTCTAAATTTATCGAAACTCGACCGGATTTGGTGTCGGCCGATATCACTAGTTAGTTCAAAGATTTTTAATATAAAAATTAGATTGAATTTCTGGATTCAGATTTCACCATATACCTTAAATTAATATTTTCTATTTTTGAGAATTTTCTGGAACATTTCTGGAACAGTCAACTTTTACCTGATTTAAATAATATTGTTATTTTTTCTTTCTTTTCTTTTCTTGCTTTTTCCTTCTCCTCTCCTATACTTAATTCTCTCATCTTACTCTATTAAATTTATTATTTAATAAATTATTTATTTACTTTTTTTCTCATTTTCTTTTCCATCTTTTTCTTTTATTGCTTTTTCTTTTTCTATTCTTTTTCTTTTCTCTTTCTCCTTTTTTTTCTCCCCTTAATTGCTCCCCACTCTTCCCTTTCCCCTACCAATGACAGTAATAGCCATCCCTCCATCTCAACCATACCACCCCTTTCCCTCCCCCTTCCCTTTTCTTTTTCTATATTTCTCTCTCTCATTCTTTCCATCTTTCCCTATCTCAATCTCCCCGTCACATTCTCCCACCAACTCCTCCTGTCCTCGTTCCCTTGACCGTTGTCGCCAACACCACCAGCGTGTCACTGCCCTCCCCAAGCTAGCACCACTTCCCCCAAACCCTCTCCTCTTCTCCATCTCCCTCCTCTTCAACCTCCACCTCCCCTTCTCCAATTTCACTATAACTCATAGCCACCTCCTCCTTTTCTTCTTCAAATTCACCACCAAATTCTCCACCACCTCCTTCACTTCTACCACCCAATAACTATCTCCACCTCCTCTAATTCCCCAACATCACCACTAACCCCCACCTTCACAACCACCATAACCTATAACAACAACATCAAAAACAACCACCACAACTCTAACAACTCCCTCTCCACCTCCTCCTCCCCGGGACCACCGAGCCACCACCCCCCTACGGTGCGCCGTCGCCACCCTGGCCGCCAGTGGCGGCCAGTAGCCGCCAGGACTCCTCCCCTCTCTTTCTTTCTCCCTTCCTTTCTTTTTTCTTTCCTTCTCTAGTTTTTTCCTATCCTTTTCTTTCCTTTTTACTTCTTTTCAGCAATATGTCCCCCCCTCTCCAACTATCTCTCTCTCTCTCTCTCTCTCTCTCTCTCTCTCTCTCTCTCTCTCTCTCTCTCTTTATTTTATTCTCTCTTTCTCCGTGCGCGTGCATGTGCCTCTTAGATCTTCGAATTTATGCTCGGTGTCGTGTTTCGATCTTTAGGTGAGTATTCTTGGATTTTGGCGAGTACATGTTTATTGGTTTTGAAAGTACTTATTTTATTCTGAGTGAGTATATTCTTTTGGTGGTGGGTGATGCTTATCTTTGTGTATTGGTGATTGTTGTAATTGTGGGTGTGTCGTATACTGTGGGTGTGTTGTATCGGTGGTACTGTTTGTATTATGTGATGGTTGTACTAGTGTAAACGATGTATATATTTGTGTATGCATGTGTGTGTGACTAACGGTGGTGTAGATTGTAGGTAAAGTCCTCGGGCAAACCTACCCGATAGGGTAACAGTGTCCGAGAGACCATTTCTCGGGCTACCTAATGGGTCCCCCTATACTCCTATGGGTTTAGTGGTAGCTTTAGTGGAGTGGTTTCGCCTACTCAACCCTCGGACTAGACTATCCAATAGATTTCGGTCTTATACCTATTGGTTTCGTTGTAATCCCGCCACGAATGATCATTTACAGTTCTCCTGTTATTATTTCTCATATTTATATGTGCGCTTTTGTGATACTAATATTTTCTGTAGATACCTCCTCGGCCTTCTGGCCCCATTAGCCCTTTTGGGCTTTTGCCCACTCCCCGAAAGGGGTGCGCTTATATCCTCTGGGTCTCTCTTTTACTCTACCTGCTAGGCAAGCTTAGCGCTCAGTGTTTTACCATGAAACTCACCCAAGTGTAGCTACTTCATGGTGTTAGTAGGGTGTTCATACGCCACTATGTCACGTGCGTTGGCTCCGTCATGTGCACGTTAGCATCTATCACTGCTCGCTAGCTTAACCCCAGCTTCAGGCTTAATCTTCATACTTAACCTTCAGGTTCTCTACCAGCTCTGCCGACAGGCAAGCTTAGCGCTCTATGCTTTATCAGCTAGCTCCATCGCAAGCGTGACTATGCTATGTATGATTGCATAGCAGATAGATACTGGCTTCGTTACGTGTGTCAAGTTGTGTCGCGAGGGTGGCTTCTCTATACACGAAGACCCAACATTTGTGGTGTTGGCTTTGCCTTAGGCATTTAGCTTTGCCGTGAGTATGGCTTCACCGTGAACGTTAGCTTGACGTTCATACATCGCTTCGCTGCATTTGTTAGCCCCGTTGTGTGGGTTTAGCCTAAACCTGCATGCTAGCTTCGCTAGGATTCTAGCTCTGCCAGGAGTCTAGCATGGTTTAGCTATGCTCCCGCCCTTCTTAGCTTCGTTTGCTTTTCACTGTATCCAACTTTACTTATCTACTTGTCTATTCAGCCTTTTTTGTTTATACAATTTAGCCTAACCCTGGTTGCCTGCTTGCTTACTTGATCGCTTATCTGATCAACTTTGTTTAACCCAGACCGTCGGTTGTTTATTTAGTTCTGTCCAGTTTTGCTTGTCAGCTTGTCCAGTTCTATAAGGCCTCATTTATTTCCTTGCCTGTTCTCCTACTTGTCTGTCTAGTCCAATCTCACCCTGTTTTCTTGCTTCATTAATAGATTAAAATCTTATTATCATGATTATGGTTGTGAAGAGTTTGAAATGTTCTTTTACATTATTTTTCTATTCTAACTTGAGTGATCGGTTGCTCAATTTATATTGTAACCCTGTGTTTACTTATAGTGCTTAAATTGTTGCACATTACTTGATTCCTGATATCTGATACCTGATTCATAGCATGTTATCACTTGACACCTGGTATCCGTGTGTTATCACCTGACTCTTGATTATTACATTTACGGGGACTTGATACTGATAACATGTACACTCACGATATTATACTTATGTATCATGCTCCTCCTATTATTAAATTAATGTTAATCCCCATAAATTGATCATCATGAACATAATCTGTAATACATGGACAACTTACACTGGGATGGGGGAACTGATGACATCAATGTATAAGTCTTCATAATGGTTCGATGTTGCAACAACTTCGATTCTACCTGAGTGCCACTAGGTATTTCGGTGGGGTGTACTGGCACCCCTCTCATACTAGCATCCTTATTCAAATTTCCATCCTTCCAGGGCATACAAATAAGACACCTATGACTTAGCGGTCAATTCTAGACTCCAGTACTGGATGCTCCTTGGTCGTTGTCTTGGGTATGCATAGGGCCCATTATGAATATGATACATTGATCTTCCATTAGTGTTCAATAATAATCTTTTCTTACTCATATGTGGATGTATGTGTGCAGGGACGTCGAGATACATACCTAAACATATGGGTCAAACGAGTCTTAATAAAATAATATGTTACTGACATCTGAATGGTGATATGCTTGATTTATGCTTGCGAGACTTGTGACAAATGGATTACCTTACACCAGACATAACTTAATTACTAAACAATAATAATCTTATTGAGTTTTTACCTGCACACCAAAATAAAGAATGTTAGAATTTAAAACAAAATGTGCAAGGTTTTCAATTCGAATCCGCGGTAGCAGTGGCTATGCGGGTCGTGATCCTCAGGGAGGGACTAGCGATGGAAGCTTTGTCAATAAGTTATCTCTAAAGTTTTTATTATTTTAATGTTAAGTTAGAAAGAAAGAAGATGGAGAAGAAGATGTGATATTTACAATGGAAGTGAAGAAAAGAAATTGAGAATATGATAGTGTGAGATCTAAACTAAAGAAATAAAAAGAAAGAAACTATAACACGTACAAACCTCTTCTACCTTGCTTACCTTTGATCTGTTCGCAACGACTTAACCTGTCTTGGAAGGCGTGCAAGTATGGCGTATAGGATCGTCCACCTTCGCTACCTACACTATGAGAAGAAAAGACAATCTAAAGAAGGATTGTTCATCTCCATAGGCAATCAAGTGCTCTTCTTTGGCTAGGTAGTCTCGAAGCAATCAGATCTCACGGTTCACAAAACATTAGAGAGAAATAACAGTAGAAGAAAACAAAAACTGAGATACACAAGAATCAACAAGAATAAAAGAACATAACATAATAAAAAAGAACGAACCTCGATTCGATTTATTTAACAATGGCGGAAAAGCAAAACTTACACCGATTGTCACCCTCAGTACAAGTAGATCTCCTTCCTCCATGAGAACATCATCTTCTCTCAGTTTACAAAAAGGAAAAAATAGAAATTACTAAAAAAGAAAAGGAAATCTAAACTAGAAGAAGAAAGCCTAAAACCCTAGATTTGGCCCTTGTGTATTTGCAATTTTGACAATTAATATTTGCACTTTTGCACTTGGGCTTCAAACATGGGCTTTTGGGCTCTTTTTAGGCTTTAATTCTTTCTTTTTATTATTTCGAGGCCTGCACACAATAAATTACAAAATATTAATAAATGTGCAGAATTAAATGAATAAATATGAAAATGTGATGGTAAATGTTATGATAAAAATGCATTTTTCACTACCAATCACACCCCCACACTCATCTTTTTGCTCGTCCTCGAGTAAAAATCAAAGAAAAAAAAAGAAAAGAAAAATTAATCTAACCTAACACACTTTCGTAGGAATCACGGTTGCACTTAGCATGTGCAACAAGCCGTTAAACCTCTAGGTTACCCTAGAGGACGAGTGTTGTCTCGTGAGGGTTTTCAGCGGATTGCACCCACAAAATCCATAAAAAGGAAATATTCGAATTATATTTGAAGAGACTAAGAAGTCTATAAGTTTTAGGATTATCATTTTTATTCATTTTTAAACTTAGTCTTAATAAAGTGAATTGTTATTTATTTTAGGTAAGGATCAAAATTGAACGTTTGTATAGTCTTTTTCGTTACCAAAAATCATATGCATCCTTATGAATTTTTACTAGGAATTCCTTAACTTGGACTCTCATGCCTCTTTATTATTTTTATAACATCATCTAATTTTCTTTCGTATAAGTATCAAGGCTTCTTGAGGCCCTCATACCTAACTAATTGACTAATAGATGTGTTAATATAATTATTTTTTTATTTTTTATTTTTTGGCATGTATAACTCATCTAATTTTTTTTCGTATAAGTATTAAGGCTTCTTGAGGCCTTCATACCTAACTAATTGATTAATAGATGTGTTAATACATGTATAATATTTCTTAGTTTTCTTAGGCTTTCTAATCCACCCATGTAGCGAACTTAAAGTCGGTGGCTCCCAAACCGGTCGGCTTTAGGGCACCAGGTGAGAAAACACCCCGCTGACTCAAATTCGAATGAACTAGGCCACAAAATTAGGGACTTTATTTTATTTACTCACCTTTAGGCATGAATACTTATGCTTCTTGAGGCACATGCATCCAGCTTAATTAGTGATTTTTTTTTTTATATATGAGACACAAAGGTCTTCGTCTTAGAATCCTAGATATGCATTAGGTATGCGAATTTCATTAAGGTAAAAATCAAGACTAATTAATTATTCAATTTCTCCTCCTATACCTAAAATTTAAACAATTTATTTATTTTGACCAAGTTTTTAGAAATCCTAATCATGATTTTCCTAATTCTTAAGATTAACTTAGATTTCTTTCAAAAGATAAGTCAAAATATTGTCCTTTTTATAAGTTTTTTTTTTCAGATTTTTTTTTTAGCAGATTTTTGTTAGTTTCTATCTATGTTAGTATGTTAGTAAAGCCCACCCCCACACTTATCTCATGCATTGTCCTCAATGTATGAATGAATGCATAAATGCATGAAAAAGAACAAGGGAAGGCAGAAGTTACCTTAAGGTGGTGGTTCCGATGGTGGTCTAATTGGGCCAAGCGTTGCTACCCAATTAAGATAATGTAATATTTGGTGAAATCCACCAGAAATTTTTCTTATATAACCCACTAAAATGTATGTATAATTATTTTTAAAATTTCCATCCCATCAAATTTCCAAATTTCATAATAAATTTCAGAGTCAATTGTGTCAACCTCCTTGTCCCAAAATGGAGTATGAAAAGATGAAATTATTGACTTGGACGTGTGAGGTATGGGAACGGATACCGATTTAGGAAAGAAACTTAAATCCAGTAATGGTTCAGGAGTCGGGCTTGGTTCAGGAAGTGGGTCCAAATCAAGAAGTTGAAACTCAAGTCCACAATCATCTTCCCACAATGGAATGTGACTCAATGTTGGTGATTCAAGTTCAGGAATGATAGGTGTGGGAATCAAAACTGACTCTAAAAGATTACCTAAGTCAGGTAACAAAACAGGAGTCAATAATGATTCAGGAATTTGAACTTGATCATAGATTTGAGAATCTAGGTCACATATCTCATTGGGTTCAATCTCATAAAAATGAGAACTTACCAATTTATCCATGGGACTTTCAAAATTGCAAAATTGGTCAAGTTCAATATGATCATCAAAAATGGGTGATTCAATTTCATGATGAATTGGAACAAGATCCAATGTTGACTCGGGAAAAGTGAAATCAGGTGGAGACACCGGAGTCATTATTGAATCAGGAAGTAAAATTGAATCACCAAGTGGGAGATCAGGATCATACTCATGCACAAGATCTATTTCAGGAAAGGAAAAACTTGCCAAGTTATCAAAATTTGAAGTTTCGGCAAGTTCACATGATGGCACTGAATTAGAATCTTGTTGTCCAAAGCAACTTGGTTCGTCGGCTCTAAGAGAGTGGTCAGCGATATCAGAAATGGCCGAACGGTGAGAACGTAAAGATTGAACCATCATATCTATATCATGATCACGGGCTAATCTAACCTGAGTCATGGCTGCAAGCATCCTTTCATAGTCGATAGGTGCATCATGCTGTGATTGGACTTGAAAAGATGAAGTGTAATCGTGATGAAGTTGTGAGTCGGTGGACTCACGCATAATCATGTCTGCGATTGATGGTAATTGTTGCTTGGACTCATGCATGCTTATCATTTCCCCGATAGATGGTATTCTATTCTGAATGGGTGGATTAGAGTATGACTCTTGGGAATTGTGGACAAGGTGGAGACGGAGAACAAGTCGGTTGAAAATTGGACTCGGGGGAATCGAAACCCCATGAACTCTGTGAAGAGTTGAAAGTATAAAAATTATGGTCATAAGATGGGGGGTATGGGTTATATTCATTCGGATAAGACCATTCCGGCACACAAGGTTGGTCAAAGTTGTGATATGCTGGGTTGGTAATATCCGAAAAATAGTTAGGTGTGTAATATGGATTAAAATTGGAAAAATTATTATTATATGCCATATCACACCAACACAACAAAGAAAAAGAAAACAAACAAATAAACAAACAAAAAAGAAAAAAAATTCTAACCTAAGTTAGGGTAGACCTATGACCTAGACGACTCCTAACTGGTTAGACTGTCCACGAGAGGTAGGGTGCAGACTTTGACCACAAGTTAATCAGCCAGGTCAGGGCAAGAGTGGTGGGAGGTTTTCCGTCAAAGACGTTCCTTAATTAAATAACCACCAATCTTCGGGCTTTCGGCCCTCAATCCCCTTCCTAGACACTGATTTGGCAGGAGTCAATTTCCAACACCGTTCCCCCTTAGGATAATCTCCTAATTGAGTCCGAGATGTCCCTAGGGCCAACGTCTACTAATTTTAAGTTAGGCTTGGGTTAGTGAGTGCTTGAATATGATTTTTGGGCCAAGGAAGGGTGATGAAATCCCCACCTTATCTTGTTAATGGGTTATGCCCTTAAGATATTTTTGTGCAAGTGTACAAGATATGTAAATAAGATTCACTCAAAGCATGAAAATCAACAAAGAGATGAGTCCTATTCTATATGCAATGCGAACGTACCTTGCTCCAGCACTCTTCAACAGTAAAATAAAGTAATTGAAAAGACACGTGCCTAATATGCAAACGTCTAATCAATTTTTATCATTAACAACAAATATTTTACTGTTGAATTAATTAGCAGTAAGCAGGGTTATCACAGAACAACGTTTAACAGAGCAGTAGACAGATATTGCAATTTGCAGCAACCTGCAAAAAGATAGATCAGTAGTTCACTGCTACTGTCGCGGAACCGCGGCTATTGCCGCGTTTGCGCGGCAAAGTAACAGGCTCTGCTGCTCTGCCTTCGAGGGCAGAGGCACAGAGTTGCTATATGTCCACTTCTGCTGCTGTTTTTCTGTTCTCCAAACCTGCAAACAGAAAAGAATAAAAGAATTAGTTAATAAATTTTTTTTTATTTTAGAGAAAAACTTACCGTCCCTCCCCGGCAACGGCGCCAATATTTTTATTGAGTTTTTACCTGCACACCAAAATAAAGAATGTTAGAATTTAAAACAAAATGTGCAAGGTTTTCAATTCGAATCCGCGGTAGCAGTGGCTATGCGGGTCGTGATCCTCAGGGAGGGACTAGCGATGGAAGCTTTGTCAATAAGTTATCTCTAAAGTTTTTATTATTTTAATGTTAAGTTAGAAAGAAAGAAGATGGAGAAGAAGACATGATATTTACAATGGAAGTGAAGAAAAGAAATTGAGAATATGGTAGTGTGAGATTTAACTAAAGAAATAAAAAGAAAGAAACTATAACACGTACAAACCTCTTCTACCTTGCTTACCTTTGATCTGTTCACAACGACTTACCCTGTCTTGGAAGGCGTGCAAGTATGGCGTATAGGATCGTCCACCTTCGCTACCTACACTATGAGAAGAAAAGACAATCTAAAGAAGGATTGTTCATCTCCATAGGCCATCAAGTGCTCTTCTTTGGCTAGGCAGTCTCGAAGCAATCAGATCTCACGGTTCACAAAACATTAGAGAGAAATAACAGTAGAAGAAAACAAAAACTGAGATACACAAGAATCAACAAGAATAAAAGAACATAACATAATAAAAAAGAACGAACCTCGATTCGATTTATTTAACAATGGCGGAAAAGCAAAACTTACACCGATTGTCACCCTCAGTACAAGTAGATCTCCTTCCTCCATGAGAACATCATCTTCTCTCAGTTTACAAAAAGGAAAAAATAGAAATTACAAAAAAAGAAAAGGAAATCTAAACTAGAAGAAGAAAGCCTAAAACCCTAGATTTGGCCCTTGTGTATTTGCAATTTTGACAATTAATATTTGCACTTTTGCACTTGGGCTTCAAACATGGGCTTTTGGGCTCTTTTTAGGCTTTAATTCTTTCTTTTTATTATTTCGAGGCCTGCACACAATAAATTACAAAATATTAATAAATGTGCAGAATTAAATGAATAAATATGAAAATGTGATGGTAAATGTTATGATAAAAATGCATTTTTTACTACCAATCATAATCTCAAGAGTGGGTGTTATTGAATCATTTTCTTACTCGAACAATGGTATCCGTATATCTAAGTGTGGATTTGGTTCCACTGTAATGCGGACCCGATATGAACTACCAGTACTATGGGACACTAGTAGGAAATGTTTATAATAACAGGCGACACTGATTGTTATTATTGTATAATTAAGTTATCTGGCTTTGTATAATTAAGTTATCTAGCTTTCCACTTGTGTATAATATCTCTGCTACTGTGTTGAGTCACCCGACTTGTTTATTTTTAGGTTTTCATACTACTTTCCTATTTTTGTTATAGTGAAGACAATTCGGGTTGTATGAACTCAGCCTATGGTGACATAACATTTAAGGTATATCTATGAGGGTTTCCTCGTTTGGACTATCCTTTGATGTACCAATCTCATGAATTTGTAATCTGAGCTTGTATACTAGTTTTGTTCATATCTGCCTCATTTAATGCTTTATTGCTTGTCGGTGTGTGCCTTTTCGATTGTAAGAACTCAGGGCACCATCCTAAAAGACTAGCCTTCTAGGCGAAGTAGCCCAAATCTTATATACTCAAGACCATCCCCATGTCAGTCGATGTGGGACTATTTGTTTGATCCAAATCCTAACAATCTCCCTCTCGAACAAGGAGACTATTTGTTTGATCCAAATCCTAACAATCTCCCTCTCGAACAAAGAGTCTCCTTGTAAGCTCATCTTCACACGTGAAAAAACATATGCTCAATCGAGATCGAGATTATCTTTACTGCGTTACAATAAATGCCTTACGTGAAGCAGAGCTCCACTGTCAATCTCGAGAGCTCAACTAACTCTACATGGACTTTATTGCATCTTTTTGTGCCCTGAGAATTGAGCAGGTTTTATTCCCCTTAAACAAAGAATTTGGGCCTCCCTGCAAGCTGATATTCCTCACTCCTCATTTGAGAAGATCATGTGCTCAATCGAGGTCACTTATTTTCATTGCATCAGACGACAACACATCTTACACGAAGTACTTGGAGCACTCCTCTTCACTGCATTTGGACAACACATCTTACATGAAGCACCAGAGCATGATTACCTCCCTTGAGAGCTCAATCTTTATAGATCTAGCTTAACAGGGGCCCGCTGTGCCTTTCGCTGTGCCCTGGGAGATCGAACATAAATCCCACACACAATTAAGTTCAGAGCATGGCTCTCAACCAACTGTTAATGACCTATCATCGATCAAACAATAGAGAAACACCGAGTTGAATAGTCAGCAGTGAAAGCAGAAGCGTAAAAAATCTACTACTAGCAAGCAAGCACCACACAACTAAGAAACACAAGTTTTAATGTGATTTGGTAATGTGCCTACATCCATGGGGAGAAGGGGTGAAATTTTTATTAAAAAGACTAGCCTTCTAGGTGGAGTAACCCAAATCCTTATATACCCAACATCATCCCCATTTCTATCCGATATGGGATTATTTGTATGACCCAAGTCCTAACATAAATATATGCTTATCTGATTCAGATTTATTGACATATGTGTGTTTGCCTGTGCATGCTACTTAACATCATCTTGCATATTCATTGCGTTGCTTTCTGACAACCCTGAATTTGCATGTCTAGATCCCGGAGCTTGAACCCTAGAGAGCATCCCAGCTGAAGACCAGCCTATTAAAGTATGTAGCAGAAGTGTGGCGGATCAGTGTCAGATCATCCGTATCCCTTTCTATTCAAGCCCCTCTTGATCGACTCTCGATATTCTTCTTACTGCTCAAGAGCCATTGTTATACTATTTACTCTTGTTACTCTTTGTAATTCATGCATTTGTATCTCCTGGTGATATAATATTCATGTAATATTGGATCACGCTTCGTGATAACAGTGTATTTGTACTATTTTAATAGAATATATATTATCATAGTACTTTCGCACTCTAATTCTTGCCTGTACTGATGCTTAGCGTACATATGTGAGGGTATTTTCACCCTTCGTATGTATGTCGTAATAAGGTCTCTGTACCCGCAGGGGATCGGGGTGTTACATTGCTGAAGAGAGAGGAAAGAGAGCGCGCTTTCGAATGAGAGAAGCCATGAATTTTGATCCCAAAACATTGGTCCTCTGTAGTCAGAAGGAAGTTGATGTTTACTTGGCGAAGTAAGGCGTACGCCTATTATTGAATGTCCAGGTAGAGTGTTACCCTGCTGATAAAGCCTTCATGGTGCCCCCTGTAGGTCACATAAACTTTCATCCCAAATCTTAGTATTGGGGTTGAAACTCCCTTTAACGAACTTCGTCCGTGACATCCAATGTGGAGAAATTCTCAGAGAATTTCTCCACACCACAATGGTAAATGAATAAACAGGTGAAAGCAATCGCAAATAAGAAGAACTTTAAGTAAAAACCCAAAGGGAAAAATCACGGGAGAGGGAGAGAATTGATCATGATAATGAAGGGTTACAATGAATTCTGCAAGCGATCTTGCGATTACAATATCTAGGATTTGATGTGGTAATGAAAAAGCCAACCCCTTCTCGACGGAGGATGAGATGTATTTATACCTGCCTGAGCTATCATTATGGGTGCGAATATTTTAGATCTACATAACTATATGATTTGCACATTATGATCTCCTTGTAACCACCCAAATCGTACTGCTTGATTGTTATGATCACCATATAGAGATATCTGCCACTATCCATAACATCTCGCATTGATATGGGGGTGTTATAACTTAAAAATCACTTAGAAGGGGTGAATAGGTGATGATGCTAATCAATTGCGGAATGCAATAAGTTGAAGCAAATAATTCAAACAGTCTACTCAAAGTAAGGAGTTGATCGAATTCCCTATTAAGAGCTTTAGAACTACTCCACTTAATTCATCTAAATAAGAGTTGAGGCGCATAATTTTGTCCTTGCTTGAGTGAGGGAAAACCGATAGTCCAATAATCAATAGCAATGTAGTAATTCAAATACAATATGATAGAAAGAATGAGAATGACAAATATGAGCACAAGTAGAACAATGAAAATAGAAACAAGAATAAGAGACAAGGAAATCACAAACACAAGTTGATTGTTTCGAGGTTCAAGCAACTTGCTCTACGTCCCCGCCTTCACCGCGTGAAGGATTTCTATTATCCACTAAGGATTACCACAAAGTTACTACAACTGCAAGGTCTACTTAAGACCTGAAGTACACAACTCTAACTCACAATTCTCTACACAAGAGGTTGTACCAAGCCAATTGAGGTTTACACGCTTCTGGCAACCACAAAGGTCACAAACTCTCTCTTTACAACTTCTAGGGTTTTGAGTGGAGAAATGAAGCTTAAGAAGTTTTGTGAGAGAAAAAATTTGTTGAGAAAATAGAATTTAAAAGCTAAAAACTTTAAAACTAATTAAGAAATTAGAGCACTTGAAAATTGAAAACTTGCAAAATAATAACTTGATTTTTCTTGAAAGCTTGATCTCAGAAACTTATGTGAAAACTTGATTACTCTCCCTTTATAATGACTCATATATATAGTCAATAGGAAAACATCATTAGGGATCAACATAGGGCTTAATCCAGGTTATTAGACCAAAAAATGGCAATGGGTCTATTTGAAACTGTTCTTGAAATCGGTACCCAAAGAAGAAACGACAATGGGTCTAGTTAACCCAATGTATCGGTATTATCACCTCTTTACATTTTAGTTCATGTGTTTATGCATTTAATTCATACATTAGGGAAATGCATGAGATAAGTGAAATAACACCTAGAGGAGGGTGAATAAGTGTAATGCTAATCAAATGCGAAATAATAACAAAATATGCTAAATGATGCAAACCGGTCACTCAAAATAAGAATTGAAGCCGAATTTTCCCTGAAGGGCTCTAGAACTTCTCCTCTTATATTCCTCTATATTATGAGTTGAGGTGCTCAATTGCCTACTTATTGAGATGAGTATAGACCGACAAAAGTGAATTATGAATGTAATGCAATGATGAATGTGATGCAAGTAATAAATAGAGATAGCAAGAGATGTAACAAAATAAGTAAACAACATTTGAAATGTGCAATAGAAGCAACAACACAAGTGCAAGCTAAGTAGAGAGATATAGATCAAGAGACAAGCATGTTGGCCCAAAGGCCCATCACTCTAGTTTTGATGATGATTAACTCATGTAGTTATAATACTAATGATCTTGTGTTTAATTAGTCTCAAATTGGTGATCAAGATCTTAGTAGGTGTTTAGCTTCAACAAAGGATTTAAAGTCAAGTTTTAGAGGTAACACGGTTTGATTCAAGAGCCTATGCATCAAGACCACATCAAGTACTCAAGAGGAGTCTAGCTCTTTGGATCAAGTTTGGACCAAGTCAAGAAGGAGAAGAAGACTTCAAGTGAAGCCCTTCAAGAGAAGACTTGAGTCTAGGTTTATTTTTATTAAGATTTTATTTTTAGATAAAATGTAAAGGATAGAATAGTTGGTGGATTGCTCAAGTACATATACACACACACTCAAGATTTATTTATGTTTTCATAAAAGAGTTTTCATTTTGGAAAAGAGTTTTCATTTTGGAAAAATACCGTTTTGGTTTTGGAGTTTAATATATACATGTGTTTTAACCAAAACTATTTTGGTGCTTATTGACAAAAATATAGATATTTCATCATGTATGTGTAGTGGATCATATCCATACACACTAAGCTTTAAAAGTGTTTAAAATATCTTGTTTTTGTATTTGGAGAAGTTTTTGGAAAAATACAGATTTTGTTTTATGCCAAAATTTTTAAGTTACAAAAATAGTTCAAAATATTTGTAACATGTCTTGATTTTACTCAAACATGTTTGTTTATCAAAGTATAATACTGAACCTATTTATGTAGATTTTTAGAGATTTTATGGGATTTTATTTTAGTCAAAATACCTAGTTTTCAATCCCTAAAGAGTTCTGTTTCTGGCTTCTGCCGGTCGACCGGGCCGGTCGACGGAGCCAGGAGTCGGTCGACCAACGTGCACAGAACGTTCACGCTAGTTTGGCTGGAGGGTCAGTCGACCGCCAGAGAGCTTCTGCTCTCTGGAAAGCCCCGGTCGACCGGGCTAGTCGACCGGTAGAGAGTCTGCTCTCTTTTCCTGGCCACGTTCAACCGGGCCGGTCGACCAAGGCTCCAACGGTCGGATTTCTGACCGTTGGTGGTTGACCGGGCCGGTCGACCGACAGCAGTCTGGGTTGCTGTTTTGGCCCCAACGACTAGTTTTTCCTAGCTTATAAAAGGGGGCTTATATGGACTGTTTTTAACAAGATTTTTGGAGAGTTTTGAAGCTAGTTTTTCCTACTCTATTAAGAGGTTTTCTCCATTAGTTTGAGAGCAAATATTTCCAATTTAAAAGGAAGTTTATTAAGAGTGTTTTCAAAAGTGATTCTTGAGTTTTTCATCACACATTCCATCCTTGTTTTTCTCACAAACAATTGAGCTATCCATTGCTATACCTATCCTATAGGGATCTTTGTTGTGAGAGGATTTGAGGTGATTAAAGTGTTTAGATCACCAAAGTTTTCATCTTTGCTTTGAGGAGGCAGACTTGTGTGTTCAGGATTGTTTAGAGTTCTAGTGAGAGCTCTTTGTAGAGGTACGACCTCGGCGAGCTAGTGGGCTTGCGGTGTGTTGTTCTTGCTGGAACAAGAGAGGGACTAGAGAGTCCAAGAGTTCTAGTATGAACTCCTTGTAGGTGTTGCGGCACCGAGTGATCCGGTGGGATGATTATAGTGAAAATCCTTTATAGTGTTGAAGGCGGGGACGTAGAGCAAGTGTGCTCGAACCTCGAAACAATTCTCCCATGTTTGCGATTGCTCTCTCTATCTCTTACTTGTCTTTATATATTGCATGCTTATATTGCTTTCATCTTTATATGCTTGATATATATTTGTGCTTAAATTGTTATATGCTTGGGGATTGTTTGCTAACACTTGTATTCAACCAAGAGAGCCAAAGCGGTACCTCAACTCTTATCTAGAGAAATCTTGAGGAGTTAGTTCAGAGACCTTCACGAGGAATCCGGCTACACTCTTGTGTTATACTTGGTATTTAACTTAAGAAGTTTTAGTTTGCATAAATAGTTTAATTCCGCATTAATTGACCATTAGATTAGCTAATCACCTATTCACCCTCCTCTAGGTGATTTCAATTGGTATCAGAGCCACGTGCTCTTAATTTGGGTCTAACAACCTTGAGTTAAGGATCCTCATTTTATAGCTAATCACAATATTTGTTTACACACACATGGATTTCATGTCACCTCCCATTTTTGACATTCTTATATCCAAACTTGGAAGGTTAAGATGTCTATGTACCTCAAAGACCTAGGCATTCATGTTTATCTTGCTACTATTAAAGATTCATATGTTAATAATAGCAAGTATATTGAGGCTAACTCAAAAGCCATTCATGTTTTGAAGAGTACCCTAAACAATGATTATTTATTAGGGGTTCTAATCTTGACTCGGCTTTTGTAGTATGGAACGCCATTATCTCCCTTGGCGAACAAGAACAATATTATGCAGGGAGCGACTCGGATGTTGGAAGTGAAGCTTCCAACGTATGCTACATGGTCCAAGGGGATAGCCCCTTGAGGTAAACACCAAATCCGAGTTAGAAGAGGATGTTGATATGTCCTATAATGAACTTGCTTCATTTTGTCAACAACTTCTAGAAAAATATGACATGCTTAAAAAGGATAACAAGAAAATGAAAAATAAATTTGATTGCATGTTAAAAAAAAAGATTCTTTTAAACTAAATTTGAAAATATTTCAAAAGAAAATGAAGTTTTGAAAAATGAGAATATTTCCTTGCTTTCTAAATTAAATGATCTTCGTGAAGGAAATGCTTCAATGAAAAATAAAATTGTTTTGGTGAAAAAAACAAAAGGAAGTTGCTTTGAATGAAAACAACTCCTTGAAAAGAAAAATTGTTGAAAAAGGAAAAGATAATGTTTCTAAAAAGAAAAAGTTAGTTGATCATGAGTTTCATGCAACTACTAAAAATGAAGTTAAAATTTTAAAAAATAGAATAGATTGTTTGAGCTCAACTTTGAGCAAATGTGCATTTAATCATAATAGATTCGAATCCTTGTTTCAAAAGAAATAAGTTCCCTATGTTCATGCACATCACCCATAACATGCTTATGCACATTTTGCATGCCATGATCATACTCATTCACATGTGCATAATTGAGTGTACAAGTGTACACATTGCGGCCGCAAAGGCCATTTAGCAAGATTTTGTTATGATAGAATTAATTCTTTAAATTTTTCTAATAAGAATGTTTGGGTTCCTTACAATGCTAACCCCCGAGGACCAAAAAGAAAATGGGTACCAAAATCCCCACCTTTTGTATTTGATGTAGGTGCGGGCTCTCACAAAATGTGAGAGAGTTGGTGCCTTGATGGTGGATGCACATGGACTTGATGGACACACATTTGATGCACCGCTATCAAGGAGGTTTGGTGGGACAACCACCATGTTTTGAAGATTTGGAGTATAGTTCATGTGTTGGTAACTATCTCTAAAACTCCTACTTTATTTACATGCTTTTACATATATGATATTTTTAGCATGTTCATGTATTATTTATTTTATGCTTCATGAGGTATATAACTTGTTTAGATGTAGTTTTGGTCAAAACTTGTGTATATATATGTACAAGTAGTGAGCAACATTTGATTCATATACGTTTGTACTTCATTGTTCATTTGTACTCACTGCATGCATTTGTATAGCCTAATTTTGATGATTATCTCATTTACACTTGTTTTGCCTATTTTCATGCTTTACTTCATGTATATATAATTTTTATTCAAACCTAATAAAATTACATGTATACCCTTTGAGTCATTTGCCTTCATGCAATTTATATTATGGACCTTTTTTAAGTTTGAGATATGTATGAATATTGTTAGCCTTGGATAAAAACATACATATACCTAGAAGTTATGTTTAAATGAAAAATGAATTTTCATGATTTTTTTAATAAAATGATAATCATGTTTTGTTTTGAGTTTTATTGACTATTTTCATGAAAAATGCTAATTACATGATTCTTGTGCACTCACACTTTATTTGTTTATTCATAACTTTGTTTCATGATTATTTTTTAGCCTTATAAATTTGGAGTGTCAACTTTTATGTATTTGGTAAGTTTCATGATAGATATATATTTTGTTTCCTTGTTTGAAAGATCTTTAACTAGTTTTTTCAAAAATTATCTTTAACTAGTTATGTATTCTTCAATTGGTAGAGTTTTCAAACGTATTATATTTATTTTTAAACTCTTATTTTGAAAACCCTACCAACCCCTACAAGGTCGGACGGATGGGCGAGCAAGCCTTGAAAGCCTTATTGAAAATCTTTTATCTTGTGGATGAAATGGGTGGTTTATTATGAGTTATATACTTGATTTACATCATATTTTCAATTGATATCTCAATTGATATTTTTTTGTGTATATACTCATATTTTATTTTCTATATAAGTATGTTTCATTTCTTATAATATCAATTTCTATTTGTATTTTCATTTTCATACATATATATGATATGTTTGTGCTTAAGTTACAAGATATTTACATATTTAAAGCATAAAGTATATTTATGCTAAGCTTGATTCAAATCTTTATTTTCAATTAGTATCTCAATTGATATTCTAATAAGCTTATGCATTATTTTAAATTGGTATTTTTATTGATATCAAAAATGTACAATAAACTTCAATTGGTACCTATTTATTTCAATTGGTATCCATTTATTTCAATTGGTATCAATATGTTTCAATTTCCAATTGGATTTAAATTTTATTTGGTATTAATATGTTTTACCTACTTGGTATCAAAATTTATCATGTATTTCTTTTGGTATCAAAATTTAATGTAAATTTAAATTGGTATCAAAATATTTTCTTTCATTGGTATCAAAATGTAAAAATGTTTCGATTTCAATTTTTCAATTTCAATTGGTATCACAAATTTCCTATTTCATATGGTATCTATATCTTGTGAGATCTCAAATTGATTTGTTGATTTAAGAAATTAAAAATTTGTATTGTTTATTTACAATTAGTATCTTAAAAATTTGTTTATTTACAAAGGTATCTCAAAATGTGTTTTATTACCTTGAGTAAATTTCAAAATTTATTTTAAGTAATTATCAAATATTTGATTTAAAAATGTTTTGATATGTATTACCTATATGCAAGGGGAGCTTAACATTTCTTCTACATATAGATTCATGTTGAGTGTTGTTGACACTTAAAAAAGAAATGATTCTTATTGGTCCGAACAATGTCTAAACTTGTTGACATTTATAAAAGACAAGTGACAGACGAGCTGAAGACCAGTTTTCACCCATCTCCGAGGGACAAGGAAGCAACTTGGACTCCACTGATCCAGCAAGCAGACAGTGAACCCGGATTGTTTCTAAACAGACCTCAGCAGGTCTAAGGTGCTAACACTTAGCATCGCATGAGCCCAAAGGGATAGCCTTGCTTGAGAGGCTAATATCACCCAACTTCGCCTCGAAGCCATCCAAAGCCTCGCCAAGAAGCTAACTCGCAAAGTTCGCCACAGAGGACTTCCAGCTCCGCCAAAGGGTTTCTTTCGGACTTCGCCAGAAGCTGCCTCTAGCTCCGCTACGAGCTCAATGCGGACAGCTCCGCTATTAGTATGCTATGGTCAACCTTTGACCAATCAAATCTCCGGATGAGATCGGATCCAATCAGATCAAATCCAATTAAGATCAAATCAGAGATCAAATTTGGTAGTTGATTGCCACAATCTCTTGACTCTACTAAAACGAGTAAGAAGATCAGGGGAAATCCTCCAACGATATGGAAAGGATCAAGAGGATCAACCGACCTGCCTTTTCTAGCTTCGCAGAAGCTGATCCCAGCCTCGCAGCAAGGCTACTTTCCAGATTTAAACAGATTTGATTCAATCTGTTTCCATATTTTCAAGGGACGGTTATACCCTTGCTCTCCCTATAAATAGCCCATCAGGGGTACAAGGAGAGAGGACCAGAGAGACATACAGAAGAGGACTCCACAAGCAGAGACTTCTTCATAATGCACCGTGCGCTCTCGAATTCAGAGACCTTTTAGAGAATTGCTTTCTCTATCCAGGGTGTTGATACCCTAACATCGTCCTTCTCAAGGAATCTCCGGAACCAGGCGAGAAGGAATTCCTAATTGAAGGCGATTTTGAGAAGCAGGAAGAGGGTTCTACCAACCTTCTATTCTCTGATTCCCGGAACCAGGCGAGAAGGGAATCTCATCGCTCGCATCGTCAAAGGAACAAAGTGGTTGCGTGCTGACCAGACTCCTATCGGCACACTTCTCCAGAATCTCTGAGGAGATCTACTTGTAATCTTTTTAAGAATACTTATAATTTAGCTCCTCAACCCTTTTATTGTAAGTTTCCCCTTTGCAAACATAACGGAAAATAAGATGGCGACTCTGCTGGGGATTAAATTCTCCACTGCCGAGAATCAAGTGTAGCAATGCGACGAATAGACCTTCAGGTCTAACTCTGAATTCAGAAAAGCTGGTGCAGCCAGAGCCCCTCTGGCTAAATCTTCAAGGAAAGTCTCTGCGGAGACAGAAAAGGTTCTCTGCGAACCTACTGCGGTTATTTGGCGTAACAAGGAAGCACGTCCTCAGTCTGATTCCTTTACTTGTGAGAACTTGGTGGTTCAGTTCGATCAAGGAAGATTTGAAGAAGTCCTCTCTGGGGGTGGCCCAATGCTTCGAGCACGGAAGCATAGGAAGGTTTCCACGACCAAGGTTTCAAAGAAGAAACCGGAAGCAGAATTCTGCCAACACCCCTCAGCCTCGCCTGTGGCTAATCAGGTTCCTTGCGAACCTAAGTGTCCTCTGCCAAGGCGGGTATGGAAGTCTAAACAGAAGTCTCCAACCGAAGCTTCAGGCATAGCTACGCCTAAACCGCGCCTCTCTCGCGAAGAAAAAGGCAGGATGCCTGTCTGCTCCAATCATAAGGTTACGACGGCAATCATACCATCGTCCAATTTAAGAGCAGCAATGCCTCGCACCGGCCTCGTTCTCATGAGCGAAGCTACTGTACCACAGCGTACGCGCAGGGTCCATGACCGCAAAGTTGAAGCCAAAGTACTATCTAAGGCTAATTGCCTTCGCAACAGCATAGCGGGTAAAGCACCACAGCGTGCTCCGCTTTCCAGTGCGTCAAGCACTAAGCTCACGCCTGATGGCGAAGCTAGAACCAAAGCACTATTCGGTGCTAATCCCATCTGTAGGGATAAAAGAAGCAGGACATCGTCCTATGTGCGATCCAAAAGAGCCTTTGCGCTCGATTGCAGAGACCCAACCGGGTCTGATTTGAGGAAATTGTTGTCGGATAGACAAACCTCTTCCCCCTGTTGTCAACAAGTCGGATGTCAGCTGGTGACACTCCACTCGGTCCATTGCCGGCTGGGACCAATCCCCGCCACGCCTCCAAGACGACGGTCAGTTTTTGATCGGCTATCGGTACAGGCCCCGAGGAAACACTGCAAAAGGAGCACCTCACGAGATCCAGCCTCCGCATCCGTCAACATGACCGAAAGAGGACGAGAGTCCCCAGATCCAGATTATAGCCCAGGCTTAGGCGAAGTCTTGGTGCATGAAGAAGGTGTTTTCCGAAACACCAGATCCAGGGTGGCGATACCTACACCTATGAACAGCCTTCTTCCTCGACGGCCCTAGCCTCGCCAGAACCCAGAAGATTACTCCAGTCATCAGACGAAGAAGATGAAGATAGTGGGTACGCCTCTTCGGCGACAGTTAGCTCGGTGCGAACAGACAAAGCATCAGTCAATATGGCTGATAATGCTAACGACGACCTTCGTCGACGTTTGGAAGCTCAGGAGCAAACTTCCAGACCCAGCAAGAGGCTCTGGACAACATTCAACAGATGCTCGCTCAACTCCTCAGTAACCAGAATAACAATGATGCCGGGAGCAATCACGATGAGGAGGAACACTTCAGCAATGAGCAACCAAAGCCGGAGAAATCCAAGGAGGGTTCTTCCTTAGACGCCGAAGTCCTTAAGGGCCTCCAGGCTCAAATCGCATCCCTAGCTTAGAGGGATGAATTAAAGAAGGTAGGGGCAGTCCGTCCTTATCCGCCGGAGTGGGATTCGGTGCCATATCCACCGAAGTTCAAACCACCAACGTTGTATACCTATGACGGAAAGAGCTCGCCAAATCAACACATCTACTATTTTCGATCTCAGACTGGTAATGTTATAAGCAATGACACCATCATGGCTAGGCTATTCATTGGCACCTTAAAGGGGGTGGCATTTACTGGTTCCGAAGTCTTCCCCCGGGCTCTATCAACTCCTGGATCAACCTGGAAACTCGGTTCCTCTCTCGTTTCTATGAGGACGATACCGAAGTAACTATGGACAAGCTCCTCTCCACTGTGCAAAGGAAGGGCGAATCTGTCCGTGACTACAATGAACGGTTCAGAAACTTATCCTTGATGTGCCCAGCAGGGATGCCACTACCCATGCTCTTACAGACATGCAGACACAACTTCTTAGACCAAGTGGAAGTTCGCATGGGGGCTGTCAAAGCCCACACTTGGAAGGAATTGGTCGAACAAGCAGAGATAGCCGAGAAGTCGGCTAAAAAGTTCGAACCATCCGCCCCTAGAGGCAAGTGGGGGATGAACAACAAAGGGCGTAGCGACCTACCGCAATCTTCTCAAGCTAAAGGCAAAGAGACTATGTCTGTGGAGTTATCCGGAGATGTGCAGTCGAAGGCCAAGAAGAGCGGCTTCAACAATCAGGAGCCTAAGTTCCCTCCAAAGCAGTACTCCTTCAAAGACGATCAGGTGGTCACGATATTCCATTTGCTCCACAAAGGGAACAAAATGAAACTGCCAGATGCTCGGCGTCCCAATGAGATAGAGCGCACAAACGACCCTAAATACTGCCTCTACCACAGGATGATCCACCATCCTACTGACAAGTGTTATGTCCTCAAGGACAGAATACAAGCCCTGGTCGATGCCGGGGTTCTGACGTTGAAGACGGAGCAGAAGAAAGTCACTGTCATATGGTGACCCTCGAGTTCGGCAAAACTCCAAAGGTCACAGTTCCTGACAGAACTTATCCAGTCCTCGCTCCACGGTTGGACGTCAAGCATCCTCCAGCTACAGCTCAAGATAATAAGGGTCTTGTTCCCTTAACATTGGAGACAGGGGAAATCATGTGGATACACCCAGACCTCGTCCAAGACGTGCAGTGGGATTCAAAGAAGCCCAAGTCAAAGGGCAAATCTTGCAATGTCATTTCCATCTGCCAGACGATGGGAACTTTACATCAGCTTCTCTCAGCTATTCAGAAGGGGAAAAGCTTGCTTGCACGGCGCAAGCCGATACGCCTCAGCAGACGGGCACCCGATCCGGAAAATCATACTTGAGGTAGTATGAAAAGTCTACTGACGAGACATAACAGCAAACGACGTCAGTACAAGTACCAGCATCCACTCCAATCTCAACCAAGGGAAAAGAGAGGCCTAAGGAGGTACGATTCGACCATGTGTTGAAGAAACCACCAGGCCAAGGGTTTGATACGCCCTTTCGGTTTGACATATTGGCTCAGCTGGCCAATATCCCAGCTCGTATCACTATACACGAGCTCTTTCGCCTCTCAAAAGAGACAAGAGAAGCACTCAGGGAGGCGCTAGCCAATTCAGAATCCTCTCTGACATGCATGCCTGAGATCCCTAACAACGACGTTCAGTCTCCTTGCCCAGAATGTCATCATACACAATCCAAGGTGCCTGCTATTACATTCACGGCAGAAGATATGCTTCTCAAAGACAACAAGCACAATCGACCTCTGTACTCACCGGATATATCGGTTCAACGTGCATTGAAAGAATACAAGTCGATCCGGGGTCCGCACTCAGCATCATCCCCAAAAGGCTTCTCTACTTCCTCGGCATACCGCTGTACAGGTTGTCTGCAACCACTACTACAATATACGGTTTCAACACCGGGAGCAGTCATCCACTGGGGAAAATTCGACTCCGTTGCAGAATCGGGAGCCTGAAGTCAGAAGTGACATGCTATGTCATTAACGCTGACACATCATATAACCTGCTGCTGGGACGGCCATGGATCCATGCCAACTGGATCGTTCCCTCTACTCTGCACCAATGCTTTAAATATGTTGAAGATGACGCGACAGTACGAACTGTCTTTGCTGAAAGGCAACCATTCAAAGGGGTGAAAAAACTACTTCACTGACGCTCTCCTGTATCAAGAGGCCGGTGGAGCACTCAAAGAACCATTGCCGGACGATGATGAAAGTGGCAACCAGGCGGATTCAGAATCCAAAGCAGGCATGCCAGCCATTCTGATTGGTGAACCAATTATAGCGTGTCTCAATAATCCCCTATGTAATACTCCTTCAGAGGATGAAGGTGAATGGGTAATTAATGATAATATTTCTTTTGATTATCCCGCGACTGTTGGGCTATTTGAATCCATTACGGACAGCTCCCTACACATGCCTTTACATAAGCCAAGTGCATCCAATACACCCATGGAATCCGCAGAAGGAGCCGTCTTGGTAATCCCGCCATCCAAAGAAGGTCAGTTACCGATAATCTTCGGTAGAACCCAACCACGGGGACCCACGGTCGCAGATTCAAGTTCAGACTCAGACACTCCACAATTCTTTCATTACGCGCAGTCAGCGCGCCATATTATGAAGAAAATGGGTTACGACTTGAAGCATGGAGCAGGCCTGAATTTTGAAAAAGGAAGGCGCGGTTTGATGCGGAACTTTATGCCTAAAGGGAAGCCTGCAAATTACTATGATAGTACACGCAGGGGGTTAGGGTATGTTACACCCACATCGTCAGCAACGATTCAAGCCAAGGATGATGGATCAGTTCCATCACATTCAGCCTCATCCTCCGAGTGGGATTCAGATGTCAGTATAGGAGGAATGTTCGAAAACCTCACTGCTAATATGACCTCAAGCAGTCAATTGGAGCCCGCAGAAGCCACTGACGAGGAACCATGGGCCCAGCAATTAGACCTTCAATGGGAAAAGCGATTCGAATCGCGCGAACCACCTACTGAAGACAAGGTGATGCAGGTCAACTTGGGTAATCAAGACCACCCTAAGCCCATCTTTATAAGTGAAAGCCTATCACTTACAGAAAGGGAAGAATTGATAATACTCATAAGAGAGTATATAGACGTCTTCGCGTGGAGCTACGAAGATATGTCCGGACTTGATCCACAGGTCGCTATGCACCGTCTAAACATCAAGCCTGACGTCAAGCCAGTCAAGCAGCAACAACGTCGGTTTCGCCCAAACATCATGGAAGCTATTGAAGCCGAAGTTCACAAGCTCATTGCATGTGGCTTCATCCGGGAGGAACAACATCCAGATTGGGTAACTAACATCGTCCCCGTCCTTAAGAAGAACGGGAAAATATGGATATGCATCGACTACCGTGATCTCAATACGGCCTGTCCCAAAGACGAATTCCCACTGCCCATCACCGACGTCATGATCGACAACACATGTGGATTCGAAAGAATGTCTTTCATGGATGGCTTTTCAGGGTACAACCAGATTAAGATGTATCCCGACGACGAGAAGCATACTTCGTTCCGAACACCATTGAGGGTATACTGCTACATTGTAATGCCCTTCGGACTGAAGAACGCCGGAGCAACCTATCAGCAGGCAATGAGTACAATCTTCCGCGATCATCTCCGAAAAACGGTGGAGTGCTATGTCGACGACATTGCCGTCAAAAGCCGCAACAAGAATGAACATCTTCGCGACCTGAGAACGATATTTGACATAATGCGGGCTCATCAACTGAAAATGAACCCGACAAAATCCTTCTTGGGAGTTTCAAGCGGCAAGTTCCTTGGGTTTATTATCACATCAAAAGGGATTCATCTTGACCCAGACAAAGTCAAAGCCATTTAGAGCATGCATCCACCGAGGAATCTCAAAGATCTTAGAGGCTTACAAGGCAGGCTGGCTTATATCAGAAGATTCATTGCAAATCTCTCAGGCCGCTGTCAGCCGTTCACCCGACTCATGAAAAAGGGTGCTTCCTTCGTATGGGATCAAGCTTGCTAGGAAGCTTATGAAGACATCAAGAGGTACCTCACAAAGCCTCCAGTCTTAGTGCCCCTACATCAGGGAAACCATTTTTTGCTTTATGTAAAAGCTCTGGACTACTCCCTCCGTGCCCTCCTCGCTCAAAAGGACGACAATGGCCACAAGCAGGCCATTATTATCTGAGCAGAACTCTCATAGGAGCAGAATCTCGCTACAACCCTATCGAGAAAGAGTGTTTAGCTCTCGTCTTTGCTGTTCAGAAGACACGACATTATTTGGTAGGCCAGACCATACATGTCATCTCCAGAGTAAACCCATTGCGTCTTCTTATGACGAAGCCAGGATCATTGAATTCAAGATTGGCTAAGTAGGCACTTTTATTCTCTCAATACGACATGATCTTCACCCTCAGAAGACGGTTAAAGGTCAGGCCCTTGCAGAGTTCTTGGTTGCTCATCCAGTTCCGGAACATTCAAAACTTCACGAAGATATCCCTGATGAAGTCTTCGAGTCTTATGCAACCTCAGAAGAGGAAGTGTGGCAGATGTTCTTTGATGGAGCATCGCGAATGGGCCCTAAAGGCAAGATTATTGCCGGAGTGGGGTTGTGTTTATCTCCCCGCAGAACCATGTTTATCTCCCGCAGAACCATGTTTATCTCCCCGCAGAACCATGTTCTTCCCAGAGCATTTTCTTTGACAGAATCATGCTCCAACAATGTAGCAGAATATAATGCTCTGCTCATCGGTCTTCAACTCGCCCATGGAATAGGGGTACGATACCTCGAAGCTTATGGCGATTCAAAACTGATCATCAATCAGGTTAAAGGCGAATACGAAGTCCGCCATGAGGACTTGGTGCCTTATTATCACACGCCGTGGAATTGGCCAACCTATTTGAAGGTTTCTACATCGGGCACGTGTCTCGATCTCAGAATACCAAGGCAGACTCTCTTGCTGCATTAGCAACGACACTAGCCTTGCCAGCCAACACCGAGTATCACCTCATAGTCGCAACTCGACATCTTGTATGCTCCAAGCACATGCTAAGAACTCGAGAAGTCTATAATATCTCCACAGATCTTGAACCAAGAGACTGGCGCTTTCCTCTCATTGACTATGCTTTGCACGGTCTGCTTCCAGACGATTCGAAGGAAGCGGCGTCCGTCAGACGAAGGTCTCTCCGTTTCTACTACGATCCAACTTTGAAGACACTTTATCGTCGTTCACATGACGGTGTTCTCCTCCGTTGCCTTTCTCATTTAGAGGCACAGGAGTGCTCCAAGAAGCGCACGACGGCACTTGTGGAGCTCATCAGGCAGGTCCAAAACTTAAGGACAGGTTGCACAGACTTGGATACTATTGGCCAACTATGATAGCCGATGCCATCCAATATGCACGAAGGTGTAAAGCATGTTAGATTCATGCGGATTTCATACACCAGCCTTCGGAGCTGCTCCACCCGACTGTTGCTTCATGGCCATTTGAAGCATGGGGAATCAATGTCGTAGGGCCAATCAGCCCTTCTTCGACAAAAGGACACCGGTTTATCCTGGCAATAACTGACTACTTTTCAAAGTGGGCGGAAGCTATACCACTGGTTGAAGTCAAAACCTCTAATGTGGTTAATTTCATCAAGCACCATGTCATCCATCGATTTGGTGTACCTAGGCGGATCATCCACGACAACGGTCCCCAATTCATAAGCCAAGTATTCTACTGGTTCTGCGATAAATACCGAATTCAGAATGTGGCTTCAACTGCCTATAATCCCGCCGCTAATGGTTTGGCGGAAGCATTCAACAAAACGATCATCAAGCTACTCAAGAAATTCGTCTCCTCGAACAAGCGAGATTGGGACAAAAAGCTTGGTGAATGTCTTTGGGCCTACGAACCACGGTTCGGACACCGACAGGCAATACGCCTTTTTCCTGGTATATGGGTGCGAAGCAGTCATCCCGTTGGAAATTCAGATGCCATCATTGCGAGTCGCTCTGACTACTAAGATCACATTAGAGGACAATGATCGATTGCGTCTTCAATAGCTCGAAGCCCTAGATGAGAAGCGGCTACAAGCTCAACAGCATATTGAGCTATATCAAGCTCGAATCTCAAAGGCCTTCAATAAGAAGGTCAAACAGAGGGTCTTCCAGAAAGGAGACCTGGTTTTAGCCGTCAGACGACCGATGATTATGACGCACAAGACCAAGACAAATTTCAGCCTAAATGGGAAGGACCGTTTGTAATAGAAAACAGTCTATTCAAACGGAGCATACCGCCTTATGACCTCAGATGGCGACTTACTCATGATGCCGATCAATGGCAAGTTCTTAAAGAAGTATTATCCTTAATTAAGGATCCTTCTCATGATCAAGTTAACACTACACCTCTGATCAAGATCTCCGTGTCTAAAGTACACACAAAGAGAGCCTTTCTCTTCCTCCAAGCGAGATCACACAACCATAAACTAGTAGGAACCTGGCCGTACACTGGTTGTCTTAAATGAGAGTCAGGGTTACACATACGTTAACCAGACGATCCAATATCCTTAACAATTAAGGACAGAGGAAAATGTTGGCTTTTAATCCCAACATAAGTCTTCGACAACTCATCATGCTGAGGGGAATAGCACGGCTAGCCCAATTCAACGGTTAGTTGGTAAAGGCATATCAAACCCGTAGACAGCTGGGGATTTGCTAAAAATCCTAAGGGACCAGTTCCCGTTTGATTCCCTCGTTTCTCCCCGTGAGAGCGAGACCTCCAAAGTCACTTACAATTCTCATCCATAGAATGGTAAGATCACATATACATTTCACTGTTACGTTAACACTAAACCTATGACAGTGATTCCCTCGTTTCCCCGTGAGAGCGAGACCTCCAAAGTCACTTACCAATTCTCATCCATAGAATGGTAAGACCACATATACATTTCGCTGTTACGTTAACATTAAACCTATGACAGTGATTCCCTCATTTCTCCCCGTGAGAGCGAGACCTCCAAAGTCACTTACCAATTCTAATCCATAGAATGGTAAGACCACATATACATTTCGCTGTTACGTTAACATTAAACCTATGACAGTGATTCCCTCGTTTCTCCCCGTGAAAACGAGACTTCTCCCAAATTCCACTACAAACTCGATACTTATTGACATTTACAAAAGATAAGTATCACAACCTTGAGCTTGGTGGCGTCTCATTCGGTTATGTCATTGCGACCTCTGAACCAGCAGACAGCTAAGTCTCAACTCCGAACCCTGTTGACATTTACAAAAGACAGGTCTCGATACTTATTGACATTTACAAAAATAAGTATCACCAACCTTGAGCTTGGTGGCGTCTCATTCGGTTATGTCATTGCGGCCTCTGAACCAGCAGACAGCTAAGTCTCAACTCCGAGCCCTGTTGACATTTACAAAAGACATGTCTCGATACTTATTGACATTTACAAAAGATAAGTATCACCAAATTTTGAAGCTTGGTGGGCATCTCAATCGGTTATGTCATTGCGACCTCTGAACCAGCAGACATCCAAGTCTCAATTTCGAGCTTGTTGACATTTACAAAAGACAAGTCTCAACTTGAGCCCTGTTGACATTTACAAAAGACAGGCCTCGATACTCATTGACATTTACAAAAGACGGGTATCACCACCTTTTGAGCTTGGTGGCGTCTCAAACGGTTATGTCATTGCGACCTCTGAACCAGCAGACAGCTAAGTCTCAATTCCGAGCCCTGTTGACATTTACAAAAGACAGGCCTCGATACTCGTTGACATTTACAAAAGACGGGTATCACCACCTTTTGAGCCTGGTGGCGTCTCAAACGGTTATGTCATTGCGACCTCTGAACCAGCGGACAGCTAAGTCTCAATCCGAGCCTGTTGACATTTACAAAAGACAGGTCTCATCTTTCGATCCGACAAGGACCGGTTTTGGGCTTGGTGGCGTCTCAACCAGTTATGTCATCGCGACCTCTGAACTGACAGATAGCCAAGTCTCATCATCCAACCCAACAAGAACTATGTTCTCAAGAAATTGTAATACAATTTGGAACCGCAATTCAGAAAGAAGAACAAGATTGGAGATTCGACAAAAGAAGAAAAAAAATTTTCATTCACTCTAAAAGGATAAAGTACATGGAGCTACAAGCGCACACTGTAAGATCTGAGCCGCTCTCCAAGGGAGTCCAGCCTCGTCCTCCTGTCATCAGCAGCCTGGCAAGCACTTGTGACCTCAGCCCGGCCTCATTGAAATCTATTGCCTGGGTCAGACGAGCTTCAACCTCCGCCAAAGTTGCCCTCTGTGACAATCCCTGCTGTGAGAGCTCTTCATTTTGAGCCTTAAGCTGCTCAAGCCGCGCAGTTTCTTCAAGACGCACCAGTTTAGCCTTGGATAAAATAAGATTTGCTTTCCTGATCATTTCCTCAGCCTTCCCAATCTTGTCTTCAGCGTCAAGAAGAGCACTGGTGGAGGCGTCAATCGTACTTCCGACCTCTTCCTGCCTTGTTTCCAAGGATTTCAAGTCAGAAGAGATAGCCTTAGCAGTCTCTTGAGCGGCAAGCCGGGCCTCGTGCTTTTGAGCAACAAGACGTACAAACCTCTCATCAACTAAAGACTCCAGGTCCGAACAGCGGAGACGGCGCCATTCCTCTACATCCTTCTCAAATTCATCCACCAGGAGTTCCAAAGCAGTAACCTGGTGATACCTCTCAAAATCCCGAATACTTTCGATGTCACGGGAGAGGACCACCTTTAACTTTGAGAACGGCATAGTCGAGCCCTTCAAAACCAGGTCGATAGTTCGCCCTAAGCCTTTATAAAAGCTATCGACGAGGTCACCTATATAGTCGTTCTCAACCTCAGCCACTTCTGGTAGAGAGGTAACCTCAGAGAAATCGACCAGCCTGGTCGACACTATCGTGGAAGGAGCAATGGGAACATCAACAGCAGGACAGATTGTCAGTGATCTCTGCGGAGTCTTCATGGAAATCAGTGCGCTAGCCACCGTTGAGGTAGGGCTGACAACCATCTCCTGAACAGCAGGCTCAACTACCAGAGTTGGGGAAGTAGGGCTTGTGATCACCCTCAGCTCCACACTTGGCAAAATTGTCGGTACCTCACTCGTTGATATAGTTGAGAGTGAGGACACCCCCGGAACTGCTCCCCTTCAACCTCTGGTCTTTCGGCTGACTTGGGCCTATAAGAAGGCAGGTCACCGTACAGCGCATCCAGCACAGCAGCATCCGCCGCGGTCGAAGCGCTCATGTCACCCCTTGACCCTTCGGGAAATCTCCGGGCCCTCTTAAAGCTGATGTATCTTGAGGCCGAACACCTGTAACAAGACTGCGGTTAGTCGGGACACTACATGTAAAAGAAGCCAAGAGGTTAGGACAATACCAAAGGATGATGTCGCCTCAAACATCTCGTCAGCCATATCAGTCTCCAGGGGCTCCATCGGAAAATTCTTGGCAGAATCAGCACGAATAGCCGGCTCGCTTTCGCTTGCTGAGTATCTTGTGGACCACCCAATAGAGCTCGATGCCACAGGACTTCCTTTAGAAGTCCCAGCGCCCGAGGGACCAATGTCGGCCACATCACCTCCGGACTCTTCCGGACGGGCAAAAGAACCAGCTTCAGTCCCATAAGTAAATAGGGGATCATAATGTTCCCCTTGCTCTCCAGCTGCCTCAGCTCCTACAATCAAGAAGGATTGATAATAAGTCAATGGGAACACACAAAAAGGCGTATTATATGGACAGGGTTAATCTTACCCAGACCCGGAGCGAATTCACCGCTAGTCGGCTCAGCAACGACGGTTCAGCTGCTAATGGGGCAGCAGGAGGAATCATTGCAGAGGGATGTCCCTCTACGACAATCGTAGGAGCTTGGCGGCGGGGCTTCTTCGCCAACGATTTCCTACGAGAGCTACCTGCCCGCTTTCTTTTGAAGTGGACTTCAGAATCCTCTTCCTTCACTTCTTCTACACAATGATGGGGAGCCGTCCCCATCACACCAGAGCCAGTTGCAGGAGTCTCAGCCCCGCTCCCACCTCGAAGCGAGGACTCTCGGCATCTGAGGCCTCGCTGTCTTCTACAGCAACAAACTCCTCTATACCTGGGGTGCGAACCCTTTTGCCTTCCCTTTTCTCAGAAGCCTTCTGCCTCAGCCGCTGAGAAATTAACTTCACACCAGAACTGTTCACCTTGAATTCGAGAGGTGTGGAGTTGGAAGTAGCATACCACTGACAGAAGTACAGGGTCATCAGGAGATTGGGAGCCCTCAATGGCGTACGTAGCCGCGCCCCAGTACCGCCTGCAGTAAAGAATCGCCAGGCACGGGCCCCATCAATAAGGCTTTCCAAGAAAGCCAGATTGAGATTCGGTTGCCCACGTACAGTTGGTCATATCCAAACTGTCGAGCAAACCGACTTGGGACATAAGGCTCCAAGTAGCAGCTATCCCCGCTCCGGTACAATAGATGTGAAGGCCGGATACTGACCAGCCACTCAAAAACTCCCCGGCTCAGGGACGAATGCCCCTCCCCCGCATCTTTGAACTCTTCCCCATAGCCTGCACCCCGAATATGGGGAAAACAGCGGAAGAGACTATAGACATCATAGCGACGTACTAATTTACGGGCCTCAGCCACGTAAGTCTTCTGCTATGAGCATCCTTCGAATCGGCGGAGGAGCGCCATTCGAACATCTTGCGAGAGATCCTCTCCAGCTTCGATAAGAGAAGGAAAATGCAAGGCGAACCACGCCATCAAGTAAGTATACGGCAGACCTATTCTGGGGTTAGGTCCGTCGCGGGACGAAATGGTCCCCTTTCCACGCTTCGTCGTTGGTGGCCTGCAAAAAGCCTCCGTCAATGCACGAAGGCCTCTCTGGATACAGCACACCATGGCCGAAAGAAGTCCCAGAGGGCGACCATGAACCAAACGAACAGCGGGCAGCAAAACATTCGGGTGAACGATGTCACCCGAAGAAGACGGCACCACGCACCTCTTCAGCCAGACTGTTAGGAAACCAACCAGAAGTGCCTTCCGGGACATCGGCCTGCGAGCCTGATGATGGAAGCTTCGAAGAACATCACCCTGCTCATAGGGACCATCGTCTCCTTCATAACTAGATCCCCTTGGGAGTGCTTTTGCATCCGGTCAAAGATGTCTTCATCAGTAACTCCGCAATGTGCTGCCTCAGGAGCATTCTCCATATCTGGGAACAAATAGTCTCCCCAGCTTTTCAAGCTACAGGAGGTTCCCTTACTGCCCCCATGCATACTGGAGCAAATATACAAGTGGCACATTAACTCCCTGTAGGTCTCGAACAAGGCAGGCTCCTGCTTCTCCAGAAGAGCCAATTCTGCCTCGCACGGGAAGTATTCTTCATAGGGAAGAGACCCAAAAGGCAGAGCAGAGACTTCCCACATCTCATGCAAGGCCATACCCAATCACCAATAGGGGTGAAGAAGGTCCCTGAAGCTAGGCAATACAATTCAAAGATGACGTAGAAGCACGCCACATTCATCTCAATACCGTAGCAGGTCGCCCTGACGGCCTCGTAGAGATTCAGCCTCTCCAAATCTTCCTCGAAATGAGCAAGGATGTAGGTAGTCAAATCCACCCACCATGCCTTCGGAGGGTGAATCCAGCCTGGAGTCCTGAAGTCAGTAGCTGGGTAGTTCCCATTGATCTTGCAGAATTGGTTGCCAAAGGTCAGCGCCACTGCAGGATTCTCTCCCACTGGGATCTCTCGTGACACATTCCCAGGATGCAGGCCCATTATGCAATGAGGAGGCCCCGCTCTTGCATAACCAGGAGATTGAAGCATCAATTTTCCTATGTGAACAGAGTCAGTACTCCGGCTCACTTCCCATAACATCTTCCGAGCCTACGTCACGCGCTGGAAGGAAGACAAAGAAAAATGGCGCTTGTTGGACGGAAGGTAGAACCTCTCGCCATCCAACTGGAAAATCCACTGCCCTTCCCCTGCATGTAGTTGGTGGTCAGGGTCTGGTGCGGCATCCCCGAACATGAAATCAGGCTTCCTATAAATTCGATGGTCGACATCTTCAAGGGGAGCTATGGTCAGGATACTCCTCGTGGTATATTGATCACCACCATGAATAAGCGTATCTCTGACGAGAGAACTCCGCTCACTGAATAGAGAAGCCTGCCCTTGAAATTGCAAGCTGATATTGCCATCCGATCCCATGGTCATCCCGAACAGGTTGTTTGAAGGACCAGGAGTATAGTGTACTGCAGGAACAAAGAGAAACTATGATTAGTTCATCAACCGAAAGAGGGCTAAAATTAGAATGCAAATTTGACAAGGCATAGCCTCGCCCTCTGAGCAAGGATTGGCCTAAACGATAGCTTCGTCCCGAAGCTTAGCTTCGCAGCTGCAGTGTAACTCGCAACCTACACGAGGACAGGATGCAGGAAAACATCCAAGTGTTAGCTTCGCTTTGGAAGCTTAGCTTCGAACAACAGGATGTGACAAAACCTCGAAGGATAACTTCGTCAGAAGGGCATTACGGTCCTTTTCTGTCAAATTTCAAAGGACAGCTTCGCATCCTGTCATTCAACAGGATGTGAACCGCCTAAAGGTTAATTTTGCTTGGAAGTTTGAAGAAGAACTCTTCAATTTCTGGATTCCCGATCAAGAAATTAAGGTAAAATCAGGGAATTGGACTCCCTAAAATTACGAGACCATGATTGTTCTCATGTTGGATTTATCCAAGGACAGCCAGAAATCGGCCCTTAAAGGAGAGACGACAGTCTCTAATCAAAGGGAAAGTTCTTACCGGCGATTGGTCGTTCGATGACCGGAGGAGAGGAGAAGGACATCTCCGCTGCAGAAAGTTGCCGCTTTCTTTCTTGCTCGTCTCTTGGGCCGCCATTGAAGAGCTACGGAAGCTTTCAAATTTTTTAATGGAAAGGAAAGAGGAAGAAGAAGAGTCTAAAGGTCTCCAAAAATTCAAGTGAAGAGATCTGTCCTCTCTACAGTCCGATCGGACTTTATTGGCCAATGAGCGCCTGAAACGATGCCTCAAAAAGAGTACAGGCTGTCGTTTCAAATTAATTTGAAACGCCGCCTAAAGCGCCTTCCGAGAAGCGCTGATTCAGCCACTAAGGCTTAACTTCGCCAATGAATCAAAGTGCGGACTTCGCACAAGTTCATCAAGAACTTCGCCAAAAGGGTTGCCTTAGCCCGCTAAAGGCACAGTTCGCCAACATGCCAGTTTCGCGCGAAGCTCATTCAAAAAGGACCTTGTCCTTAACTCCGCACGAAGTTCAGCCCCGCCATGGCCAAATTCTCAATGAAGGCAGGCAAAAATTAGATGAGCAGAAGATAAAGTTTTATTGATTTAAGAGCAAAGGTACATTGATATTACATCAAGGTTTATTTCATACAACAGATTCAGTTGCTCAGCAAGATCATTGCGCAAAAGGCATACAAGTGGTTTATTGCTTCCAAAACCAGACCAACTGGACACGAAAGGCCTTCCTCCTGCACAAGGCCGTAAACCAGTTGTGCCACAAGGACACGGCCATAATTCTCACAAAAATGGCAGATTTTGCCACCAGGAAGCTGGATCACCTTGATGAAATTGGCAATGAACTTATCACCGCCAACACGATAGATCACCTATAATGGGAATTGGCAGTGAAGTCAGTGATCTCACAGGTGTGACATCCGCCTTCCCAAAGTGGATCATCTCGGATAAGCGGCTACCAGCCTCACCTCAGAACGAATCATCTCGGATAAGAGGCTGCCAATAGCCTCTGGACACACATCATCAGCTGCCCCAAGTTCCTGCTTAAAAGTAAAGCTTCAACTGGGGAAGCATAAGGCAACTTTTCGGTCTCTTTCATCAAGACACAAGATCGGCGAACATAGCTCACTGCAATGCAAAATTGGAGCAGATTAGCAGTTAAACACAGAGGACACTGCAAAAACACTAAGTCAGATTCTTGGGGAGAAGCAATCCGATTTCAGTTAAAGCAGAGGATAAGCCTCGCTTGCACAGCAGTGATGGGCTAGCTCAGCAAACGCCAAGTCCTAGCCTCGCCTATATGGCTAAGCCAGAATGATCCTATGGGGCACAGTCTTAGCCTCACCTATATGGCAAGACTGGCTCAACCTTGAAGAGACTAAGTCCCAAGTTCTGCCTGTGCAGCGGACTTAACATGCAGTGATCTTTCTGACCAAGTCAAGATGATAGCTTCGCTGGGAAGCTATGCTGAAATCCTTCTCCGCAGATCAGTTAAATGGAGAACAAGGGAAGCTAATCCCTGAAGCAGCCGCTAAAGCTGAATTAAGGGAGATGAATTCCCTAAAATCGGTGAAGTCGTTGAATGATCAAAACTTACCGGTCATTGGCCGAATAATAACCAGAGTGAGCATTCCCACTAGTTCAGAGATTTGAGTATCTCTTTCAACCAAGAGAAGAGGAGAAGAGCAGATCACTTCTCTCTTCAGATGACCTCAAGTGTCCTATTATAGGCCCCATGGCTGAGCGCTGCCGCCTCAAGCGTGGAAGCACGAGCGCATTTAAGGCATTTACTGCGCCTTGAGAACAGGGACGATTCCTTGGAACCGTGCAAAGGGAGAAACGTCTCCCTCATAAAGGCACTTATTGCGCCTTGAAGAAAGGGAATATCCTCCCTTGGAAACGTGCAAATCGGAGAAATATCTCCCTCGATCAGCACGAAGAAAGGAGTAATCCTCCTCGTAACCGGCCCACGGCAGTTGGCCTCGGGAAAGCGACAGATGTTCCAGAGCGAACTTATCTAGCTGCGAAGCTACCCAGACGCGAGTCTACATGATTCCTCGGCGAATCTACATCCCAAAGCAGGATTTAAAGCGAAGCTAAACTCCACCATCATGGCGACGTTCATACTCCACACACCACCGATCGAAGCAGTTCAAAGTATTTCGAAGTCTGAGCTATTGCAGACTTTCGAAAACTTTGAAGGGGGTCTTGTTGACACTTAAAAAAAGACAAGATTCTTATTGGTCCGAACAATGTCTAAACTTGTTGACATTTACAAAAGACAAGTGACAGACGAGCTGAAGACAGTTTTCACCATCTCCGAGGGACAAGGAAGCAACTTGGACTCCATGATCCAGCAAGTAGACAGTGAACCGGATTGTTTCTAAATAGACCTCACTAGGTCTAAGGTGCTAACACTTAGCATCGCATGAGCCTAAGGGATAGCCTTGCTTGAGAGGCTAATATCACCCAACTTCGCCTCGAAGCCATCCAAAGCCTCGCCAAGAAGCTAACTCGCAAACTTCGCCACAGAGGACTTTCAGCTCCGCCAAAGGGTTTCTTTCGGACTTCGCCAGAAGCTGCCTCTAGCTCCGCTACGAGCTCAATGCGGACAGCTCCGATTGGTCTTCTATGGTCAACCTTTGACCAATCAAATCTCCGGATGAGATCGGATCCAATCAGATCAAATCCAATTAAGATCAAATCAGAGATCAAATTTGGCAGTTGATTGCCATAATCTCTTGACTCTTCTAAAACGAGCAAGAAGATAAGGGAAAATCCTCCAACGATATGGAAAGGATCAAGAGGATCAACCTACCTGCCTTTTCTAGCTTCGCAGAAGCTGATCCTAACCTCGCAACAAGGCTACTTTCCAGATTTAAACAGATTTGATTCAAGTGTCCATATTTTTAAGGGACGGTTATACCCTTGCTCTCCCTATAAATAGCCTATCAGGGGTACAGGAGAGAGGACCAGAGAGACATACAGAAGAGGACTCCACAAGTAGAGACTTCTTCATAACGCACCGTGCGCTCTCGAATTCAGAGACCTTTTAGAGAATTGCTTTCTCTATCCAGGGTGTTGATACCCTAACATTGTCCTTTTCTCAAGGAATCTCCGGAACCAGGCGAGAAGGAATTCCTAATTGAAGGCGATTTGAGAAGCAGCAAGAGGGTTCTACCAACCTTCTGTTCTCTGATTCCCGAAACCAGGCGAGAAGAGAATCTCATCGCTCGCATCGTCAAAGGGACAAAGTGGTCGCGCGCTGACCAGACTCCTATCGGCACACTTCTCCAGAATCTCTGAGGAAATCTACTTATAATCTTTTAAGAATACTTATAATTTAGCTCCTCAACCCTTTTATTGTAAGTTTCCCCTTTGCAAACATAACAGAAAACAAGTGTATCTTGTATTGAGGAGCTTAACAGCTCTTCCTTATGCGATACACGTGTGTAGGGGGAGCTTCACATCTCTCATATGCATTGTATATTATGTGTTACGTGAGTTAGGTCTTGTCATCCCTTCTTCATGTAATGCATATATGTAGGGAAGTTAACTTAGCGTCTTCCCCTCATGAATGTATATCGCATATACCTCTTCTATTGGTTGCTTTGATTTCACCCTTTGTTGATCTTTGTTCGGACACAAAGGGGGAGAACATTGTTTTGTTTTTCTTTAACCCTTTGTGATGATTGACAAAAAGGGGGAGAAAGATTTTGAGCTTGTATATGCATGTTTGTATTTTTGCATATATGAGTTTATATATGCATATTTGTGTTTTTACATATATTGAGTTTTATGCATCTTATATTTTCATAAACAAAAAGGGAGAGAAGGTTTTTGGAAAAAAGGAATTTGGCATTTATGCATTTGTCTCTCACCTTATTGATGCATACATATGTTTGCTTTCATGTACTTCATTGTCATATATATTTGTTTATTGCTATGCATGAGTTAAAGGAGCTTCTTTGAAGCTTTACTTTAATCATGCATATATAACTCCATGAGTTTTGTCATCATCAAAAAGGGGGAGATTGTTGGCCCAAAGGTCCATCACTCTAGTTTTGATGATGATTAACTCATGTAGTTATAATACTAATGATCTTGTGTTTAATTAGTCTCAGATTGGTGATAGATCTTAGTAGATGTTTAGCTTCAACAAAGGATTTAAAGTCAAGTTTTGGAGCTAACACGGTTGATTGAAGAACCTATGCATCCAGACGACATCAAGTACTCAAGAGGAGTCTAGCTCTTTGGATCAAGTTTGGACCAAGTCAAGAAGGAGAAGAAGACTTCAAGTGAAACCCTTCAAGAGAAGACATGAGTCTAGGATTTTTTTGTTAAGATTTTGTTTTTAGATAAAATGTAAAGGATAGAATTGTTGGTGGATTGCTGAAGTACATATACACACAGACTCAAGATTTATTTGTATTTTCAAAAGTTTTCATTTTGGAAAAGAGTTTTCATTTTGAAAAAAATACCTTTTGGTTTTTGGAGTTTAATATATACATGTGTTTTAGCCAAAACTATTTGGTGCTTATTGTCAAAAAACATAGATATTTCATCATTGTATGTGTAGTGGATCATATCCATACACATTAAGCTTTAAAAGTATTTAAAATATCTTGTTTTGTATTTGGAGAAGTTTTTGAAAAAATACAAATTTGTTTTATGCCAAAATTTCTAAGTTACAAAAAAGTTCAAAATGTTTGTAACATGTCTTGATTTACTCAAACATTTGTTTATCAAAGTATAATACTGAACCTATTTTTGTAGATTTTTAAAGATTTTATGGGATTTTATTTGAGTCAAAATACTAGTTTCAATCCCTAAAAAGTTCTGTTTCTGGCTTCTGCCGGTCGACTGGGCCAGTCGACCTAACCAAGAGTCGGTCGACCAAGTCGGTCGACTGACGTGTACAGAACGTGCATGCCAGTTTGGCTGGAGGTCCGGTCGACCAACCCGGTCGACTGCCAGAGAGCTTCTACTCTCTGGAAAGCCCCGATCGACGGGCCAGTCGACTAGCAGAGAGTTCTGCTCTCTGTTCCTGGCCACGGTCAACCGGGCCGGTCTACTGAGGCTCTAACGGTCAGATTTCTGACCTTTGGCGGTCGATTGGGCCGGTCGACCGATAGCAGTCTGGGCTGTGTGTTTGGCCCAACGGTTAGTTTTTCCTAGCCTATAAAAGTGGGGCTTATATGGACTATTTTTAACAAGATTTTTGAAGAGTTTTAAAGCTAATTTTCCTACTCTATAAGAGGTATTCTCCATTAGTTTGAAGCAAATATTTCCAATTCAAAAGGAAGTTTATCAAGAGTGTTTTCAAAAGTAATTCTTTTCACCACACATTCCATCCTTATTTTTCTCATAAATACTTGAGCTATCCATTGCTATACCTATCCTATAGGGATCTTTTGTTGTGAGAGGATTGAGGTGATCAAAGTGTAGATCACCAAAGTTTTCATCTTTGCTTTGAGGAGGCGGACTTGTGTGTTCGCGATTGTTTCGAGTTCTAGTGAGAGCTCTTTGTAGAGGTGCGGCCTCAGCGAGCTAGTGGGCTTGCGGTGTTGTTCTTGCGGGAACAAGAGAGGGACTAAAGAGTCTAAGAGTTCTAGTGTGAAACTCTGGTAGGTGTTGCGGCACCGAGTGATCCGGTGAGATCGATTATAGTAAAAATCCTTCATAGTGTTGAAGGCGGGAACGTAGAGCAAGTGTGCTCGAACCTCGAAATAATTCTCCCGTGTTTGCGATTGCTCTCTATTTCTTACTTGTCTTTATATCTTGCATGCTTATATTGCTTTCATCTTTATATGCTTGATATATATTTGTGCTTAAATGTTATATGCTTGGGGATTGTTTGCTAAACTTGTATTCAACCAAGAGAGCCAAAGGGCACATCAACTCTTATCTAGAGGAATCTTGAGGAGTTAGTTCAGAGCCCTTCACGGGAAATCCGGCTACACTCTTGTGTTATACTTGGTGTTTAGCTTAAGAAATTTAGTTGCATAAATAGTTTTAATTTCACATTAATTGACCATTATATTAGCTAGTCACCTATTCACCCCCTCTAGGTGATTTCAAAGCAATCACAAATACAAATAATTTATTTCGAGATTCGAGCCACCGCTCTACGTCCCCGCCTTCACCACCATGAAGGATATCACACTTCCACTAAAGGATCTCCACAAAGGGACCTATAAATAAGAAATTATAATGGTCTACACAGTACCAGAGTACACAACTCCAACACTCAATTCTTTACACAAGAGGTAGCACAATGCTAATGTGATTTTACAAAGCCCTTGGTGACACCAAAGATCATGAACCCTCTCTTCTTTACAAATTCCTATGGTAGATATAAATTGAGGCTCAAGGAGTTTGTAAGAGTAAAACTTCAGTTGAAAGAAATCAAGAGCTGAAAAACTGATTAAAATAGCATTAGAAATGAAAGCACTTAAAAACTAGAAACTTTAAATTTGAAAAACTTGTAAACTTGTTGAAACTGTTGTATACTTGTATATTCTTGTTATAATCCTATTCCCAAGACCCATATATATAGGCAAACTCATGAACCTTATTAGTTTAGCTCATCAGGACATTGGGAAGAGATTTGACAAAGAAAAAGCTAAAAAGCCTGTTGGAAAAAATTAGAGAAAAAGATAGATTTTGAAAACTAGCTATTATGGCTTTTTGTCAGAACATCGATCGATCGACCGTCATTTCATGAACTAGCTGTGGGCCCGGTCGACACGTCCGGTCGATCGGACTCAACTTGAGACTAGGATTGAGCCAGTCGGCGACCGACTAACATGCACAACGTGCACACCCCTAGACCAAAGGACTCGGTCGACCAAGGCCTATAATAGGCTACGATCGACCGAATAACATGCACAACATGCACACCCCCAGACCAAAGGATCGGTCGACCAAGGCCTATAATAGGCTACGGTCGACCGTTCAGTTGACTGACCTGGGCCAAAACATATTTTTTGACAGTTTTTCAAATGCAAAATATTTTTAAAAAATTATTTGTATTGGTTTAAAGAGAAGTAGCAATGTATAGGCAATGAAATACATGTTCTAAAAAGGATATAAAATTTGAAAAAAATTTGAAAACTATATCAAGTACCTAACATGCAAAACACCGATACGATAAAAAAAACTTGTATTTTGAAACCGTATATTGTGTGTGTGTGGACTTCTTTAGCATTACATCCACATTCTACTCTTTAAACATACTATTTCTTACGAGGCTCTTAGTGACTACAAGCATCTTCAAGCGAGCATCTCTAATAGCAACTCGAGTGCTTTAAGCTTTAATCCCGTACTTGAATACCCTTGAGTCTTCAACACCTTCCTTTAGAGGAAGAAACGCATTGAATCCTCTTAAACCCTGAAACAAATTTGAACTTGATTAGTATTAAATAACCACATATGCTTTGTTATCATCAAAATAAGAACCGGTGATTGTAACCTTGGCCAATAATCTCCCTTCTTTTGATGATGAAAAAACATATGAGTTATTTAAAAATAATGATAGAAAAAAGCTTGAAAAGCTCTCCTAAAAGTTATGATGTCTATCAAGTATAAGAAATATTATGACTACAAATAGATTTGTCAATGTAAGCTAAAGTCACATATATACATATATAAAGAAATATATCAATTTGGATTAATATGCATAAATAGCCTACCATCCTTCCATTCCTCCTTCCTCCAAAAACATTATGCAATGAATGAAAACAATATATCATGGCATTGCATATAAACATGGTAATGAAAATGGATATACATAAAGTTCATGATTGACCAAATAAAAAAACTAAAAAACTAACTATTAAATGTCAAAAAACATTATTATAACTCAAAAACTCAAATATTTCTCCCCCTTTTTGTCAAGCATCAAAAAGAAGTAAAAACGCACAAGAAATGAAAGCAAGAGAGATACCAATTGAAAAATAAATGTATATTAATTGAAAATACATTAAACACATCAAAACTCATGAATCCATTGTGCAAACATTTAACTCACCACAGAAGAATGAAAATCTTTTAAACTCTAGTGGTTAGTAAAAATGTCCGCAAGTTGAAATCGGTGGAAACATAATCAATGTCAATATCTCCTTTTCATAGTGATCTCTAAGAAAGTTA